>CM024756.1:8208483-8519230 GCA_014218235.1 Colocasia esculenta
CCCCCCTACTTGAACATTGCTAGTCCCTTAGCAAAAAATTACTCCAAATGTAGACTAGAAAATGTAATGTCTCATGCTAAACAGCCATCATGTAAAAGATTAATGTAGAGATATGTCTTTCCTAATTGTAAGGTTTATGGCAAGAAATTAGTGCACAAATGATAGCTCACTTAAGAGTTCACATCAGCCCTCCTGGAGCTCCTCTGCCTCAGCTAGTATTTGAGATTAGATTGATTCGAGGGAGAAGAAAAGAATTGTGGAATAAGATCTTTGCTCAGTCATCGGGTTGTTTCTCTCAGTTCCATTCTGCCCTCTTCCTTGAGGATTATTTCTCTGAGTTGAGGACTTTGCCTCTTTATTTGCACTTTGTGCACTCAGAATTTTTTCTTTCTTTTTCATCCATAATGCTGCACAACCCATCACTTTTCAAGAGTAGCGAGTCCAACTTTACTCAGATCCGGGCATTTTTCATGGATATATTTTCTTTTGCTTTTGCTTTTTGCTTTTCTTTTCTTTTCCTCTTAAAGGAAGGATGGACAGTCAGGTTCCTTGATCACATGCCTTCACTTCCTTCACAATTCACTTAAGGGGAGGGGAGAAAACCAATCACCTCTCTCCTACTAGCCTTACAAATTTGCTACATTCGGGTTCAGCTAGTCTAAGTGGCTGTGTAGTGTGTGTATGAAACTTTTGCCATAAATCCTTACATAAGGTAGACAAGAAGTACATGTAATCCTTTACTAGAGGCTACCTAACATGGATGTTGCAAAGAATGTGACAACCACAAAATTTAATGGTTAAAATCAGACACATAGTCTGGGATGCGCAAAGCCACGCATTTTATTCAAAGATGAAACATTGTGAAATTTTTATTTGCATATGTACAAGCTCAGAAAAAGAAATGAAGCAATGGTTGGATGAGGACTATGAATGCATGCTTATTCTACCTCTCCCCCCTACTTATTTACAGGAAAGAAAGTAAGACAGAGAATTACCTGATGAAGGAAATCTGTACACTTGGGTTGCCTCCCAAAAGCGCTAAGTTTATCGTCTTCAGCCAGACGCAATTAGCTCCATTTGGCTCAGCTAGCTTGGTAGAATCAATTTTCAAAGAAGATGGGCTTTCAAAGAAATGTTTTAACCTCTGCCCATTAACAGTGAATGATTGTCCGTTTTAGGGTCAAGAATAATGACAGCACCATTGTCGTAAGCTTTGACAACAGTGTAAGGACCATCCCATCGGGACTTCAATTTCCCGGAAACAGACGAAGCTAGAATTAAATAACCAACCTTATCATGCACTTGAAAAGTTTTTCTATGAATGTGTTTATCATGGAATGCTTTGGCCTTGGCTTTATATATCTTGGAACTTTCATAGGCTCATTTCTGAGCTCTTCTAGCTCATTCAGATGTAGGGTCCTTTGTTGACCAGCTTGGGCTAAATCAAGATTTACCTGTTTAATAGCCCAATAGGCTCTATGCTCAAGTTCTACCGGCAGATGACAAGATTTTCCAAAGACAAGCCGGTAAGGGACATTCCAATGGGAGTTTTGAAAGCAGTTCGGTAGGCCCACAATGCATCATCTAACCTTTCTGACCAGTCTTTCCTATCAGGCCTAACCGACTTTTGAAGAATGTTTTTAATCTCCCTGTTTGATACTTCCACTTGGCCACTGGTTTGCGGATGGTAAGGTGTTGCCAGCTTATGGGTGATCCCATACTTCCTTAGGAGGGTCCTAAACTGAGTGTTAATGAAATGAGGTCCTCCATCACTAATGATTGCTTTGGGCCACCCAAATCTAGAAAAGATGTTTTTCTGAACAAATTTGATAACCACCTTATGATCATTGGTCTTTGTGGCAATGGCCTCTATCCATTTGGACACATAATCAACAGCACTAGAATGTACGTGTATCCAAAGGACGGTGGAAAGGTCCCATAAAGTCTATCCCCCAACATCAAAAATTCTACAACCAAAATGGGGTTAAGAGGCATCATGTCCTCTTAGAAATATTTCCCATTTTGACATCTAGGACAGGCCTTACAAAATTGGTGGGCATCCTTAAACAATGTGGGCCATAGAAACCAGAGTCTAAGACCTTAGCAGCGGTCTTCTTTCCTGAAAATGCCCTCCACAAGCAAGAGAATGGCAAAACTTGAGGACACTTTGATGCTCACTCTCAGGGACGCATCTTCTTATCACTTGGTCTGGTCCATGAAAAATAGCTCCGGGTCCTCCCAAATAAAATACTTGTCCCTAGCAAAGAATCTCTCTCTTTCATTTTTGGTCCAATCTCCAGGTACTCGTCCAATGACTTTGTAATTCACAATGTGTGCATACCATGGAGATGAAATATTGGAGACAGCTAAAATGTGCTCATCTGGGAAAGCATCTCTAATAGGCATGGAGTCCGGGGCAATTATTCTGGACAAATGGTCAGCTACCACATTCTTGGACCCTTTCTTATCATGAATTTCCAGATCAAACTCCTGTAACAAGAGGATCCATCTGATCAACCTAGGCTTGGCATCCTTTTTGGCAAGCAAATGCCTCAAGGCAGCATGGTCAGTGAAAACAATGATTTTGCTCCTAAAAGGTAGGATCTGAACTTCTCTAAGGCAAAACAACAGCTAGGAGCTCTTTCTCAGTGGTTGTGTATCGAATCTGAGTGTCATTCAATGTTCTGCTTGCATAATAAATCACTACAGATCCTTTATCAGTTTTCTGGCCCAAAATAGCACCTACAGCAAAGTCTGAAGCATCACACATTATCTCAAATGGTAATGACCAGTCTGGAGATTGTAGAATTGGAGCTTTGGTCAAAATGTCTTTTAAGTCCTCAAAAGATTTATGACAAGCTTCGTCAAAAATGAAAGGAGTGTCTTTCAACAAAGAAGTCAATGGCCTTGCAATTTTGGAAAAGTCTTTGATGAACCTCCTATAGAATCCAGCATGACCAAGGAAGGATCGAATTTGTTTGACAGAGTTGGGAGGAGGCAATTCGGAAATGAGATTTACCTTGGCTTTATCTACCTCTATCCCTCTCTCTGAGACAATATGCCCTAAGACAATCCCCTCCTTAACCATGAAGTGGCTCTTTTCCCAACTTAAGACAAGATTGGCATTAATGCATCTTTTGAGCACTTCAGTCAAATGGTCGAGGCACGAATCAAAGTCATTTCCAAACACAGAGAAATCATCCATAAAGACTTCTAAGTAATCCCCAACCATGTCTGAGAAATAGACAGCATGCAACGTTGAAAAGTTGCGGGGCATTGCACAGCCCGAAGGGCATGCGTCTAAAGGCAAAGGTTCCAAATGGACATGTGAAAGTGGTCTTTTCTTGGTCCTCAGGGTGAATAGCCACTTGGTTATACCCTGAATATCCATCAAGGAAACAAAAGAATTTTTGGCCTGCAAGTTTCTCTAAGATTTGGTCAATGAAAGGCAAGGGGAAATGGTCTTTCTTGGTCATCGCATTCAATTTGCGATAGTCAATGCACACTCTCCATCCTGTAGCCAGCCTAGTGGGAATGAGCTCACCCTTTTCAGTTTGAATACAGTTAGTCCTGACTTTTTAGGCACAACTTGAGTTGGACTAACCCACTGGCTATCAGAGATGGGATAAATGATTCTGCATCCAGCCATTTGACAATCTCTTTCTTAACAACTTCTTTCATGTTGGGATTAAGCCTTCTTTGCATTTCTATTGAACTTTTAGCATTTTCTTCTAAGTATATGCGATGTGTGCACACTGAAGGACTTATCCCTCTCAAATCATCATTGTCCAACCTATAGCTTTCTTATGACTCTTCAAAATTCAATCAATTTCTTCTCCTGCCCTTCCTCAAGATCACTAGCAATTATGACGGGCCAAGTCTCATTCTCTCCAAGAAAGATGTACTTTAAATTAGCAGGGAGTGGTTTTAGCTCAACCTTAGGAGGACACTCAGATGGAATTGATGGATCATTATCCAATAAAGAATTAATTGTCCTTCCTCTCCCTCAAACCCTAGAGCACAGGGTTGGTCTACCATTCTTCCACGCAAGATTCTTCCAAGGTGTCTACCACTAGACAACTCTCTCCTTGGTCATGGTGCCTAGATGCCCTAAAAATGTTGATACTAACCCGCCTATCCCAAAATGATATATCCATCATCCCGGTAGCACAGTCAATATTGGCTCTAGCTGTGGCCAAAAAGGTCTACCAAGGATAATGGTGGACTGAGTTAAATCTTGAGGAGTGTTCATGTCCAAATGATGAAATCGGCAGGGAAGTAACAATCATTGATTCACAATAACGTCCTCAACTAAGCCTTTAGGAGTGGTGACAGAACGATCGGCTAGTTGAAGGACAACAGAAGTGGGTTTCAACTCTCCTAGCTTGAATTTCTCAAAAATGGCAGAAGGTAGGAGATTGACACTGGCTCCCAAATCTAAAAGGCCGCTCTCAAAAGTGACTCCACCGATGGTGCAAGGAATTAGTGGAGTGCCTGGATCTTTGAGCTTTTTAGGGAGTTGGTTTAAGACAATGGTACTCACAATTTCTGGAAGAATTATTGTTTCAGTTTTGTTTCTCACTTCACGTTTTGGAGTACACATTTCTTTTAGAATTTGGCATAGGCAGGCACATGCTTGATGGCATCAAGGAGAGGAATGTTGATGTGAACTTGCTTAACAGTTCCAAGAGTTCTTCATTACCAGTTGGTTTGTTTTTGGATTTTGGCTTTAAAGCTTCAGGAAAAGGAACTCTTGGAATGTAACAGCTTGGTCTTCATTCACTTTGATTTTGTCTAGAGGTTCTTCAATTATTTTCTCTTTTCCCTTGGATTTTTCAACATTTTTTTTCACCTCTTCTTCAATTTCAATTTCAATTTCATTTTCTTTATCCTCATTCAATGTGACATGTGGGTGAGGATTTGTTCTGATTCTTCCACTTCTTAAGGTAGACACAGTTTTTGCATTTTCTACTTGAGGGCCCCTAGCTTGGGCAGGAGGATGATCCTGTTGTATAGGTTGATTTTGATTTTGTGGTGCAGGAATGTTCTGGACAAAAGCTTGTTGTGGGTTTTGTGGTGGAGGTGCATTTGTCTAGCAGGTGGTGGTCTGTACCCCTGAGCTGATGGTATTGCTGGTTCTGATAGAATCCGGGAGGGTTGTTTCTTGGGTTTGCTACAGCTTGACTTGGCAACTGACCCAATTCCCTCCTTTGACATACATCAGCAATTTGAGACTCTATCCTTGCCAAATTTTGTTGAAAATTTTGGTTTTTGATTTTGTTGTTCTTGCACAGTTTGGCATAGAGTCGCCATCATGTTTTGGAGTTGATTCATTTTATCATCCCAATTAGGCTGAGGAGGTGGTGGTTGATATGAAGGTTGCTGGAAATTGGTATGAGCAAATTGATTTGAGTTTTGATTTCCTTGGACTTGTGGAGGTTTGGAGTAGAAGATTGGCCAAATCCCGAATTTTGATTGGGATAGGATTGACCGTACATGGATTGCTTAAAGGCAGGTTGAGAAACTTGTTCAGATTGATTTTTCCATGAAAAATTCGGGTGATTTCTCCCAACCAGGGTTGTATGTGTTAGAGTATGGATCATAGGAGGGTTTGTAGAAGCCTTGAGCAGCTTGGACTTGTTCCTGATGAAAGGGGGTAATTGGGCAGTAGTGGGACAAGCACTGGTGGGATGAGCTGGGCTAGCACACATAGCGCAAGTTTCAGGTGTTGAGAAAATTAGGTGTGGTTTGCCCAGTCAAGATATAATTGATCGAATTTTTGTTCCAACTTCTGCTCCAATCTTTGGTCAAGTCTAGCTACAGTCTTCTACCCTAGAGTCTGATTCTCCTCTCTCCCTTACTTCATACATCCCTGCCTTCTTTACAGGTCCTAACGCTCTCTCATAAGAGTGGAGTGAGGCATGATTGATAGAATTCTCACTCAATGTTTCAACAGATTATATGCCTCATCCTCGCTCTTAGTCATGAATGCTCCTCCACACGAGGCATCAACCATCTGCCTATTTGATTCAGTTAATCCTTCATAAAAAGCTTGAACAATTTGCCACCTCGACAGACCATGATGGGGGCATTTTCTAAGCAACTCTTTAATCTCTCCCATGATTCATGCATTAATTCCCCGGGTGTTGGGAGAATCCAGTGATTGCTCTTCTCATTGTATTTGTTCGGCCAATGGGTAAAACTTCTTTAAAATTCTTGCTGCATTTCTGGCCATGTTGTGATAGTTCTCCCTATGGTTCCCAACCAATGTTTGGCCTTGTCTTTTAAGGAGAATGGAAATAGGGTCAACCTTAAGGCATTTTCAGTGAAATTTTGGATCCTTACAGTGGAACAGATCTCTAGAACTCATCTATATGCCTATAAGATCTTCATTGGGATTGCCATAAAAGGATGGCAACATCTGAATGGTTCCAGGCTTGATCTCAAAATGATTTGCCAGAATTTCCGGTCTGATGCAAGTAGCAGGTTGATAGTTAGAAGGAATAAATACTCCTTCATCTGTCTGGGTGCAGCCTCTTCTAAATTTCTAGCAACTTGGTTCTGGTTTTGGTTGGCCATCCTATGAAAGAATCTTTCAATCTCGTCTATAGGTTGAGCCAAATCTAAGTTCTGGGAGCGTCTACCAAGCATGCACAGATGAAAAGCCCTCTATTTATGATTTTTGAATTTTTTTAGATTTTTATTGATTTTTGAATTTTTATGAACAAACCAAACAAGCAAACACTTTCAAACAAATTAACCTAAACACTAAGTGTTCCTTGGACTTATGTTATTTTTCTCAAATCAGATTTATGCTTGCTTAAGTCCAATCCTAACTCTTCTTGTACCGGCCAGGTAAGAGGTGGAGTAGAGGGAGGCCCCCCTTGCTTTCGCAAGGACCCAATTAAATAACCTCTACTCACTTAAGCGTAAGCTTTTTAACCTCTAATCCTAGACACCAGACTTAAAGAGAAGTTTTGAATTCAAGAAAGGACAAATCTAATATGAACCCTAGGGCCAAGTCTACTGGTTTTTATTAAAGCTGAGGAAATGCAAGAATGTGGAAATTTTTTTGTGATTTTGGGGCAAAGGAAAGGGTGATGAAATCCCTCACCTTATCTTTTTATTCTAATGGGTGAAGCCCTTAAGCAGTCCCAATTAAAAACATGAAGTGCACATATCAGATTCAAACATGGGTTGTCTAATGCTAAGTCTAATGCATGAAACGAGCGATGGAAGTCTTACCTTTCCCCCGCACTCTTCAATGCAAGAAAGAAATAGAATTCAAATGACAATTAAAAAGATGAATCCCTAAAACATGAGATTCTAATCTTAGGAAGATGAAATTTTTATTTACAAATCAAATGGCTAACATGAAAGAGCGATTTGGAATTTTTTAGATTTTAGATTTTTAATTTTTATTTGGTTTTTGAATTAAATGAAATGAAACTAAGAAAATATAAGGTGCTACTATAAACTATTCTCAAACACACAACCACAAAAGGCCAATTATTACATGCCAACTGAAAGAAATCTCTGTACATGCATAGAGAGTACATCAAGCCTCACTACAAATTTCACTCCTCTCTTCTATCTAAAAGACTGAATTAAAAGTAATGGGAAAGAAATCAGCAAGCTCCCTCCAATGGCTTCAAAGGTCAAGCCCAATCTCCAAGTTCCACTCCTTGTGCAAATCTGAAATAAGAAGCCCAACAACAAGTCAATAAAAGCCCAATGCAAATGAAATCAAATGAAAGCAGATTAAATCAAACTCTAATGCCTCCCCGGCAACGGCGCCAAGATGAACACGCGACATAGTTGACTGTGCATTTTCGTTGTCCAGAGTCCTCGCACAAGTCAATATGTGCACTTCCTCTAAACTGTCTCACAAATTAAAATAACAAAGATAACTAGCATGGTGGTGAGAACAGGTCATATCCACGGAGAGGCTGAAAAAAATTTGACTTAAACTACATTGACTTGACACCATTCGACAATGCTTAAAAGTGAATGAGTAAACAGTACCGACCAAATCACTCAAAATCTTGACGGATCAAATTTAATGAAGAACATGTGGAATTGAAAATGGAAGAGATATGATATCACTGTACCCTCACAGCTCGGGGATCAAATTGGTAGCCAGAAATCTTTTAAAAGAAACTTTCAAATTAATGTACCCCTATAGCTCAGGGGATGAACAGTAAACAAAAGCAGCTCTCTACAAATACTGAATCAATACTCTCAAAAGAAATGGAACTGTTGATCTCAGAAAGTTGCACAAAAAAAAAGAACTGCTAGCTATTCTCAGAAGAAAGAAAAATTCAGATGAACTGAACTAAATGCCTCTAAATTGAATTCTGAAACACCACAAGAAATGGAAGATTTATGCATCTATCTCTCAACAGCCCTCGCAGCTCTCACACAAGAAAAGACACAAATAAACCTACCTCCCTGTATCCAACCCTCTGAATGCCACACTCCCTGCTGCTGAAGACCTCTCGGATGGCTTCACAAAAGACAGACGAAAGTAAACACTAGATCGAAGTAGCAGATAAATGGAACAAAATTGCAGTCGCCCTCCGGAAGCCTTCACAGAAAGATGAACAATTTCAAAGAAAAAGTTGAGCCTCCCAGATCCCTCCGGATGAACACATCGGAAGCACCTCCGATCACTCAACTCAACATCAAAGGAACACATGAAACATCTCCCAATAGCAGAACTCCCGGATACCGAACAATATTTCACTGCCAACCATCAATTCAAGAAAGAAAGAACTAAACAAATAACTGGATCAAACCATCTAAGCACAGACGAAATGGATAAATCATTGCAGAAGAAATGTAGGAAGCAAATTCCAACAGATTGATCTAACTAAGCATAACAGAAGAAATAAATTGCCCCCCTAACAGTAGCCGAATTCCACCCGATAGCAAAGATCAATTCCAAAGAAAATTGCAAAGCCATCTCCCCTGCAACCATCTGAACGGAATAAACCCCACAGAAACACAGAAGAATTAATCCCAAAAATTTCTGAACCATCCAAGCCTCCCCTCCTCTGATCTTCGAAAGAACAGGAACAGAAATAGAAATCAAAAACCTAACACATCCAACTCGTAAAGCTCTGCTGAAAGAAGAAGTACAAGAAGGAAATTGGCAAATAAAAATAACTCAAAACTCTCTACCACCGAAGCCTTCTCCTTGAAATTCTGAACTAGCCAACCAACAATACTGGAAGAACAAGAACTAAAAATAAAGATCCTCAAAACATCCGAACTCCATGCTGTGCTCTACTGCTGTAACAGGAAAAAGAAAACTAGAAATCCTCAGAATTCCCCCCACCCTAAATGTTGAATACAGGAAAAATAAAAGATGAAAAACCCAAAAATTCGAACTCCAGCCCACCCCTGAGAAGTTTAGAAGAACAAAAAGAAAACTGAAAATTCCTAAAAAAATTCGAACCCCCCTAGCAGAGGACCTTGGGGTCCTTAAATAGCCGCCCGGGCATTCCTGAATCCTCTCCAGCTCTGCACCAGGATCGCCATCACTGCACACCCGGATCGCCAGCCTCGCACGACCTCCAGCTCAGCACGAGCTCCTCAACGGATCCGGCCACTGCATGCCCAGCCTCCATCGCCCAGCAGCCCCTGGCGCACCGCCCACCTAGCTGGCCTCCTGCCATGCCACACCAGCCCGTACCATCGCCAGCTGTACAGAGCTGTGCGCACGAGCTCCAGCAACCATCGCCATCGCGCTCAGCAGCCATCTCACCGCCTCAGGCGCGCCGCACGAGCTCCGCCCAAGCGTGCTTTGCACAGGACCCGTACGCCCTGCAGCTCCAATCACACAGACCCGCAGGCCCTGGTCCGCAAACACCCAGCCACCTGCCGTACCACACCTCCATCGCTGCCCACCACACCCGGGCAGGCCTCCACCGAGCCATCGCCATGCTTCCATCAGCTCCCGCCTGTACACATCCCCCAGCACCACGTATGCACCATCCCGGCCAGCAGCCGGCCTCACGCGCCAGTTCGAGATCTGGCCTCAGCAGCTTCCTGCAAAGCCAGCACCATCGCACCGCACCAGCGCCGCACACACCGCACACAGACCTGGCGCCTCCAGATGCCAGCTCCGCTTCGTGAAGCTTCTAGCTGAAGACCGGTTAGGAAGGAAGAATAAATAAGTAAAGAAAAATGTTGCGTGGCCTATTTTAATTAAATGAAACCATGGGGTGAAAATAGATGTTGGCCCAATGGGCCCATGAGGAGAGGGGTAGTGGCATTATTTGGGTGATCAAAAAAATTTTTTTACACACTAATATTTACAATAATTAAAAGATGTTTAAAGTGATAAAAAATTATTTATATACAATTTAAGAAACATAAACTATTCAAAATTTATTGATTTATTAAATGAACTTAACTAGGTTTTCAACTCGAGAATTTAACTAATATGCTTTAAATTTTATTTTTTGGATGAAATGAAATTAAAATCAAAATACACTTTATTTATAGACAAAGACTGTCTAAACTTAACTGTATGTATGAAATTAATCCGAAAATTATGCAGTTATCAGAACCTATTAAATTATCAATCGACAATTTGGTTAAATCATGGGCCTCCTCAATAGCAGTTACTTTAAGTGTCCATGAAATAGTTAAGACCTAAGTATCTTCCTAATGGTTTCCTCATTAGAAAGAGTTTTACCAAGAGAGCTTAAACCAACTACTATGCTTGAAAATCTATTATACATCTGAGTAATATTTTTCGTTTGGAAGCATTTTAAATTGTTCATATTGAGAGACAAGAATATCTATCCTAGTTTGTTTCACTTTATCTATTCCTTCATAAGTTATCTACAGTTTATCCCACATTTCTTTTGCAGATTTATATGCAGAAACTCTACTAAATTCTTTTTTGGATAAGCACAACATAAATAGTTCTTAGCTTTGTAATTTAATGATAATTTATTTTTATCTACTGTTGTAATAGCAATAGTACCTTCAACAGGAACAATAACATAATCTCCTACCTCAATTACCTGCCATAGATCAAAGTCTGTGCCTCGAATGAAGCATTCCATCCTCATTTTCCAGTATTGGTAGTCCTCTCCATCAAAGAATGGAGGTCTGTGACTGATTGACCTTCAACATATCCTTGAGCTGCCATGGATCTTTGCTCTAAGATCGTTGGATCTTCTTTGAATGTTCAGAGACCCGCTTTGATACCACTTGTTGGCCCGGCTAGCTTGGCAGCTCGATAACCTAGAGGGGGTGAATAGGTTTTTCTATTTTATGAAACAGAAACTTAAGATAGAAAATTATCACTTGAAAGTTTGGTTAGTTTAGTGCGATAAAGAGTAGCAGTGTGGAAGCAAATAAACAATCACACAAATGAGACAAGGAATTTATCCTGGTTCGGCCCTTCCCACATGGAAGTCCTACGTCTAGTCCCCAAGCAACCTCTTGGGATTTCACTAACCAAGGGTACAGTCTCTCTCAAAGACACTAAAACACCCAGCACCCCAGCTGGTCTTCTTCTCTTTCCCGGGTAAGAAGGCAGCCCACTTCTTTTACAGGCTCAGAAGCAAACCTCCTAAACAAACCCCAGTGCGGTTCTGCTAGACACAAATCCCTAGCTAGATTCTACACTGTATACAATCCTATAGCTAGACATAAATCTTTCTTAGAAAAGAAAGATCAGACCGAGAGCTATAACAAGATGAACACTAAGAACTAGCTCACAGTCAAGGACTCTCCCCCAAATTTATAATGAGCGCAGAGAGAGAATGAAGAGAGAGAAGAAAGCTTGAAGGAGGCTTGAATGCTTGAGACGCTTTTGATTGCTTCTTCTTTGGCTCAGGCTCTTTCTCTCTTTCTCTAAGTGTATGTGGAGTTTTGTTTCTTCACTGGATGTACACTCCTTGAATGATCTTCAGGAAGGCTCTCATTCTTTTCTTCAGCATGCTTCATTTTTTATATGAGCTGCTTTTGAATAGATTCGTTGAAGAGATCCGTTGGAGTTCTAACCGTTGCTCATCTTCTCTTCATTTGTCTTAATCAGACTTTAGTGGTCTTCGAGGTCTGTAGGCAGAGAAGAGAGTGTTAGCATAAAAGAGTGTTTACAAGGATAACAGTGCATGCTACTGTGTTTCTGCTAACATGATAAAAATAGCAGTTCATATCTTTTCCTGACAAGACTCTGAAATACGCACTGCAGCTTTTTCTGTCAGAAGATATTTGACTTGTCTTTAGGCGCCAAAAAGTACTTAAACAATTGTGTTTGAATTGAAGTGAATCGTTGTTTAAGTTACTTATCAAATCGTTATACTTATAAGACTTTAACAAATCGATATGAATCTTAACAAATCGATGTGAGAAGCAAATCATTATTCTTACTTATGAAATCGTTATGAGAACAAATCTATGTGATCACTTGAGAAATCGATTTGAGAACAAATCGTTGTTCTCTCTTAAGAAATCGATGTGACCAAAGAAATCGATGTAAGAAGCAAATCGTGTTTCTCACTTATCAAATCGTTATGAAGGCAAATCGATGTTAGGGCAAATCGTTGCGCTCATTATCAAATCATTATGAGCCTTAACGAATCGTTATAGAAGGCAAATCGATGTGAGGGCAAATCGTTGCGCTCACTTATCAAATCATTATAAGCCCTAAACGAATCGTTATGGCGCTTAAAAATCAATTATAAAATCAATTAAGACCAAATCGTTGTAGCGTTTATAAAATCGATCAAGATAAATCGTTGTAGCGCTTATTAATTTGGCACTTGAATTGAAATCGATGTATATAGATTAGACATCGATTTTATCATTTTAGTGTGCTTTAAAAAATCATAAATATGATGAAACAATCTAATCATAAATTTTGTTAGCACTAAAATATGAAGGTAATAAAGAGTGGTTCAATAGTGTTGGTTGGTCTCCATAGTTTCTTGACCCTGTTAAGGTGGAGCGGCAGCTGGACCTTTCGTCCGTGGCTGCGAGACTGAGAGGTGGTCTTGTGTTGTTTGTCCAGGTCTGTGGTTGGTGTCGCAAACTAGTTCTCGTGACTCGTATGCGGCGTGCCCTTCTTTAGCTTGTACACGTGTACGTGGTTTGCCGTTTATTAATTTACAGTTGTAGTATCATGCATAGGCGGTGATATATTTTAATTGCTTATGAGCTTTGCTTAATTAAATTGTTGTACAATGTTTTACTCGGCTTTGGGGGACTTGCCCACTAAGCCAAAGACTTGTGAGGCTCACCCCTTCTTCTTCCAGGTGAAGGCGAGTAGGAGGGTTCTCGTCCCTCTTCTAGTTCCAGTCAGCACCATAGTGGAGTCGGGCCTTTGCCACCAGTAGAGTAATACTTCTACTTGTTGAGCCTTGGGGGTTTGTCCCAGGTTGTTGTACTTTCTTTTATGACTTTGGCTTGTGAACGTGCAGCATAGTTGACTGTGCATTTTCGTTCCAGAGTTCCTCGCACAAGTCAATATGCGTACTTCCTCCTCTAAACTGTCTCACAAAATAAAATAGCAAATAGAACGCATACAATGGTGAGACAGGTCATATCCACAGGAGGCTGAATAGAACTTGAATTAAAACTACTTTGACTTGGATCAATTCTTAAAGACACTTTCTCCCAAAATCACATTGCATTAAAAGTAATTCTGTAAACAACATCAATTAAATTCTCACAACTTGACAATCAATCTTAATGGGAAAACAAATAGACTTGAAAACCAAAGAATGTACCCTCACAGCTCGAGGGATGAACACTTAGTAATCGCAACTCTCCACAAACACCGGACTGCTACTCTCACAGTTCAAGATTCCGATAGAAAATTCAGAAAGATTGAACAGAAAATTTAAAAAACAAAAAAATTGCTAAATCAAATGCTTAATGCTACCACCTACACTGCAAAACAAGAATGAGAACAAAATAAGACTAAGAAACTCCGAAAGCTTTCGGGAACCATCACCTCTCAGACACCAGACATCAAGAGACAGGAGGAGAAAAAATAGTCGAACTCTCCACAGCAGCAAGACCTCTCAGATGACTTCACAGCAGAGATGAAACAAGAACACTGGATCGAGCCATTCTAAGCACAGAAGAATTGGAATCAGAATTAAATTCAACAAACGCCACAGGATCAAATCATGTAACGTAGGAGAAATAGGCATTCTAAACACACAGAAATGGGAATTGCTCCCAGCAGCTCCTGGGAATTCCTCACAGCAGCAACAATGAGAGGAAGAAGATAAAACAAAATTCTAAAAATTTCAATAGATCTCCAGATGAACACAGAAGAAGATGCCAGCCATTGTCCTCATCACAAAAGAAAGAAAATATTCAAATTCCTACCTCCGCTCACAGCAGAAGAAAGTCTCGAAAATACTGAACTAAAAACTCCAGAAATATAGAACTCCTCCAATCGAACCAAGAACAGATGCTGAAAAGAAATTGTAGAAGAAAATGGAAATTCCACACAGAAGAAATAGCACAAGCAGCACAGAGAATGAGAAATTAATTAGAACGAACTCTGAATACAGAAGAAATGGGAACATAAATTCTCCTCCTAACAACTACCAACAGTAAGAATAAAACCAAAACTCTCCTCCATCCCTTGCAGTCGAACCAAAAGAATGGAAAATACAGAAGAAAAAGGCAGAAGAAAAATTCCCTAAAAATATCCAAACCGGAGAACCCCTCTACTTTCTTCTGGAAGAACAAAAAAACTAAACATATTCTAAAAACTTCCGAACTGGCGAAGGTCTCCTCTACTGCTCAAAGAAAAGTACAGAGGAAATGCTCTGAAAATCACAAGAAACAACTCTCCCCTGCTCTGCTCAAAAGGGAAAAAAAATATAGGAAAGAACCTAAAATTCCTAAAAGAAATCGAACTAGAGAACCCTGTGAAGAGGACCGTGGGGTCCCTTTTAGGGGCTATGGCTCTTGTAGTCGCCTTCAGTATGCACCAGGATCGCCAGATCAGCTCCAGCTCTGCACCTTCCGCACCTTCGCACGAACAGCACCACCTGGCCGCCAGATCGGATCCTTCTGGCCTCTGCCGCGCCAGCGCACCCAACTGGCCCCTGGTCCGCGTGCACAGAGCAAACCGCCATGCTTTCATGCCCCATCACATCTCCTGCATCGCATCTGCACCCAGCCGCTTCAGGCCATTCCAGATCTGCACGAGCCCTCTGCCAGTAGACCCATCGCCAGCTCCAGCACTGCCCTGGACCGCCACCTCAGCAGGTCTTCACCGCCCTGGCCAAACTAGCTGCTCCACACCGCGCCCAGCACCGGATCTGCACACCCCAGCCCGCGCCGCACAGCACCACCGCATGCGCCATCGCTTTCTGGCGCTGCATCTGGGCGACCAGCACACCGCGCCAGCACAGCCTTGGCGCCCGAGCTCCTGCTGCTTCGGCCCCAGCAGGCTTCTCCACCTCAGCCACCAGCCGCCCAGCTGCAGGCCCCCGTGCCCAAGCTCTGGCCGCCTTCACACCCAGCCGCCTTCACCCCTGCTGCTTCGCCCAGCAGGGCTTCTCCACCTCAGCCACCAGCCGCCCAGCTGCAGCCCACCGTGCCCAAGCTCTGGCCGCCTTCACACCCAGCTGCCTCCGGAGCTCCATCGCCAGAGGTCTTCCAGCAGCTTCTTCTGGGGAAGAATAAAAGTTTTAACGGATTAGATGGGGTTGGGTAGGGTAAAAGGTCATTATTAAAATATTTAAATTGGGAGGGGTATGTGGCATAATGGTGGCGGTAGGGTAAAAATGTTTATTTAATGGGATGAGTGAGATATTTATAAAATTTTATTTATTAACAAACCAAAATCTATTTAAAGAATATTTACAAAATAGTATTTTAACAAAATTTATTTACAAAATATCTTTTATTTTCCAAAGTGAACCTAATTAGTCAATCTATGACTTATTGAATGAAAAATCTAATCATGTGTTTTCTAACCCAATGATTTGACTAAAGTGTTCAAAATCTATTATGGATAAATGAAAATAAAGTTAAACTGCACCATATCTATAGCAAAAGATGTCTAAAATTACTATATGTATGAAATTTAACACGAAAATTGTGTGGTTATCACTCCCCCCTACTTGAACATTGCTAGTCCCTTAGCAATGAAATTATTCCAAATGTAGGACTAGAAGATATAATCTCTCATATTAAACAACATCATGCAAAGATTAATGTAGAGATATGTCTTTCTAATTGTAAAGGCTTATGGCAAGAAATTAGTGCACGAGTGGTAGCACACTTAAGAGTTCACATCAGCCTTCTGAAGCTCCTCAGCCTCAGCTAGTAATTGAGATTAGATCAATTCGAGGGAGAAGAAAAGAATTGTGAATAAGATCCTTGCTCAGTCAGATTGGGTGTTTCTCTCAGTTCCATTCTGCCCAACTTCCTTGAGGATTATTTTCTCTGAGTTGAGGACTTTGCCCTTTATTTGCACTTTGTGCACTCAGAATTTTTTCTTTTTCATCCATAATGCTGCACAGCACCTCACTTTTCAAGAGTAGCGAGTCCAACTTTACTCAGATCCGAGGCATTTTTCATGGATATATTTTTCTTTTACTTTTGCTTTTCTTTTCTTTTCTTTTCCTCTTAAAGGAAGGATGGACAGTCAGGTTCCTTGATCACACGCCTTCACTTCCTTCACATTCACTTAAGGGGAGGAGAAAAACCAATCACCTCTCTCCTACTAGCCTTGACAATTTGCTACATTCAGGTTCAGCTAGTCTAAGTGGCTGTGTAGTGTGTGTATGAAACTTTCTTGCCATAAATCCTTACATAAGGTAGACAAGAAGTACATGTAATCCTTACTAGAGGCTACCTAACATGGATGTTTGCAAAGGAATGTGACAACTACAAAATTTTAATGGTTAAAGATCAGACCACATAGTCTGGGATGCGCAAAGCCACACATTTTTATTCAAAGATGAAACATTGTGAAATTTTTATTTGCATATGTACAAGCTCAAGAAAAAGAAATGAAGCAATGTTTGGGATGAGGACTATGAATGCGTGCTTATTCTACCTCTCCCCCCTACTTATTTACAGGAAAGAAAGTAAGACAGAAAATTACCTGATAAAGGAAATCTGTACACTTGGGTTGCCTCCCAAGAAGCGCTAAGTTTATTTCGTCTTCAGCCGGACGCAATTAGGCTTCGTTTAGCTCAGCTAGCTTGGTAGAATCCATTTTAAGAAAAGTGGGCTTTCAAAGAAATGTTTTAACCTTTGCCCATTGACAGTGAATGATTGTCCAGTTTTAGGATCGAGAATAATGACAGCACCATTGTCGTAAGATCTGGCAACAATGTAAGGATCCATCCCATCGGGACTTCAATTTTCCCGAAAAACATGAAGCCTATAATTAAACAACCAAACCTTATCATGCACTTGAAAAGTTTTTCTATGAATTTTCAAAGCTTCAATGAGTTTCTTCTCATGCCCTTCATCAAGATCGCTAGCAATTATGATGGGCCAAGTCTCGTTCTCTCCTAGAAAGATGTATTTTAAATTAGCAGGAGTAGTTTTAGCTCAACCTTAGGAGAACATTCTAATGGAAATGATAGATCATTGTTCTGAAACATGGAACTAAGTTGTCCTTCCTCTCCCTCAAACCCTAGAGCACAGGTTGGTCTATTGCATCTTCTACACAGGATTCTTCCAAGAGTTCTTCATTACCAGTTGGTTTGCTTTTAGATTTTGGCTTTAAAGCTTCAGAAAAAGAGACTCTTGGAATGTAATGACTTGGGTCTTCATTTATTTGGATTGTGTCTAGAGGCTCTTCAGTTATTTTCTCTTTTCCCTGGATTTTTCAACATTTTCAACATTCTCTTCAATTTTTGTTTCATTTTTTTCTTTATCCTCATGCAATGTTGACATGTGGGGTGAGGATTTATCAAGATTTTTTCATTTTTAAAGTTGACACTATTTTCACATTTTCCACTTGAGGGCCCCTAGCTGGGCAGGAGAATGGTCCTGTTGTATAAATTGATTTTGAATTTGTGGTGCTGGAATGTTCTGGACAAAAGTTTGTTGTGTGTTTGATGGTGGAGGTGCATTTTGTTTAACATGTGGTATGTACCCCTGGACTTGATGGTTTTGCTGGTTCTGATAAAATCCAAAAGGGTTGTTCCTTGGGTTTGCTATAGTTTGACTTGGTAACTGACCCAATTCCCTCCTACACACATCAGCAATCTGATACTCTATCCTATCCAAATTTTGTTGAATATTTTGGTTCTGATTTTGTTGTTCTTGCATAGTTTGGCAAAGAGTCATCATCATGTTTTGAAGTTGATTCATTTTATCTTCCCAATTGGGCTGAGAAGATGGTGGTTGATTGTATGAAGATTGCTGAAAATTGGAATGAGCAAATTGATTGAAATTTTGATTTCCTTGGAATTGTGGAGGTCTGGAATAAGATTGGTCAAATCCTGGATTCTGATTGGGATAAGATTGACTGTACATGGATTGCTTGAAAGAAGGTGAGAAATTTGTTCAGATTGATTTTTCCAAGAAAAGTTCGGGTGGTTTCTCCAACCAGGATTGTATGCGTTAGAATATGGATCATAGGAGGTTTGTAGAAACCTTGGACAGCTTGAATTTGTTCTTGGTTGGCCATCATATGGAAGAATCTCTCAATCTTGTCTAAAGGTTGAGCCAAATCTATATCCAGAGAACATCTACCAAGCATGCATAGTGGAAAAGCCCTCTATTTATGATTTTTAAATTTTTAGATTTTATTGATTTTTTTTGAATTTTATGAACAAACACAAACAAGCAAACACTTTCAAAACAAATTAACCTAGATACTAAGTGTTCCTTGGACCTATGTTATTTTTCTCAAAATCAAATTTATGCTTGCTTAAGTCCAATCCTAACTCTTCTTGTACTGGCCAGGTAAGAGGTGGAGTAGAGGGAGGCCCCCCTTGCTTTCGCAAGGACCTAATTAAATAACCTCTACTCACTTAAGCGTAAGCTTTTTAACCTCTAATCCTAGACACCAGACTTAAAGAGAAGTTTGAATTGAGAAAGGATAAATTAATTATGAACCCTAAGGCCAAGTCTACTGATTTTATTGAAAGTTTAGGACAATGCAAGAATGTGGAAATTTTTGTGATTTTTGGGCAAAGGAAAGGGTGATGAAATCCCTCACCTTATCTTTTTATTTTAATGGGTGAAGCCCTTAATCAGTCCCATTTAAAATGTGAAGTGCAACAAAAAGTTTGAACAATGGATTTTCTAATGCTAAGTCTAATGCATGAAACAAAAGTTAGAAACCTTACCTTTCCCCCGCACTCTTCAATGCAAGAAAGAAGTGAAAGTCAAATGACAATTAAAATGATGAATGTCCTAAAACAAGTGTTTCTAATCTTGAAAAATGAAATTTTATTTACAAACAAACGGCTAACATGAAAGAGCGATTTGGAAATTTTTTAGATTTTAGATTTTTTAATTTTTATTTGGTTTTTGAATTAAATGAAATGAAACTAAGAAAATATGAAGTGGTACTATAGACTAGTCTCAAACCACAAAACCACAAAGAGAGTCCAATTATTACATGCCAACAAGAAAGAAATCTCTGTACATGAAAACCTCACTACAAGCTTCTCTCACACTCCCCTATCTAAAGACTGAATTAAAAACAAACGGAAAAAGAAATCAGCAACCTCCTCCAATGGGCTTCAAATGCCAAGCCCAATCTCCAAGTTCCTCATTATGTGCAAATCTGAAGTAAAAGCCCAACAACAAGTCAATAGAAGCCCAATGCAAATGAAATCAAATGAAAGCAGATTAAATCAAACTCTAATGCTCTCTGGCAACGGCGCCAAGATGAACGTGCGAGCATAGTTGACTGTGCATTTTCGTTGTCCAGAGTTCCTCGCACAAGTCAATATGCGCACTTCCTCTAAACTGTCTCACAAAATTAAAATAGCAAATAAGAACTCATACAGTGGTGAGAACAGGTCATATCCATAGGGAGGCTGAATAGAACTTGAATTAAAACTACTTTGACTTGGATCAATTCTTAAAGACACTTTCTCACCAAAATCACATTGCATTAAAAGTAATTCTGTAAACAACATCAATTAAATTTCTCACAACTTGACAAATCAATCTTAATGGGAAAACAAATAGACTTGAAAACCAAAGAATGTACCCTCACAGCTCGAGGGATGAACACTTAGTAATCGCAACTCTCCACAAACACGGACTGCTAATCTCACAGTTCAAGATTCGGATAGAAACTTCAGAAAAGATTGAACAAAAAATTTAAAAACAAAAAAATTGCTAAATCAAATGTTTAATGCTACCACTACACTGCAGAATAAGAATGAGAACAAAATTAAGACTAAGAAACTCTGAAAGCTTTCGGGAAACCATCAACCTCTCAGACACCAGACATCAAGAGACAGGAGGAAAAAAGTAGTCGAACTCTCCACAGCAGCAAGACCTCTCGGATGACTTCACAGCAGAGATGAAACAAGAACACTGGATCGAGCCATTCTAAGCACAGAAGAATTGGAATCAGAATTAAATTCAACAAACGCCACAGGATCAAACCATGTAACGTAGGAGAAATAGGCATTCTAAACACACAGAAATGGGAATGCTCCTAGCAGCTCTGGGAATTCCTCACAGCAGCAACAATGAGAGGAAGAAGATAAAACAAAATTCTAAAAATTTCAATAGATCTCCAGATGAACACAGAAGAAGATGCCAGCCATTGTCCTCATCACAGCAACCATCACAGAAGAAAGAAAAGATTCAAATTCCTACCTCTGCTCACAGCAAGAAGAAGTCTCGAAAATACTGAACTAAAAACTCCAGAAAATATAGAACTCCTCCAATCGAACCAAGAACAGATGCTGAAAAGAAATTGCAGAAGAAAAATGGAAATTCCACACAGAAGAAATAACACAAGCAGCACAGAGAAATGAGAAATTAATTGGAACGAACTCTGAATACAGAAGAAATGGGAACATAAATTCTCCTCCTAACAACTACCAACAGTAAGAATAAAAACCAAAACTCTCCTCCATCCCTTGCATTCGAACCAAAAGAAAGGGAAAATACAGAAGAAAAACGCAGAAGAAAAATTCCCTAAAAATATCCGAACGGCGAACCCCTCTACTTTCTTCTGGAAGAACAGAAAAAATAAACATATTCTAAAAACTTCCGAATTGGTGAAGGTCTCCTCTACTACTCAAAGAAAAAGTACAGAGGAATTGCTCTCAAAATCACAAGAAACAACTCTCCCCTGCTCTGCTCAAAAGGGAAAAAAAAAATACAGGAAAGAACCTAAAAGTCCTAAAAGAAATCGAACTAGAGAACCCCTGTGAAGAGGACCATGGGGTCCCTTTTATAGGGGCTATGGATCTTACAGTCGCCTTCAGTCTGCACCAGGATCGCCAGATCAGCTCCAGCTCTGCACCTTCTGCACCTTCGCACGAACCAGCACCACCTGGCCGCCAGATCGGATCCTTCTGGCCTCTGTCGCGCCAGCGCACCCAGCTGGCCCCTGGTCCGCCGCGCACAGAGCAAACCGCCATGCTTGCATGCCCCAGCAGATCTCCTGCATCGCATCTCCACCCAGCCGCTTCAGGCCATTCCAGATCTGCACGAGCCCTCTGCCAGTAGACCCATCGCCAGCTCCAGCACTGCCCTGGATCACCACCTCAGCAGGTCTTCACCGCCCTGGCCAAACCAGCTGCTCCACACTGCACCCAGCACCGGATCTGCACACCCCCAGCCCGCGTTGCACAGCACCACCGCATGCGTCATCGCTTTCTGGCGCTGCATCTGGGCGACCAGCACACCGCGCCCAGCACAGCCTTGGCGCCCGAGCTCCTGCTGCTTCGGCCCAGCAGGGCTTCTCCACCTCAGCTACCAGCCGCCCAGCTGCAGGCCCACCGTGCCCAAGCTCTGGTCGCCTTCACACCCAGCCGCCTCCGGAGCTCCATCGCCAGAAATCTTCCAGCAGCTTCTTTTGGGGAAGAATAAAAATTTTAACCGGATTAGATGGGGTTGGGTAAGGTAAAAGGTCATTATTAAAATATTTAAATTGGGAGGGGTATGTGGCATAATGGTGGTGGTAGGGTAAAAATGTTTATTTAATGGGATTGAGTGAGATATTTATAAAATTTTATTTATTAACAAACCAAAATCTATTTAAAAGAATATTTACAAAAATAGTATTTTAACAAATTTATTTACAAAATATATTTTATTTTCCAAAGTGAACCTAATTAGTCAATCTATGACTTATTGAATGAAAATCTAATCATGTGTTTTCTAACCCAATGATTTGACTAAAGTGTTCAAAATCTATTATGGATAAAATGAAAATTAAAGTTAAACTGCACAATATCTACAGGCAAAAGATGTCTAAAATTACTATATGTATGAAATTTAACACGAAAAATTGTGTGGTTATCAGCTTGGAACTGAATATGTACATTTCATGTGGATGTATGTGAGAAATAGAAACGTATATGTGTTCAATGTGTTCTTTCATATTTTCACAGACGTGTGTGTGTTGATATCCCTTGGAAGGCTACGGCCCGTTCGCGGGAGATGGAGTTGTGTCGGGAACGTTATTAGGTTAATGGGCCTGAACGGCGAGGACCGTCACACCTCACCTATCTCTAAGCCTCCCTATTGGATGGCACCTGCAGAGTTAGTGAAGTTGAGAAAGCAGTTGCAGGAGTAGCTCGATAAGGGGTTTATTCCCATGAGTGTTTCACTATGGGGCACACTTGTATTGTTCATAAAGAAGGAGGATGGTTCTCTTAGGTTGTGCATCAACTACAGGAAGCTCAATCAGGTGATGGTGAAGAATAAATATCCCTTGTCATGCATTGATGATTTGTTTGATCAGCTCCAGAATGCATCTGTGTTCTTCAAGGTTGATCTGCGTTCAGATTATCATCAGTTGAGGATCAGGGAGGAGGACACTTCCAATACGACATTCAGAACCAATTATGGACACTACGAGTTCCTTGTGCTTCCTTTGGGTCTGACCAACGTACCTGCAGCATTCATGGATCTCATGAACTGGGTATTTAGGCCATATTGGACAGTTTGTAGTAGTGTTCATAGACGACGTGTTGATCTACTCCCCTGATGAAGCTATACACCGTGAACACGTGAGAATAGTTCTAGAGGTTCCCTGTGAGCACAAGTTGTATGTTAAGTTCAACAAATGCGACTTCTAGATCCGCGAGGTTCACTTCCTTTGGCATGTCATCTCAAGTGCTGGAGTTGCTGTTGATCCAACAAAGGTTCAGGTTGTGTTAGAGTGGGAGACTTCAAGGACACCTTCCAAGATCAAAAGTTTTCTTGGGTTAGCTGGTTACTACAGGCTTTGTATCCATAGCAGTGCCTTTGACCAAGCTAACCAGGAAGGGAGCCAAGTATGTGTGGTCTGAGAAGTGTGAGAGTAGTTTCCAGAGGCTGAAGACCAGGCTGACATCTGCACCCATGTTGATCTTGCCGAGTGGTGCAGATGGTTTTGTGATCTACTCAGATGCTTCGCAGATAGGCCTTGGTTGTGTTTTGATACAGCATGGTAAGGTGGTTGCCTATGCTTCTCACCAACTAACAGAGAATGAGCACAACTATCCAACCCATGACTTGGAGTTAGCGGTTGTGGTCCATGCATTGAAGATCTGGAGGCACTATCTCTATGGTGTAAGGTTCGAAGTGTTCACGGACCACAAGAGTCTAAAGTACTTATTCTCCCAGAAAGATTTGAACCTGCGGCAGAGGAGATGGATCGAGTTCCAGAAGGACTACAACTTTGAGCTCCAGTACAATCTAGGGAAGGCGAACATCGTAGCAGATGCTCTCATCTGGAAGAGATCCATACTTCAGCAGGATTCGAGAATGTTGGAGGATGCGGTGTGCACCATGACTGAGTTAGAGCCTTAGCTTTGCTAGGTTTTTGTGGCGCAGTTGTCCATCAAGTCCACTATTTCAGACAGTGTTCTAGGGAGGTAGAGTGCAGATCCCAGGCTTCAAGAGTTGGTGGGCAAGGTAGGCATTGCTCTAGACGAAGATGACATCATCAAATTCTAGCACAGAGTTTATGTACTAGACATTGCCGAGGTCAAGGAACAAGTGCTCGTAGAAGCTCACAGGTTGAGGTTCTCCATTCATTTAGGCAACACCAAGATGTACCAAGACTTGAAGCAATCCTTATGGTGGTTAGGCATGAAGAAGGACATGGCAGAGTTTGTGTCACGGTGTCCGGTGTATTAGTAGGTGAAGGCCGAGTATTAAAAACTACCAGGCCTTATACAGAAGATGGAGGTATTGGTGTGGAAGTGGGAAGGATCACCATGGACTTCGTAACGGGTTTGCCTAGATCAGCTAGGGGCAATGACTCGGTGTGGGTGGTCGTGGACCAATTCTCTAAGATTGATCACTTCTTGCCCATGAGGAAGAAGCAGTTTGTGGAGAGTTTGGAGAGGTTGCACGTGACAGTATTGTGAGATTGCATGGTGTGCCGAAATCTATCATCTCAGATAGAGACCCGCATTTTACTTTGAAGTTGTGGCAATGTCTTCAGGAGGCATTGGGTTCTCAACTGAAGCTCAGTTCAGCTTTCCATCTTCAGACAGACGGATAGTTTGAAAAGACGATCCAAACGCTCAAGGACATGTTGAGAGCATGCATTCTTGACTGGAAGGGCGACTGGGAACGTCACCTACCTCTTGTGGAGTTTGCCTATAACAATAGCTTCCACGCTAGTATAGGTATGGCCCCATTCGAGACGTTGTACGGTCAGCCCTGTAGATCTCCCTTGTGTTGGGAGGAGACTAGTGATAGGTAGCTAGTTGGATCCGAGCTGGTTCAAGAGACATCAGACAAGATCCAGCTCATCAGGCAGAGGTTGAGTGCTATGCAGGATAGGCAGAAGAGCTACACCGACAACAGAAGAAAGGATTTAGAGTTCGAGGTTGGCGAGCATGTGTTTCTCAAGGTCTCACCTACCCGAGGTGTTGTGAGATTTGGCAAGCATGGCAAGTTGAGTCCGAGGTTCATCGGTCTGTACAAGATTCTCAGGAGAGTTGGCAATGTGGCGTACGAGTTGGCGCTACCCCCAGCTTTGGCAAGTGTGCACCCCGTGTTCTATGCTCAGGCAATACGTGCGAGACCCAGCACATGCCATTAGCCATGAGCCAATAGAGTTGCAGCCAGATTTGAGCTACGTGGTGCAGCCCATGGCCATCCTAGATCGCAAGGTACAACATCTCAAAAGCAAGTCTATAGCTTCTGTGAAGGTGCTGTGGAGGAATTTCTCATGAGAGGAGGCTACGTGGGAGCTTGAGGATGCTATGAAGAAGCAGTATCTGCATCTATTTGGCTAGTACTCTTACTCTAACTTTGAGGACAAAGATTTCTCCTAGGGGGAGAGGGTGTAAAGCCCTAGGGTTATGTACTGGGCATGCATGTTGTATGTGATTTCAAGTTCTGGTCAAAACCTATTAATGGAAGCATCCAGTGCCGCCAATAATTGTTGACTGCATAGTATAGTGCCGCTAACCGGCTATAAATGACATTACACATTGCCATCAATATTTACCCGATTATTGACTTACCAATGATTTTCCTGGGTAGACGGCAATATCGATTGCCACCTACTTATTTCTTAACGGCAATATATGTCGCCAATAACATCTTCTAAGTGCCTATTTCCTAATTCAATCTCTGATCTGATTTCATCATGGATAGACTAGGAATGTCCATTTCGGTTTGGGGTTCTCCTTCCAAACATGAACACAACCCAAAGCCCTATAAATAAGCCGTCTCTGTAAAGGGGGAATCTTAGCTTAGCTAGGGTTTTATTGTGAGTTCGGAGAGAGAAAAGGGGAGACTTTGGGGTGAGTAATTCGACGAAGTAGAGGCTACACAGATGTTCTTTGGCAAGAGGAAGGCACAACATAATGTGGGGGGCTCTAGTTCATGGGGAATTCACATGCAAAGGGCATGGAGGTTGAATCAAGCCGACAAAGATTTCCTCTTTGCCTTCGACGAGGAGGGCCTCATCAGTTAAATTCAATCTTTAGGGAGTTTTTTAGAGGCAAGCAACTTAGGGGTTTCATCCCTGTGCCTATCACTTATTTATAATTTTTACCGATTTTTGTCTCGTGTCCTAGATCCCTAATTTCTGTTTGTGTTTGGTTTTGGTCAGCAAGTTCCTGCAGACAGGAACTTGATGACAACATGTGTTTTCGCCAAGTTCCTAGGTCGATGGTAGTCGATGCTAATATCACATCTCGAGAATTACATAGCAGAAATATTTAGAGATTTAAAGTTGACATTTTGAGACGTAAGCAGTCGACAAATAAGCCTCTAGCTAGCGAGCACTAAATGTGTATCAACACAACATAATAATAGGGCCCAAATAATGATCACAACTAGCATGTATTCAAATCTCAAACACTTTGTTTCGTCTCAAATAGAACTAATACATACTCTTTCATTGTAGAACTACAAGACTAAACTCAATAAAGGAAAAATTATATGTATCCTCACTACCTACTACATCAATCTACTCTCAAAGTAAACTAAGGATAAATACTAAGGTTGGAACACGCTCATCACTCTGACACATTCCCTTCATAGTCTTGACCTTTATCTTTCACTTCGATATCACCTATGATGTTGAAAAGTAGGGAATGAGCAAACTAGCCTAGTAGGATTTATATCTCAATGTGCGGGCAATGATATAAGTGATTAACAATTTAAGAACTAGGCAAGTACGAATATCTAAATATGCATGTACGATAAATCCAATTAAACACAATATGTGAACAAGATAGATTGAACAAGCGTGATTGAACAAGAACTAGAGCGATATAACAAGAAAGTAGAGCAGTATGTACAATATGCAATATATCAATATTTACGAGATCGCAAGATGGCCATATCACTCAAGCAAGCAAGCACGTACAAGCAAGAACTTTAACATGTAACACTTAATCAGGCACGAAGACACTAATGTGCACTAAGGATCTATGCCACCTTGGAATGCACACTAGGACACATGTATGTAGTTTATGTATCTATCAGTATATTTATGACTCACTATCGTTGGGGCTAGACTGGAGCCTTGGACACTCGCCGTGCCCGGTCTACATCTCACTATTTTCAAATGAAGATACCCATAGTCAATCATGGCCAATAACAAGAGTTTCAAGATGTAACAAGTCAATATCCTGTTCATGATGATTGCAAGAAGATAAGTCAAGTGAACATGATTTCATGATAACAATAATCAAGAGAAAATTTCGGTAGCATAATGGTGCAATTTACACTTTAGTTAAATCTTTGCATTAATGGATTAAGTTCAAAATTATAAAGTCACACTCACGAGAACAATACGAGAAAGAAAGTGCACGCTATCTCCAGGGAACTTCAATGGTACAACCAACTCGGTCTCCATGAGGAAATCCACGAAGTACGAAGAATTACGAAGGTCTTAGAGGAAAGGTCACTAGTCTGCCGATACAGAATGACCGACCGAGAGTTTTTAATCCCCCAAGAAAGGGCTGCCTATAAGTGCAAGAGTGTAGTGTAGAACGTGTCTTAATCCACAATCCATCGATTTAAAACAAAGCGGGAAGCAAGTATCATGATGATGCAATATAGAATCAAGCATTTATAACAACATGCCTTTTTAGTATTTTAGCAAGATATACATTCACTTTAACAAGCTAGATCAGTAATATGAACATATCAATCTCAAGAGTAATAGATCAAGCAATTAAGATTAATTAGCATAACTTTCATATTGTTATGACTTTATCATGGGTTAACAGGTTTTAAGCCACTGGATAGACTGATCAATACCTCTATAACACATAGTATGCAAAATTAACACTTTAGACTATTAAAACAGGTCTCGGGTAGGCTTTTAAATACACGAAGGATTCAGTCGACGCCTATTACAAAGACTTAAAAGGCTAAGACAGGTGTACAATCGATGTTTAGAATCGCGACAGGGTTGACGGTCGTGTTTATAGACAATCGGTATGACTAACATAATTGTGACGGGGTTGACGGTCGCGTTTACAGACAATCAGTATGACTAACATAATCGCAATGGGGTGACATCGCGTTTATAGACAATCAATATGACTAACATAATCATGACGTACCAAATGGTCGCGTTAAGGGGTAATCGGTAGAATACCAATTGGTGCCTACTAAATCGCTATGGGTTTGTCTAACGCGTTCATATGACCTTCAAAATATGAACTGTGTACAAAAAAACAAGGGTGGGAAATGGACCAAATCGTGACAGGGTATACTGACGTGATTCAGACAGGCACTGAATACTATGCGACGTATAGTTTGAGGCGTTGAACCTGGTCAAATCGGTCAGAAATGTGACGGATCGTGCGGACGCATTTACGATAATCACAATGGGTCTTCCTGTCACGATACTAGACTCTAAAATGCGACGTTTGGTTCGGTCGTAGTTTAAAACATCAAAGTTGTAGAGGACGATGAGTAGAGAGAAACTATGCTTTTGGGTTGACTCAATTTGGTCTCGAGATGCGTAAAATAGGGTATTAACATGAACAACCTTATTCATGCGCGACTCTTGAAAAACGCTTGATACTCGTGGCATACTCGATGAAAAATAGGAAAAACAAGTGCATATGAAACTAGACACGATGAGCTTAACATGGTATATGATTTGTCCTTATTTGGCTCAAGAACACCTACCTTTGGTCGATGCTAAGCACGGTCTTCTGCAGATCGATGTAGAACGACAGTAGGGAAGATGGCTCCAGTTGGAGGCAAACTCCTCCTCCTCTGGTGCTCTAGTAGTCCTCCTCACGACCCCGACTAATGGTAAACTCATCCCAAGGGTCTTAGGAAGAGTATTTAAGTGTTTAGGGTTGTTTAGTAGTCCTAATGTGTCTAAGAAAGAGAAATTTCTACTTTTGATTAATCACTTTCTTAGTTGAGGATTCTCATCCCAATTAAAGTGTGAGGACTATTAGGAAACATCCTAGTATGGTTAGGCACAAATTTGGGTTGCTATGTATGTTTACTTGCCTTTGATTTTGCCCTAATTGCCTCTTTCTATTTTCTGTTCAATTAGGGTTACGAGTTTTGGGGCTTTCTTCTTGTTGGGTTCTTGTTCTTTGGGCCAAGAGTGTTTGTTTGGCCCAAAAATTATCCACCAATTTTCTAGTCTTATTAGAAGACTAATCATGGGATTAATTTCATTTTAAGTTCTCCTCTCGCACATACGATCATGACGCATATGTTTTAAATGTTTTGATTCAATTATTTCCAGTTATCTTTCATTTTTAAATCACCAATTTTTCGGGGTGCTACAGCTGCTGCCAACCTCTCTTGAAGAAAACAACATTACCATTAAGTTCTTATTTTTCCATAAAAACCCTGTTTTATGGATGAGTTGTGTTTCCATGGATTTTGAATGTAAATTGGATTTTTAGGGTTTTGATAGGGAGTTTTATATATCATGAAAGACTTTGTGAAATATTCATATTTTTTGAATAACTCTGTTAATTTTTGTAATTTCTGTTAGGGGTTAATAATGTACGTTATGATAGATTTAATTCGGAAAAATAGTTATATCATGATTCTATGGTTCAATATTTTTCTTTGGATTTACAGTTCCTGTTAGTATGTTTTTAGATGAAAGATTCATTAGTTTCCCATTTAGACTATTTTTTAAAAGTACTATCATGTTAATTGCTTGAAATCTGTTTTAAATTTTACAAATAGCTGTACTATTCTGAAAATTCTAAAAAATTAGACATATGATATGTTACCTATATATGATGGGGGGATGAATAGGACTTCTTGCGCTTATAAAATTTATCTAAAAATAGATGACACTAAATAAAGTTATTAGTATTTAGTGTGGTGTGTGTGAAACAAGTGAAAACTTGGCGGAAACAATCACACAATTGCACAAGAGATTTTATCCTGGTTCGGCCCTTCCCACATGGAAGTCCTACATCCAGTCCCCAAGTAACCTCTTGGGATTTCATTAAACTGCCAAGAACACTTGGCCTTCTCTCAACCTGAGAGGTATTACAAACCCACTTGCACCCAAGCAAGTCTTCCCTTTCCAAAGGGGTACGAAGACCACCTACAACAGTAGGTCTTCCCAAGAGGGGCACTGTAGGAAACAAACCTTCTGCGGGTTATCTAACACAGAAATGAAAAACACTTGTGTGTCTACTCAGAAGAATAAGCAAACACAGAGAATCAGAAAGAGATACAAATAAGAATTGGAGCTCTAACTCTTTCTGAATCTAAGTGGGTGGACTGAGAAAGATCTATAGTTACAGAATGCCACCCAACAAGAAAATACTTCTAAAAACAAGAGAGTTTGGAAGTCGAGGAATAGTAGCTTTCTTTCTCTTTTCTCAGTAGGAAGCTTGTGGTGACTCTTGTTGCTTGCAATTTCTGATTGGAGTTCAGTGTGGCTTGTTGGTTCCTTCAGATTCAAACTTCAGCTTCTATATATGAGCTTCAGAGACTTGATCTTTCCATTTGAAACTAACCGTTAAAAACTAGTCGTTTGAAGGATTGTCGTGGATCCTTGGATGTTGACACATTGAGACTTCTGTTATAACCATCAGTCCTTCAGTTCTTAGAGTCCCAACGTCTTCAGACTATGTAGGCAGCTTCATGGCTTGATAGACAGCTTCATTAATGTTCTGTAAACTCCATGCTCAAGACTGAAAGCTAAGCATGCTTTATTAATGTTCTGTAAGCCTAGAAAGACAAGGAGGACACAAATACCTCCATATTTTTGGAGATATGTGAGATAAAAATATATAAAGCATTAATGAGTCAGACAGACAGAAGTTCAAAGCATTTAAAGATAAATAGACAGCTGTATGGGGAATGCAAGGACTTTTCCTGAAAGTCATGGAGTTCTAACAGTGGTAGGTGAGCTCTGACAAATAACTCATGCTACTTATACCTACCATCGCATTTATGGCATAGCAACTGTCAAATGAAAAGAACTAAACTTCTGACATCAAACAAGAGATCACATTATAATATTTCAAATCTTACAAAGATAATTTATATGGTTAATTTGAGTATATTTTTTCGCCTAATAGAATATTTAAATGGTGATAGCAAGAGAACATTATTCTGTAAGACATATAAGTGTCATTTTTTGTAAAGGATCCATAGGAATAATGAAAGCCAATGACATAACTAAGATTATGATTTATGGATTCTGTGGAATGACAGATTACACAAATATTATTTAAGTACAATCACATAGAAGTTGATATATGAAACTTCGACTTATAAGAAGTCAGAGTCAAAAACAATAGATGCAAACAGATATTCGACTATATAGAAGTCACAGTGAGACTGATTGATAACATACTTCGACTTTTTGAGAGTTGGAGTGATAAAGGTTTGTTCATCAATCGATGTCATACTTCGACTTTTAGGTAGTCGGAGTGCAAAGCAAACAAGCAATAGACTTCGACTTTCAAGGAGTCGGAGGAAGTACTTCAACTGTATGGAAGTCGCAGTGAGATATCGACTTCGACTTCTGGGGAGTCGGAGTAGAACAGTTTATTCATCAATCGATATCATACTTCAACTTTCAAGGAGTCGAGTAACGTCCGACTTCGACTGTTAAAGAGTCGAAGTAAGGTTCAGTTGATAGGCAATCGGTATAAGGACTTTGACTTTTAGGAGTCGGAGTCAAGCCAGACATCGACTTTTCCAAAGTCGAAGTACTACCGGTTTGTTCATCAATTGATACAATACTTCGAATTTTCTAAAGTCGGAGTCTAGAGTTAGAGTCAGTATGATATACAGTATACGCTATGGACTTAGAGAAATTTCATGTGGCAGTGTTGATACTTAGATTTTGTGTGTGCATAAATTTTGGCTAAGTACAGTATTATACATTAGAGCCTTTGTATTGTCATATTAATTTTCATAAATTGTGGTATAAATCAATAAATTGATTTAGAATATATTAAAAGGTTTTGTCATAGCAAAAACATTATGATTAAATGTTAGCAATATTTTTAAGGATAGTTGCTCAACAATTCTCCCCCTTTTTGTTAACGACAAAAACTTTTAAATAGACAGTGAAAAAAATTTTGGTTTTGTGAAAAAATAATGTTTAATGTTTTTGTCCTATATATTTATTTCTTTCTCCCCTTTCTGGCATTAACAGAAAGGATAAGATACATAGAGTGAGAGAACATACACACAGATGGCTAGAAATAGATGTATATTGCTAATATTGAACATTGTACATTCAGGAAGAAGAGGAAGAACTAAGAAGATAGAGAGAATGAGTGATTGAGCAAAGAATGGTTGAAGAGAGCCTAAAGCTTCTTCTCATTTTCAGGGAAGAAATTAGAAAATTTGCAGCTATCTATGTCATAGGAGGGTCCTATAGAAGGGATTGTCCTATAGGACTTAACATGACGACGATGATACCAGTTGACTCTCCTATGGTAGAGATCATTGTGCAGGGTTCCCTTAAGTGGAATAAACTTCCTTTGGCTGCCTGGTGCAGAAATTCATGAACAATAATGTTCCAGTGGAGACCCTGGGAGTGAGCTACTTCCTTGGTGAATAGTACACAAGATATCTCTGTAAGACCCAGCTTCCCGGCTTTCCATCCGGTGTCTTGGATGACTGAACACTAACATGTCCGGGCTAGGCGACGTGTTAGTGTCACGTCGTGGGTGTCCGACGCGATAGTCATCCCTGTCGCGACCAGCTTGTGTGTCACGTTCTTGTCGCCCTCGGCTTTCCCATCGCGTCTTCGTGTCGCACCCGGTCAACGGGTCACGACAGTGTTCCGTCGCTTTGGTCGTCTGACACCTGTCAGGGTGGAAGGTATGTCAATACGACATGTCGCATTGTTGTGGCATCCCTGGGGACGTGTTCTTGTGCGTGTGTTGACCCATCGCGTTAAGGTCCTTAACGCGACGCGTCGCCCCATCACGTCTTGGGTGCCGAAGGCTTAAGGCCTTGGCTGGCGACCCCTTTCCCTATCTTCTCCCCCTCCGGAGATGCTCCGCCTCCCTCTCTTCCCTTTGTGCATTTCAGGCGAGGAGGAGGGTCGTGCGTGGTGCCTTGGCATTGTGGAGCTTGCGTTGAGCGAGGAGGAGGTGGCCAATTCGATGTGAAGGGCCCTATTGGGTTCGTTTCTTCTTGAAAGGTAGGGATTGCTTGTACTCTTCTCGATCGGGTGGATTGGGAGATTCTTGTGCTTTAGTTAGTTTTGATAGCTTCTCCATGCTCCCCTCCCCCGTGTGGTATGTGTATGGCTTGTGGGCGGCCTCAGGATGCAGCATCCGTGGGTCTACCTCTTTGTTGGTGTCGCGACCACAGTGCACGTCGCGACACCAGAAGAGGCATCTGCTCGATCGGGCATGATCTTATCGCGGCGTGTTTGCCTGTCGTAATAAGGATCGCTGTCACGATGCGTGTTCCTGTCGCGACAGGGTTTGCTGTCACGATGCTTTGCCCCATCACGACAGGGTTGTTGTCGCGGTGCCCTTCCCCATCGCGATGGTATCGCGACAGCCTAGGGGGATGCGACAGTGTCGGTGTGTGCCTCGAGTGTTCCGTGGTTCTAGTTGGGGTGTCGGCGTGTGCCCCAGGGTAGGCTTGCCCTTAGGACCTTATGGTGGGGAATGTGGCAGGTTGCCTCACTACGTTCAGTGACTGAACGTGACATCTTCGTGGCTGTGTCTGGCAGTGGTGCCAGGAGGGTCGTATCTGTCTAATAATCAATTGACTGACAATCTATCGATTATTAGCAGAGCGATGCTTTCTGTACGACTGGTTGTGTTCCAAGGTTCTGGCTTGTTCGTGTGTGCCTTGTTGGGCCGACGGCACTCTTGAGGGTCCATCCATGCCTCGTGCTTGCTGGGCTTGTCGGGGTTACCAGCCAGCGGTTTGGTATGGTTCTTGTTGTGCTTGCCCTGCCTATTCGCCCAGTGCTTGGCACTTGAGGGCTTTCCCCATTCAGAGGTTGTCTCCATTGCCTGGGACCCCCATCCTCGGGAGCTGTTGAGGGAGTGCTCCGAGCTACGAGCGTGCTCGAGTGGCAGCCGACTTGGCAGACTCTAGGGCTGAGGGGAAAATGAGGTTTGGACAGTGACACTGAGTCGTTTGTAGAGCTCTCTTGTCTGGGGCATGACGTCGAGGTTGTTGAGGTGTTTTCTTATCGACATGGCCCAGATAGTCCTTTTTCTCACTGCCTCGCTCTGTGTTGGTTCCGGAGTTGCGTAGAGAGGTCAGGCGTAAGGCCGCAGCTTGGCCAGGCTGCGGTGATCTGTGCGTTCTTATGGTGTTCTGTGGCGGCTCTGTCTCGCTCTTCCAGGGACGTTAGAGGCAGGAGCCAGGCTGGCGAGCAGAGGGAGTGGCTGGTGTGTTCTCCTCTTGGCTGCCAGTGGCAGTGGCTGGTTGCTGTTGTTGTGACGACGTTTCCAAGTGTTATCTGTTGTCCTTGCCTGCATGGTGATTGTAGCCTAGCCGTGCCTAGTCTCCGTGGCATCGTTGGTCTGGCCTTGTTGGCCCGTGCTTCCGGTGGTTTCCGCTTCGGTGTTCTCTCGGTTCGTTGTCCCTTCTTTGGTGCCAGTCCGTAGTGGCACCAGTGTGTGTGGTTTCTCGACTTTGTGGTGTGTCCAGGGTCTAGGGTGATTCTTCTTGTGGGCCCTCGACCTTGTGGAGGTCTGAGGTGGCCGTGCTTTGGTGAGATGTCGTCCTCACCTGGTTGTTGGGTGGTCTCGGCGAGTGCGCCGAGGGTTGTTTCTGCTTGGTGCCCGACTCCATTGGTTTTTGCGGGAGTCGTATGTGTTTCACGACCGGTTAGCGGTCATGACGTTGCCCTGTTCTGTTCCGTTGCTTAGTAGTACCATGCTGTAGGTGTTCCTCGCTTTACAGCTTTCTAGTGTAATTTCCTATTTTCAGAGTTCCTGCTGCTCTGGACGGTGAGGGACTGGTAATCCCTACTGGGCCTTGTTCGCGAGGCTCACCCCCCTACTTCCTTCTGTTGGCCTTTTCAGTATGGAAGCAAGCTAGCCTAGAGGGGGGGTGAATAGGTTTTTCTGAAACCTGAAATAGAAACTTAAACACAGAAATTAACACTTGAAGGTTGGTTAGTTTAGTATGATAAAGAGTAGCAGTGCGGAAGCAAATAAACAATCACACAAATAACACAAGAGATTTTATCTTGGTTCGGCCCTTCCCACATGGAAGTCCTACGTCCAGTCCCCAAGCAACCTCTTGGGATTTCACTAACCAAGGGTACAGTCCCCCTTAAGGACACTACAACACCAGCACCCCAGCTGGTCTTCTTCTCTTTCCCGGGTAAGAAGGCAGCCCACTTCTCTTACAGGTAAAGAAGCCAACCTCCTGGTACAAACCCCAGTGCGGTCTGCTAGACACAAACCCCTAGCTAGGTTCTACACTGTATACAGTCCTACAGCTGGATAGAAGTCTTTCTTAGAAAAGAAAGAACAAAGCTGAGAGTTGGAACAAATGAAAACCAACTAAAAGAACTCTCAGCAAAAAAACTCTCTCCCCAGATTACAAGATGCACACAGAGAGAGTGAAGAGAGGAGAAGGAGCTTGAAGCTTGAGGGCTTCAGATGCTTGAACACTTCTTCTTGGGCTCAGGCTCTTTCTCCTTTGAGTGTATGTGGAGTTGAGGTTCTTCCCGGATGTACACTCTTGAAAAATCTTCAGGAAAAGCTCTGTTGTCTTCTTCAGCCTTGCTTTATCTTTTATATGAGTAATTTGAATAAATCCGTGGAGTTCTAGCCGTTGCTCATCTTCTCTTTCTTCTGATAATTGTGGTCTACGAGGTTTGCAAGCATAGAAAAAAGTGTTTAGATAAAAGAGTGTTTCTATCAAAAAGGCTCATACCTCTATGTTTCCTGTTGCCACCCAGATGTAGTAAGTAATCCCCTTTTTGTTGGCAGGAAAGAAAAGATCTAGAGAGATAAGCAAAAAGATCTCATGTCAGAAAGATAGAGGATTACGCAAATCAAGAATATTTGACTTTTTCACTGGATGCCAAAAATATTTGGATATAAAGGAAATCTATGTTTAAGTGAAATCCATGTTGAAATCCATGTTTTACAAAGGAATCATGTTTTTACAAAGGAATCCATGTTTTACACAGGAATCCATGTTTCACTTATCAAATCCTTATGAGAGTTACAAAGGAATCCATGTGAGAAGCAAAGGAGTCTGTGTGGGTACAAAGGAATCCTTATGAGTTACAAAGGAGTCGTTATGAGAATTACAAAGGAATCGTTATGAGAGTGAATCATTATTAGAGTCACTTATCGAATCCTTATGAGAGCGAATCCTTATGAGAGTTACAAAGGAATCGTTATGAGAATTACAAAGGAATCGTTATGAGAGTGAATCCTTATGAGAGTCACTTATCGAATCCTTATGAGAGCGAATCCTTATGGCACTTGAACTGAAATCGATGTATATTGAATGTACATCGATTTATCGTTTTAGTGCAAATCACAAGGCAATAATGTCATAAATTTATATTTATCAGAAAATCATGATATTTAATTTATTATTAGAAAAAATCATGGTATTAAATATATTTAATATTCAATTAATCACATAAATTTATATCTATTAAGAAAAACATGATATTAAATATTTTAATAATAATTAATTAAACATATATTTTGTTATCACCAAAAATAAAAGGGTAAAATATAGGAGTGGTTCAACAATCTCCCCCTTTTTGGTGATGACAAAATTTATGAGAATTTTCTGACAAATACGTAAAGCATAGAAAATACAGAAAATTCACAGATAATGCATACCATGCATACTCTGCCCCTTTTTGTCACAAACCAAAAAGGAAGGTTCTTACCATTGCATTCTCTCCCCTTTGTGAAAGAAATTCTTACCATTGAGGGGTTCAACAATGATTGACATAAATGAATAACTCCCCCTTAGTCTGTGCTCCCCTGAATGAGAGACTCCACCTGAATGAAACTTGCAAATAATTATTAGTAATAAAGACTAATTCATTTTGTGACTACTCTTTCTTCAGATGTGATTTAATGAAGAATCTGCAGTCACTCCTGCCTTGAGCATTCTTGGTTTTGATGCTCCAAGGCTAACCTGCAAATACATTACTCAGAGGTAGGTACCCAAATCTTTTTGGGTCCTTGATGGTTAGATGCATGAAAATAACCTTTAGGAATCCAAACTAAGTGCCTTGTTGTGCAGGTGTTTACTGTGTGTCCTAATTTATTACAATGAGAACAACAATGAATATAATCTATTTTGCAGTTCTTATTGTTTTTATGATGTCTGTTTAGGACATAATTTTTTAGAACATTTTTTTTACAGGGGCCTTTTCTGAGGCAACTTGGTTTCTTTTACAAATTTTGGTAATGGATATTTTCCTGGAATTATTGCTTGTTTTCTTTTTCCAGAGGTATGTATCCAAGCCCTTATTTATTATTTCCAGATTTTGATCCTTTTAAACATAGGGCTAAAGATGTTTTCCCTTTAGTTAATTTTCTAACTGATTCTTTTAAATAAAGATTTTCTTCAGTTAGAGTTTAAATTTTTCTTCTAACTCTAATTTTCATTGTCCTTATTTTTTAAATCTTCATTCAAAGATAAATATTATCTTTATTGTCCTTTAATTGTTTTTCTAGTTGCTCCAGTTCGGATTTAAGATCAGAATTGGTGTTTTCTAAGCAAATAGTGTTGTTTTTCAGACTCTTTAATTCTTTTACACATTTTTATGTTTTTCATATAGTTCATTAAAGATTTCTTCTAAGTCTTCAGATTCTGATCCTGAATCAGTGCAAGAGCTAAAAGATGGGTCATAATGTACCTCATCTAGTTCTACCATGAGGGCTAGACTTACCTGCTCTTTCTCCGATTCTGAGCTTGATGATTCTGAGCTTGTGGCCTCTTCATTTCCCAAGCAGCCGCCATGGCTTTCTTTTGAATTTCTTGTGCTTCTTTTTGGACTTTTCTGGTTGACCAATCTTCTTTAGTTTAGGACAATCTGGTCTTAGATGTCCAGGTTTTCTGCATTCATAGCAGACTGGTTCTTTTTCTTTCTCTTTTTCTTTTGAATCCTTCTTGATCCATTTTCTTCTTCTTGAGAATTTTGAAGCTTAGACAGCACTTCATCTACGTCACTGTCTTCAGAATCTGCATTTTTGGAACTAGAAGAAGAAGAAGTGGAAGGAGCAGCTGCAACTTTAAGAGCATTAGTACATTTTTCTTTGATGAGCTTTCAGATAGTCTCTCCATATTAATTTCATGTGCCATGAGGGAACCTATTAAGTTATCAATAGAAAGTTTGGTTAAGTCATGGGCTTCTTCAATAGCAGTTACTTTAGGTGTCCATGAAAGAGTTAAGGACCTAAGTATCTTTCTAACAGTTTCCTCATCAGAAAGATTTTTACCAAGAGAACTCAAACCAACTACTATGCTCGAAAATCTATTATACATCTGAGTGATATTTTCATTTGGAAGCATTTTAAATTGCGCATATTGTGAGACAAGAATATCTATCCTAGTTTGTATTACTTTATATGTTCCTTCATAAGTTATCTGCAGTTTATCCCATATTTCTTTAGCTGATTTACATGCAGATACTCTACTAAATTCTCTTTTGGATAAAGCACAACATAAGTAGTTCTTAGCTTTAAAGTTTAAAGATAATTTACTTTTATCTGCTGTTGTAATGGCAGTAGAGTGCCTGGAATAGGAATAATAACATAATCACCTACCTCGATTACCTGCCATAGATCAAAGTATGTGCCTCGAATAAAGCATTCCATTCTCATCTTCCAATATTGGTAGTCCTCTCCATCAAAGAATGGAGGTCTGGTGACTGATTGACCTTCAGCATATCCTTGAGCTGCCATGGATCTTTACTCTAAGATCGTTGGATCTTCTTTGAATGATCAGAGACCCGCTCTGATACCACTTGTTGGCCCTTTTCGGTATGGCAGCAAGCTAGCCTAGAGGGCGGGGGGGGGGGGGGGGGGGGGTGAATAGGTTTTTCTAAAATCTGAAATAGAAACTTAAACACAGAAATTAACACTTGAAGGTTTGGTTAGTTTAGTGTGATAAAGAGTAGCAGTGCGGAAGCAAATAAACAATCACACAAATAACACAAGAGATTTATCCTGGTTCGGCCCTTCCCACATGGAAGTCCTACGTCCAGTCCCCAAGCAACCTCTTGGGATTTCACTAACCAAGGGTACAGTCCCCCTTAAGGACACTACAACACCCAGCACCCCAGCTGGTCTTCTTCTCTTTCCCGGGCAAGAAGGCAGCCCACTTCTCTTACAGGTAAAGAAGCCAACCTCCTGGTACAAACCCCAGTGTGGTTCTGCTAGACACAAACCCCTAGCTAGGTTCTACACTGTATACAGTCCTACAGCTGGACAGAAGTCTTTCTTAGAAAAGAAAGAACAAAGCTGAGAGTTGGAACAAATGAAAACCAACTAAAAGAACTCTCAGCAAAAAGACTCTCTCCCCAGATTACAAAGATGCACACAGAGAGAGTGAAGAGAGGAGAAGGAGCTTGAAGCTTGAGGGCTTTAGATGCTTGAACACTTCTTCTTGGTCTCAGGCTCTTTCTCCTTTGAGTGTATGTTGAGTTGAGGTTCTTCCCGGATGTACACTCTTGAAAAATCTTCAGGAAAGCTCTGTTGTCTTCTTCAGCCTTGCTTCATCTTTATATGAGCAATTTGAATAAATCCGTTGGAGTTCTAGCCGTTGCTCATCTTCTCTTTCTTCTGATAATTTGTGGTCTACGAGGTCTGCAAGCATAGAAAAAGTGTTTAGATAAAAGAGTGTTTCTATCAAAAAGGCTCATACCTCTATGTTTCCTATTGCCACCCAGAATTAGTAAGTAATCCCCTTTTTGTTGGCAGGAAAGAAAAGATCTAGAGAGATAAGCAAAAAGATCTCCTGTCAGAAAGATAGAGGATTACGCAAATCAAGAATATTTGACTTTTTCACTAGATGCCAAAAATATTTTGGAATATAAAGGAAATCTATGTTTAAGTGAAATCCATGTTGAAATCCATGTTTTACAAAGGAATCCATGTTTTTACAAAGGAATCCATGTTTTACACAGGAATCCATGTTTCACTTATCAAATCCTTATGAGAGTTACAAAGGAATCCATGTGAGAAGCAAAGGAGTCTGGTGTGGGTACAAAGGAATCCTTATGAGTTACAAAGGAGTCGTTATAAGAATTACAAAGGAATCGTTATGAGAGTGAATCCTTATGAGAGTCACTTATCGAATCCTTATGAGAGTTACAAAGGAATCGTTATGAGAATTACAAAGGAATCGTTATGAGAGTGAATCCTTATGAGAGTCACTTATCGAATCCTTATGAGAGCGAATCCTTATGGCACTTTGAACTGAAATCGATGTATATTGAATGTACATCGATTTATCGTTTTAGTGCAAATCACAAGGCAATAATGTCATAAATTTATATTTATCAGAAATCATGATATTTAATTTATTATTAGAAAAATCATGGTATTAAATATATTTAATATTCAATTAATCACATAAATTTATATTAATTAAGAAAAACATGATATTAAATATTTTTAATAATAATTAATTAAACATATATTTTGTTATCACCAAAATAAAAGGTAAAATATAGGAGTGGTTCAACACCTTCAGCTAGGGGCTCGTCATCGCAGGAGCTCAGTATGGACGGGTTGCAGAGGTGGCTACAGCATCGTGTGTTGTCAGCAGCAGTGAGAGCGAGTGTTGTGAGCTCTTGTACTGAGTGAGTTGAGAGTTGTCCTTTGCAAGTTCTCGAGGTATGCCCCTTAAGGACTGCACCTTTCTTCTTGTACCTATGCTTTTATTTCGGACATGTTGTATAGACTTTTGTATATTGTATATCTTGTTATAGTTATTTAAATTCAGTACATATCTCACTAGACTATTTCTTCTACCCCTTTTGGGTCTTCGGATCCGTGGGTGGCGACGCGAACTTCGGGGTCCCTGGGTCCCTGGCGGGGGTCCGGGAGGTCAGGTCGTTACAGTTGGTATCAGAGAGTGGGTGTATTGAGATTTGTAATGAGTTAATAACTATAGCTGTCCCAAAGAAAGGTACTAGGGCACTACTGACACCATCTGGCTAGTGTTAGGCTTGTGCTTTCAATTGTTTTGCAGGTGTACGGCTTCCCTGCAAGGTTCGTGTGCATGCTGCAGGAGGGTTGCAGCTATTGCTATGTCGTGTGCGTGGTGAGTGTGGTCGCTTGGTGTGTTCGTACCGCGGTATCGTGGTTGGCGGTGGACTCACTGGTAGTGGTCTTCCCCGTATGGAGGACGGTTGCAGGCAAGTCCAGACACGGTGCTCTTGGTCGTCTTCGGCGTATTTGGGTGCGCATGTGTCGTGAAGGCTGAGAGAGCCTGTGTGTGGTGTGGCCTTCACCGGTGCAGGGTTATTGTCTGTGGAACCGGTCGAAGGGTCTATGCCTTGTTGGTTGTTCCCCTGCTATTGGGGTGTGTGCTATGCTGGTTGTGTGTGTGGTCTCTCGTGTCTGTGCGCTGTTGTGCGCTGTGCTCTGCTCAGTCGGCATTATTGCTCGGGCTAAGCAAATGTTCTGTGTGCCGTGTTGCATCGCTGGTTAAGCGTTGCGACACTTATCTATGGTTGTTTGTCAGCCTTGTGCTGGTTGTTGTGAGCTCTGGTGAGGCGCTCCCGGAGTTCTTCTCTGTTGGTTCTTGTGGAAGTGAGTTTTCCTCAGAGCTATGTTGTGCTCGTTCTGGTTGCTGTTGTGTTGCCCTCTAGGTCAAGGTGCATCCCTTGGTTGCCCTGTGTTCTGGTGAGGTTTCCCAGAACCGTTTGCGTTGTCTTGGTGAGGGTTTCTCCCAAGACTATTCCGTGCTCATTTCTGCTATTGTTGTGCCGCCTCAAGGTCTGAGGTATGCTGTTGTTTTGGCTGGTGCATTCTGGTGGGTTTTCCCAGAACTGTTGGTTCTGGTGGAGGTTCTCCTAGGACCTGCTGCGTTGCTTCTTCAGTTCTGCTTGCTGCAGTGTTCTTCCTGAAGTTCTGTATCGTTTGGTCGTTGGGTTGTGTTTTCTGGTGAAGGTCCTTCCAAGATCGCCCTTTGTCGTTTCTGGTGGAGGTTTTCCCAGGAGTGCTCTGTGTTTGTTCGGGCCATCGTTGTTTTCCCCCGTGGCTTGAAGTGTGTTGTGTTGGCCCTTTTGGTACGACAACAACTAACCTAGAGTGGGGGGGTGAATAGGTTTTTCTAAAATCTGAAATAGAAAGTTAAACACAAAAAATTATCACTTGAAAGTTTGGTTAGTTGAGTGTGATAGTGAGTAGCAGTGTGGAAGCAAATAAACAATCACATAAAGGACACAAGGAATTTATCCTGGTTCGACCCTTCCCACATGGAAGTCCTACGTCCAGTCCCCAAGCAACCTCTTGGGATTTACTAACCAAGGGTATAGTCCCCCTCAAGGACAATACAACACCCAGCACCCCAGCTGGTTTTCTTCTCTTTCCCGGGCAAGATGGCAGCCCACTTCTCTTACAGGTCAAGAAGTCAACTCCTAGTACAAACCCTAGTGCAGTTCTGCTAGACTTAAACCCCCAGCTAGGTTCTACACTGTATACAGTCCTACAGCTGGACAAAAATCTTTCTTTATAAAAGAAAGAACAAAGCTGAGAGTTGGAACAAATGAAAACCAACTAAAGAACTATCAGTGAAAAGACTCTCTCCCCTAGATTACAAAGATGCACACAGAGAGAGTGAAGAGAGGAGAAGGAGTTTGAAGCTTGAGGGCTTCAGATGCTTGAACACTTCTTCTTGGCTCGGGCTCTTTCTCTCTTTTCTTTTGAGTGTATGTGGCATTTACGTTTTTCCTGGATGTACACTCTTTGAATGATCTTCAAGAAAAGCTCTATCTTCTTCTTTAGCCTTGCTTCATCTTTTATATGAGAGGCTTTGAATAGATCCGTTGAAGAGATCCGTTGGAACTCTTCTAGTCGTTGCTAATTTTTCTATTCTTCTTCTCCTGACTGTCAGCCATTTGATTGTCTTCGAGGTCTGCAAGCATAGAATAAAGTGTTTAGATAAAAGAGTGTTTCTGTCAAAAAGGTTCATACCTCTATGTTTCCTGCTGTCACCCAGAAGTGGTGGGTAAGCCCCTTTTTATCTGACAGGAGAGAAGAGATCTAGAGAGATAAAAAAGATCTTCTATCAGAGAGAGAGAGAAGATTACGCAAATGAAATATATTTGACTTTTCATTAGGCGCCAAACACATTTGAACATTTGAGTCTAAAGGAAATCGATGTTTAAGTTGAAATCTATGTTTGAACAGAATCCATGTTCTAATGCAATCCATGTTTCCAAAGAATCAATGTTTTACATGAAATTGATGTTTGAACAAAATCGATGTTTAAGAGAAATTGATGTTTGAATGAAAGCAAATCGTTGTTTTGATCAAATCATTCTTTAAGTAAAGGCAAATCGTTGTTTGTTATCAAATCGTTCTTTAAGTAAATCGATGTTGAAGTTGTAACGAATCGTTGTAGCGATCAAATCGTTGTTTCACTTATGAAATCAATGTGAGACCGAAATCGATGTTAGAGTGAAATCGATGTTTCACTAATGAAATCGATGTTTTCAACAGAATCCATGTTTTCAATAGAATCGATGTGGCACTTTGTGAACTAAAATCGATGTATATTGAATAGACATCGATTTGCCTTTTCAATGCAAATCATCCAGCAATAATGCCATAAATTTATATTTATTAGGAAAACATGATATTAAATATATTTAATAATATTTAATTAATCATAAGTTTTGTTATCACTAAGATATATTTGTTATCACCAAAAATATATGGGTAAAATATGAGTGGTTCAAAAATCCCCCCTTTTTGGTGATGACAAAATTTATGAAAATTTTCTGACAAAAATACTTAAAGCATATAAAATACATAAAATTCATAGATAATGCATACTCTCCCCTTTTTGTCACTAACCAAAAGGAAGGATCTTACCATTGCATTCTTTCTTCTTTGTGAAAAAATTCTTACCATTGAGGGGTTCAACAATGATTGACATTAATGAATAACTCCCCTAGTCTGTGCTCCCCTAAGCATTTTCTCCCCCTAAGCATAAGGCTCCCCTGACAAAGAGGGTCCTCTTGAGGATTCTTCACTTGTCTGTCGACAGGTGTTTCTTAGTGTGGCGACCTGTTGATCTCTTGAGTCGTCTTGTTGACTGGTTGTTTGTCAAGTCTTCAAGATTTTTATTTGCATAGATCTTAGGAAAGCTTGCAAACATTGTTAGTAGCAATATAAAATTCAATATTTGTGACTACTCCCTCTTCAGATAAGAGTTGGATGAAGAGTTGGCAGTCACCCTTACCTTGAGCATCCTAGATGCTCCAAGACTATCCTGTAAACAACTTATTCAGAAGTAGGTATCCAAATCTTTTTGGGTCATTGATGGTTAGATGCATGAAAATAACCTTTAGGAATCCAAACTAAGTGCCTTGTTGTGCAGATGTTTACTGTGTGTCCTAATTTATTGCAATGAGAACAACAATGAATATAATCTATTTTGCAGTTCTTATTATTTTTATGATGTCTGTTTAGAACACAATTTTTGGAAACTTTTTCTTTTATAGGGGCCTTTTTCTGAGGCATCTTGGTTTCTTTTATAAATTTTGGTATGGATATTTTTAGGAATTATGACTTGTTTTCTTTTTTAGGAGGTTTGTATCCAAGACCTTGTTTATTGTTGACAGTTTTTGATCTCTTTAAGCATAGAGCTAGAGATGTTTTTCCTTTGGTTAATTTTCTAACAGATTCTTTTAAGTAAAGATTTTCTTCAGTTAGAGTTTTTAATTTTTCTTCTAACTCTAATTTTTCATTGTCCATATTTTTAAAATCTCTATTCAAAAGATAAATATTATCCTTACTGTCCTTTAATTGTTTTTCAGTTGCTCCAGTTCGGATTAAGATCAGAATTGTGTTTTCTAAGCAAATAGTGTTGTTTTTCAGATTCTTTAATTCTTTTAGAACATTTTTATGTTTTACATATAGTTCATTAAATACTTCTTCTAAATCTTCAGATTCTGATCCTGAAATAGTGCAAGAGCAAAAGAGGGTCAGAATGGTACCTCATCTAGTCTAACCATGAGGGCTAGACTTACCTGCTCTTTCTTCGATTCGAGCTTGTGGTTCTCTTCATTTCCCAAACAGCCGCCATGACTTTCCTTTTGAATTTCTTGTGCTTCTTTTTAGACTTTTCCTGTTGACCAGTCTTCTTTAGTCTAGGACAATCTGGTCTTAGATGTCCAGGTTTTCTGCATTCATGCAGACTGGTTCTTTTTCTTTTCTTTCTTTTTCTTTTCTCTCTTTCTTTTGAATCCTTCTCGATTATTTTTCTTCTTCTTGAGAATCTTTCTGAAGTTGGATAGAACTTCATCTACATCACTGTGTTCAGAACCTGTATTTTTTGAACTAGAAGAAGAGAAGAGGTGGAAGGTAGCTACAACTTTAGAGAATTAGTGAGTTTTTCCTTGGAAGAGCTTTTAGATAACCGATCCATATTGATTTCATGTTCCATGAGAGAGCCAATTAATTTATCAATGGAAAACTTGGTTAGATCATGGGCTTCTCAATAGCGGTGACCTTAGGGGTCCATGAAATAGTTAGAGACCTAAGATCTTTCTGACAGTTTCCTCATCAGAAAGATTTTTGGCAACAGAACTTAGACCCACTACTATGCTCGAAAATCTATTATACATTTGAGTAATATTTTCGTCAGGAAGCATTTTAAATTACTCATTTGTGAGACAAGAATATATATCCTAGTTTGTTTAACTTTATATGTTCCTTCATAAGTTACTACAGTTTATCCCTATTTCTTTAGTGATTTACATGCAGATACTCTACTAATTCTCTTTGGATAAATCACAACATAAATATTCTTTGCTTTAAAGTTTAAAGATAATTTACTTTTATCTGTTTTTGTAATAGCAATAGTACCTTCAGCAGGAACAATAACATAATCACCTACCTATTACCTGCCACAGATCAAAGTCTGTGCCTCGAATGAAGTATTCCATTCTCATCTTCCAATATTGGTAATCTCCTCCATCGAAGATGGAGGTCTGGTGACTGATTGACCTTCACAAATCCTTGAGCTGCCATGGATCTTCTCTAAGATCATTGGATCTTCTTGATTGATCAGAGAACCTCGCTCTGATACCACTTGTTGGCCCTTTTGGTACGACAGCAAGCTAACCTAGAGGGGGGGGGGGGGGGGGGGGTGAATAGGTTTTTTTTGAAATCTAAATAGAAACTTAACACAGAAAATATCACTTGAAAGTTCGGTTAGTTGAGTGTGATAGAGAGTAGCAGTGTGGAAGAAAATAAACAATCACACAAAGACACAAGGAATTTATTCTGGTTTGGCCCTTCCCAGATGGAAGTCTACGTCCAGTCCCCAAGTAACTTCGTGGGATTTTATAACCAAGGGTACACAGTCCCCCTCAAGGACAATACAACACCTAGCACCCAGCTGGTCTTCTTCCTCTTCTCGGGCAAGCAAGAAGGCAGCCCCTTCTCTTACAGGTCAAGAAGCCAACCTCCTGGTACAAACCCCAGTACGGTTCTACTAGACTTAAACCCCAGCTAGGTTCTACACTGTATACAATCCTACAGCTGGATAGAAATATTCTTTATAAAAGAAAGAACAAAGCTGAGAGTTGGAACAAATGAAAACCAACTAAAAGAACTCTCAACGAAAAGGACTCTCTCCCCCAGATTACAAAGATGCACACAGAGAGAGTGAAGAGAGGGAAGGAGCTTGAAGCTTGAGGGCTTCAGATGCTTGAAACATCTTCTTGGCTCGGGCTCTTTCTCTCTGTTCTTTTGAGTGTAGTGGCGGTTAGGTTCTTCCTGGATGTACACTCTTTGAATTATCTCAAGACAAGCTCTATCTTTTCTATAGCCTTGCTTCATCTTTTATATGAGAGGCTTTGAATATATCCATTGAAGAGATCCGTTGGAACTCTTCTAGTCATCGCTGCTCTCTCTCTATAGAGACGAGCTGTCATTGTTGTCGGGTGGAATATCTGTGTATAGTCTGCTTGGGCATTTCTGGTCAAGGTGTTGTGTGCTTGGCCGTGCGTCTGGCTGCTGTGTTGGCCAGCTTGTCTCGTTGTTCATTTCCAAGTTCTCAGCTGTGCTGGTGGGACTTGTGTGTCCCCGTGGTGTGGGTGGTTTGCATTATTTCTCCCTCCTGGTGTGCTCTTGCAGATGGTGATCTGGTGAGTGCAGTCGGTGTCTGGCTGGTTGTGCTTCTTATAGAAGTGTCAATCTTGTGTTGTGGTTATCTCTCTCGTGTGTGGAAGAGACTCATTGAGTGTCTCCTTCCTCTACTTTCATGGTTTGCTCGGGGTGGGATGCTCCACTGTGGCATTGTGTTGCCAGGGTGTGCATCGTTGCGACCTTCTAGTGGAGTCATCTTCCCTTGAGTTGTTTTTGGGTTGAGTTGGTTACTCCCCTCATGCTGTCGTTTCCGGGTGGCACCGTAGGTCGGTGGACCTATGTGCCATTCATCATTGAGATTGTTTCTTGCTACCTGTCTGAACACATTTGGGGCATTGGGTCCCTGTGATTGGTGTGAGGTAGTACTGTTTTTCTTGTTGGGTTGGGTTGCTGTGTGAGCGTGCCCTGCTGTGCACCAATTTCTTGCTTGGCTTGCTCATGCAAGCGTTGTTTCAGTGTGTTCTTAATCATGCCTCGGCTTATGCCTTGGAGGCTTTTCGTGTCATCGTTTTGGTGTTTGGCCTCTCTATCGGTCACGATGGAGGTGGTGCTTCTTGCTCTTGTGCGCCAGGGAGTTGCTGTAATTTTCACTCCCATGCAGCAGAGTCAGTGCTCCATATTTTTGTGTGCTTTTTAGAGCCGACGTGGTTGTTGTGCTCTTGATGTTGTCGAATTTCCGTGCGTTTCTCTTGTGGGTCTCTGATGGAGAGTCCCCTTTGGTGGGCCCTGTGTTATCTCAGGCTGTTGGTGCGGTTGTGTGTGCTGCACCTTGAGCGTTTTTCAATGCTTCATGTTTTTGTGCCTCTAGGGCTGGGTTTGGTTGGCATGTGTGCCCTTTCAGGCTGTGGTCCTTTGCATGTGGCTTTTGGCGGGTCTCTGGTGAAGAGTCTTCATGTTAGCCCGTGGTGTTGTTTTGGCCGCTTGTGCACCTGTGTTGCACTTTGCTTAGTTTGGTGCTTGTGGTAGCACCGTGTGCTCGTGCTAGAGTGTTTCGATCTTGTGCCGTTTGGAGCCTTGGTGCATTGTATTGTACCTTGGGTGGCTCCTGGTTGCTTATGATAGCTTCATGTGTGTGTGCCGTATGCCTTGATCGTGAGCTTCGTGTGTCGTTTCACGAGTTTGCTCGGTGACGGAGGCACTGAGTTTTCCAACTCTGGGACACTTGGTGCAGGCCTATGCCTTGTGGTGTACCATTACCACTATGGGGTGGCAGCTTTGCTTGCCTAGGTAGCTCTATCGGTGGTACACCAGGCTTTGGTTGTGGCCTGTGTCCAGATTTTCCCTCTCACTTTGGGAGCGAGTGTGTTTGGTTGTGGTACCCTACTTTGGTTTGGGTCCCTTGAGGTCGACGTGTTGTCCTTGATCTCTGCAGTGTTTTGGCTTGTTGTGGTTGTGCGTCTTTTTGGTGGTTGGCATGTTGGTACCCACGCTGAGCTCTATGTGCGAGTGGCGGGTGTGCTGCCAACTCTCATTGGTTCTCCGTTGTGCATGGTGTTGGTGTGATCTGGAAGCCAATGGCGGAGTCTCCTGCCGGTTTGTTTGTGACAGAGTGAGGCCTATTGACTTGCTAGTACTTGACCACATAGTTTGTCGACGTTGTGAGGTGCTCGATTTTGACTTAACCTCATACGTCTTTCGTGCTTTTGTTGCGATGTGTGCACTGTGGAGCGTGTGTTTCCTAGTCTTGTGGCTCCACGTGCGTTTAGTGCCCTTGTCGGACCACGAGGAGGTCTGGGTGAGACCTAGTGGTGACAGTAGATGTCATTTTCGTGTGTTTGAGGTTTGTTCGTGTGCATTTAGTGTCCTTGTCGGACCACGAGGAAGTCTAGGTGAGACCTATTGTGGTTGTGGATGTTGCTCCATGGGTTTTAGGATTCTCCGTGAGCATGTTCTCGCTCTGGTTCTCATCGCTCGCGTGATTTCTAGGTTGGGCTGTGACCGATGCTAGTTGCTGCTAGTAGCGTGAGGATGTTCCCCTGAGTGTGTGCTTGACTCTCAGGCGTTTTTTCCTGGTTGTTGTCAACAATTGTGTATCTGTCAGGTTTTGCTGGCGATAGAGTGAGTTGCTGATCGGCGATTCTCGTATTGCTGTTGGCAACTGTGTACTCTGTCAGTTTTTTGCTGGCGACAGAGTGGGTTGCTGATTGGTTGGTCCAACAGCGGGGTATATTGGTGGCTGCAGCCGTGCGGTTTTTGCTTGGCATTTTTTGCTGTTCAGGTCAGTTTTGGTGTTGCTCGGCACTTGTGGGGTTGCCGTTCCATTTGGATGCCCCATATATGGATGGAGTGAGCTATTGGTTTCTTAGCTTGGTGCTCCACCCGCGTTTGGAGCGTGTTGTGAGCCGTTGGGTTTTCGGTTGTGTGCTCCCCATGTGTTTGGAGCCCGTTCTGTGAGCTGTTGGTTTTCCAGCTTCGTGTGCTTCGTGCACGTTTGGCAGTGTGGTTGTTGCCACGAGGAGGTTGATACGCGCGACATAGTTGACTGTGCATTTCGTTGTCCAGAGTTCCTCGCACAAGTCAATATGCGCAGTTCCTCTAAACTGTCTCACAAACATAGAATCATAAAGAAGAACTAGCACAATGGTGAGCACAGGTCATATCCACGGAGAGGCTGAATAGAACTTGAATTTAAACTACTTTGATTTGAAATCACGCTATCAGACACATTCAATGTACCCTCACAGTTGAGGAATTAAACCTGTAAACAGAAATCTTTAAAAGAAAATTTTCAAACCAATGTACCCCCTACAGCTCAGGGGATGAACAATTAACAATATCAACTCCACAAACACTAAGCAGCAAGAGAAAGAGGCAATGCAGAAGAAATGGAAAAGCAATTGCCCCTGGATCACCCTCCAGGCAGCCGAAATCCTCCAAAATAATACTGAATAAGAACTGATGTTGAATCCTCTGAAGAACCGAACTCAAACAAAAGCCCCCCCAAAATACTGAATTCCCAGATCCTTACAGCAAAGAAAAACTCAAAATCTGAACCTAAAACCCCCCTGAAATGCTGAATCAAAGAGAGGAAACTCCCAAATATCGCATCAGCCAACTCTCCTCAACAACAGGAGCAAAACCCTCACAGCAGCAGACTAACTCTCCCTTTTCAGCCTTCACAGAAGCAAATCAAAAATATTGCAATCGCCCTTCGGATGAACATAAGGAAATGCTAGCAATCGTCCTTCTCACAGCAACTTGATACACAGAGAAAAGAAAACATGGAAGCAATCGATCTCTCCCAGATAACATCTCTTAAAGAAAAGAACAATTAGATTCCATCTCTTCCACCCAACCAACAAAACAAAGAAACAAAAGCAAAATTGAAATCTCTAATTCTGATCTCTCTACAGTCCAACCTATGGACAGTTCTATCACAGTTGCACATAAGAAGAGAAAGAATAGAATAGAATAAAGAACTATTGATCTTAACAATTCACACAGAAGAGGAAAACTCAGATGAACTGAAATAAATTGCCATTGAATGACTCTGGAACACAGAGAAAAAAGAACTTAAATGCAGAATAATGACAAATCAGATTCCAATGGATCCTCCTCGTAGCAGTAAAAGAAAGGAGCAACGAAATCAGAAAATGCTAAACCCTTCAAATGCTAAAAGAAATCTTCCACAAATTCTGAACAATCTAAACAATGCTGAAACGAAATTACGGAAGAAAAATAGAAGAAATTCTCAAAAGCTTGAACGGCGAACCAGTCTCCCTCCCCTGGATCGATCTTTCCAACAACACAGATGAAATGGTAAAATCCACAAAAAGAGATGGACAAATCAACACAGAACAAATGTAAAAATTAATTGCTCATGAATCATGTTCTGGAACAGAAGGAATGAATTAACACGAGAAATGGAAGAAACAACACTGAACAAATGGAAATAACAACTTATAACCCTCTCAGCTCTTACAGAAGAAATGAAGAAGATTAAAATCCAATTCCCCTTCCCACAGATCCAAAGGAAAATTACATAAGAAAGAAATGACAGAAATAACTTTCTAAACATCTCACTGGCTAACCCGTCTCCCTCCCCTATGAAGTCTGGAAGAACAGAAAAATACGGGAAAAAAACGGAAATTAACAATTCCTAAAAAAAATTCTAACCAACCGAGCCAGGGAACTCTGTGAAGAGGACCTTGGGGTCCTTTTATATGTGCCCGGGCCTCTTGGCGAGCTCCTCTCCCCGCCTTCTCCATCGCCTCAGCACCAGGATTGCCAGCGTTGCTCGGCCTCCAGCTCAGCAAGGGCTGCACCATCGTTCATCTAACCGTCTTTGCATGCGACCCAAGCCCTGGCCAAATCGCCAGCTTCCTACCATCGCTAGATCCGCTTCCGGCCACCTCAGCAAGTCCAGCTCGGCCTAGCCACACAGCTCCGCTCAGTAGAGCCCTGGTCAGGACCGCTTCCTGCACAGATCTGGCAGGCGCATGGCACCATCGCACACCATCAACACACCACCACGCCAGATCTGCTTGGCCCAGCCGCTTCCTTTTCATCGCCGCGCGCCTGCTTGCCTGGCCTCTGCGCCAGTTCACACATCTCCCTCCATCAGCCGCGCGCCTGCTTGCCTGCGCTGCCCAGTTCCTGCTCTGCACCCCCTCGGGTCGCACCAGCTGCTCAGCCCATCCATAGCACTCTGGCCGCCATCTGACCTCCAAATCGCCACACACTCCATCGCTAACCGCCCAGCACCGCGCCTTGCACACCATCACCGGCCTGATGCTTCACACGAGCCAGCCATCGCCAGCCGTATACCCAAACCACCCATGGGCGCTGGCCGCCCATGGTGCTCTGCACAGCGGCCCGCACCAGGGCTGCTTCATACCGCGCCCAGGACCCAGCTCAGCCGCCTCCCTGCATGCCCTCAAACCTGCTGCTTTCGGCAGCACACACCCGCCTGGGCGCTGGCCGCCCAGGCCCTGCACTGCCCAGATCTGGAGCGCCATCCGCCCTGCACAGCTTCTCACCCAAATCTCAAGAGCACAAGACCCAGCCAGCTCAGCCCTGCTTCCAGTAGCTTCGCCCACCTGGTGGAAGAAACGAAAAGGGTTTTAATAAAAACTTAAGTGGAGGTATATTAAAACACTTTATTTAAATGTTGGTGTTTGTTTAGGTTGGATGAGAGGGGGTATTTATTTATGGGATGGGTAGATATGTGGTATGATATATGGTTAGTAAATTAAAAAAAATCTTTATTTATTTACAAACTTACATTTACTATTAAAGATATTTGTAAATTTATTTATATACAACATTTATCAAAGTATACCTAAGAGAATAACTTTTATTTGTAAAACTATTCAAAAGGTATGAGTATCTAACTGCGTTCTACCAAAATTTAACTAGTATGCTCAAAAAGATGAAATGAAAATTAAACTCGAATATACACATTATTTACAGATAAAAATGTCTAAAATTACTATGTGTATGAAATTTACACTAAAAATTATGTAGTTATCACTCCCCCCTACTTGAACATTGCTAGTCCCTTAGCAATAAAATTACAAAAAATAGGACTAGAAGATGTGATATCTCATGCTAACCACCATCATGTAAAAGATTCATAAAGACATGTCTTTCCTAATTGTAAAGCTTATGGCAAAAATTAGTGCACAAAGGTAGCTCACTTAAGAGTTCACATCAGCCCTCCTGAGCTCCTCTATCTCAGCTAGTATTTGAGATTAGATTATTCGAGGAGAAGAAAAGAATTGTGGAATAAGATCCTTGCTCAGTCAGATCTGGTTGTTTCTCTCAGTTCCATTCTGCTCATCTTCCTTGAGGATTATTTCTCTGAGTTGAGACTTTTGTCCTTTTATTTGCACTTTGTGCACTCAGAATTTTTTTTTTCTTTTTCATCCATAATGCTAACAACCCATCACTTTTCAAGAGTAGCGAGTCCAACTTTACTCAGATCCGGGGCATTTTTCATGGATATTTTTTTCTTTTGCTTTGCTTTTGCATTTTTGCTTTTTGTTTTTCTTTTCTCTTCCTCTTTCGAAATGAACAGTCAGGTTCCTTGATCACATACCTTCACTTCCTTCCAATTCACTTAAGGGGGGGAGAAAACCAATCACCTCTCTCCTACTAGCCTTGACAAATTTGCTACATTCGGGTTCAGCTAGTCTAATGGCTGTGTAGTGTGTGTATGAAACTTCTTGCCATAAATCCTTACATAAGAGACAAGAGTACATGTAATCCTTTACTAGAGGCTACCTAACATGGATGTTTGCAAAGGAATGTGACAACCACAAAATTTTAATGGTTAAAGATCAGACACCTAGTCTGGGATGCGCAAGCCACGCATTTTTATTCCAAGATGAAACATTGTGAATTTTTTATTTGCATATGTACAAGCTCAAGAAAGAAAATGAAGCAATGGTGGAATATGAATGCATGCTTATTCTACCTCTCCCCCCTACTTATTCATAGGAAAAGAAAGTAAGACAGAAAATTACCTGATAAAAGAAATCTGTACACTTGGGTTGCCTCCCAAGAAGCGCTAAGTTTATTTCGTCTTCAGCCGGACGCAATTAGGCTTCGTTTGGCTCAGGTAGCTTGGTAGAATCCGTTTTTAAGAAGTGGGCTTTCGAAGAAATTTTTAACCTCTGCCCATTAACAGTGAATGATTGTCCAGTTTTAGGATCGAGAATAATGACGCACCATTGTCGTAAGATCTGACAACAATGTAAGGACCATCCCATCGGACTTCAATTTTCCATGAAGCCTAGAATTGAATAACCCGACCTTATCATGCACTTTAAAAAATTTTCTGTGAATTTTCAAGACTTCAATTAGTTTCTTCTCATGCCCTTCATCAAGATCGCTAGCAATTATGATGGCCAAGTCTCGTTCTCTCCTAGAAAGATGTATTTTAAATTAGCAGGGAGTGGTTTTAGCTCAACCTTAGGAGGACATTCTAATGAAAATGATGGATCATTATTCTGAAATGGGACTAAATTGTCCTTCCTCTCCCTCAAACCCTAGAGCACAGGGTTGGTCTACTGCTTTTTCCTCACAAGATTCTTCCAAGTTTCTTCATCCAGTTGATTTGTTTTCAGATTTTGGCTTTAAAACTTCAGAAAAATGGACTCTTGGAATGTAATGACTTGGGTCTTCATTTATTTTGATTATGTCTAGAGGCTCTTCAATATTTTCTCTTTTTCCTTGAATTTTTCAACATTCTCTTCACCTCTTCTTCAATTTCATTCTCAGTTTCATTTTCCTTATCCTCATGCAATGTTGACATGTGTGAGTGAGGATTTGTTATGATGTTTTCACTTCTTAAAGTAGACACTGTTTCCATATTTTCCACTTGGGGGCCCCTAGCTTGGGCAGAATGATGGTCCTGTTGTATAAGTTGATTTTGAATTTGTGGTGCTGAAATGTTTTGGACAAAAGTTTGATGTGGGTTTTGTGGTAGAGGTACATTTGGTCTGACAGGTGGTCTGTACCCCTGACCTTGATAGTATTGCTGGTCCTGATAAAATCCAGAAGAGTTGTTCCTTGGGTTTGTTATAGTTTGACTTGGTAACTGACCCAATTCCTCCCTACACACCTCAGCAATCTGAGACTCTATCCTATCCAAATTTTGCTGAATATTTTGCTTCTGATTTTGATATTGATTTTGTTGTTCTTGCACATTTTGGCAAAGAGTCATCATCATGTTTTGAAGTTGATTCATTTTATCTTCCCAATTGGGCTGAAAAGATGGTGGTTGATTGTATGAAGTTTGCTGAAAATTGGTATGAGCAATTGATCGAAGTTTTGATTTCCATTGAATTGTGGAGGTCTGAAATAAAAAGATTGGTCAAATCCTGAATTCTGATTGGGATAGGATTGACCATACATGGATTGCTTGAAAGAAGTTTGAGACACTTCTTCATATTGATTTCTCCAAGAAAAGTTTGAGTGGTTTCTCCAACCAGGATTGTATGTGTTAGAATATGGATCATGAGGGGGTTGGTAGAAACCTTGGAAAGTTGGACTTGTTCTTGATAGGCCATGGGTTGAAAGAATCTCTCAATCGATAGGTTGAGCCAAATCTAAGTCCAGAGAATGTCTACCAAGCATGCACAGATGAAAAAGCCCTCTATTTATGATTTTTGAATTTTTAAGATTTTTATTGACTTTTGATGAATTTTTTAAAACAAACAAACACTTTCAAATCAAATTAACCTACACACTAAGTGTTCCTTGGACTTATGTTATTTTCTCAAAATCAGATTTATGCTTGCTTAAATCCAATCCTAACTCTTCTTGTACCGGCCAGGTAAGAGGTGGAGTAGAGGGAGGCCCCCCTTGCTTTCGCAAGACCCAATTAAATAACCTCTAGCTCACTTAAGCGTAAGCTTTTTAACCTCTAATCCTAGACACCAGACTTAAAGAGAAGTCTTAGAATTAAGAAAGAACAATCTAATTATGAACCCTAGGGCCAAGTCTACTGGTTTTTATTGAAAGTTGAGGCAAATGCAAGAATGTGGAAAATTTTTTGTGATTTTTGGGCAAAGGAAAGGGTGATGAAATCCCTCACCTTATCTTTTTATTCTAATGGTGAAGCCCTTAAGCAGTCCCTTTTTCAAATATGCAAATTTTAAACAGGGTTTTCTAATGCTAAGACTAATGCATGAAATGAGTGATGGAAGTCTTACCTTTCCCCCGCACTCTTCAATGCAAAGAACAAAATTGAATTCAAATGACAATTAAAGTGATGAATGTCCTAAAACATGAGATTCTAATCTTGAGAGATGAAATTTTTATTTACAAACAAACGGCTAACATGAAAGAGCGATTTGGGAAATTTTTTTAGATTTTAGAATTTTTTAATTTTTATTTGATTTTTTAAAACTGAATGAAATGAAATTTAACTAAGAAAATATGAAGTGGTACTATAGACTAATGCCAAACCAATCAAACCACCAAGAGGCCAATTATTACATGCCAACGTGAAAGAAATCTCTGTACATGCACAGAGAATACATCAAAGCCTCACTACAAAGTTCACTCACACTCTTTCTATCTAAAATTCAGAATTAAAAGCAATAAAAAAAATTTTCAGCAAGCTTCCTCCTCCAATGGGCCTCAAATGCCAAGCCCAATCTCCATGGTCCACTTGTGTGCAAATCTGAAATGAAAGCCCAATAACAAGTCAATGTAAAACAATAGAAATGAAATCAAATCAAAATAGATCTAAATCAAACTCTAATGCCTCCCCGGCAACGGCGCCAAGATAAGCGCGACATTGTTGACTGTGCATTTCGTTGTCCAGAGTTCCTCGCACAAGTCAATATGCGCACTTCCTCTAAACTGTCTCACAAACATAGAATCATAAGAAGAACTAGCACAATGGTGAGAACAGGTCATATCCACGGAGAGGCTGAATAGAACTTGAATTTAAACTACTTTGATTTGAAATCACGCTATCAGACCATTCAATGTACCCTCACAGTTGAGGAATTTAAACCTGTAAACAGAAATCTTTAAAGAAATTTTTCAAACCAATGTACCCCCTACAGCTCAGGGGATGAACATTAACATATCAACTCCACAAACACTAAGCATCAAGAAAGAGGCAATGCAGAAGAAATGGAAAAGCAATTGCCCCTGGATCACCCTCCAGGCAGCCGAAATCCTCCAAAATAATACTGAATAAGAACTGATGTTAATCCTCTGAGAACCGAACTCAAACAAAAGCCCCCCAAAATACTGAATTCCCAGATCCTTACAGCAAAGAAAAACTCAATCTGACCTAAAACCCCCTGAAATGCTGAATCAAAGAGAGGAAACTCCAAATATCGCATCAGCCAACTCTCCTCAACAACAGGAGCAAAACCCTCACAGCAGCAGACTAACTCTCCCTTTTCAGCCTTCACAGAAGCAAATCAAAAATATTGCAATCGCCCTTCGGATGAACATAAGGAAATGCTAGCAATCGTCCTTCTCACAGCAACTTGATACACAGAGAAAAGAAAACATGGAAGCAATCGATCTCTCCCAGATAACATCTCTTAAAGAAAAGAACAATTAAGATTCCATCTCTTCCACCCAACCAACAGAACAAAAGAAACAAAAGCAAAATTGAAATCTCTAATTCTGATCTCTCTAACAGTCCAACCTCTGGACAGTTCTATCACAGTTTGCACATAAGAAGAGAAAGAATAGAATAGAATAAAGAACTATTGATCTTAACAATTCACACAGAAGAAGGAAAACTCAGATGAACTGAAATAAATTGCCATTGAAATGAGCTCTGGAACACAGAGAAAATAGAACTTAAATGCAGAATAAATGACAAAATCAGATTCCAATGGATCCTCCTCGTAGCAGTAAAAGAAAGGAAGCAACGAAATCAGAAAATGCTAAACCCTTCAAATGCTAAAAGAAATCTTCCACAAATTCTGAACAATCTAAACAAATGCTGAAACGAAATTACGGAAGAAAAATAGAAGAAAATTCTCAAAAGCTTGAACTGGCGAACCAGTCTCCCCCCCTGGATCGATCTTTCAACAACACAGATGAAATGGTAAAATCCACACAAAAGAGATGGACAAATCAACACAGAACAAATGTAAAATTAATTGCTCATGAATCATGTTCTGGAACAGAAGGAATGAAATTACACTGAAGAAAATGAAAGAACAACACTGAACAAATGGAAATACCAACTCATAACCCTCTCAGCTCTTACAGAAGAAATGAAAGAAGATTAAAATCCAATTCCCCTTCCCACAGATGCCAAAGGAAATACATAAGAAGAAATGACAGAAATAAACTTCTAAACATCTCACTGGCTAACCTGTCTCCCTCCCCTATGAAGTCTGGAAGAACAGAATACAGGGAAAAAATGGAAATTAACAATTCTAAAAAAAATTCTAACCAACCGAGCCAGGGAACTCTGTGAAGAGGACCTTGGGTTCCTTTTATTGTGCCCGGGCCTCTTGGCGAGCTCCTCTCCCCGCCTTCTCCATCGCCTCAGCACCAGGATTGCCAGCGTTGCTCGGCCTCCAGCTCAGCAAGGGCTGCACCATCGTTCATCTAACCGTCTTTGCATGCGACCCAAGCCGGCCAAATCGCCAGCTTCCTACCATCGCCAGATCCGCTTCCGGCCACCTCAGCAGTCCAGCTCGGCCTAGCCACACAGCCCGCTCAGTAGAGCCCTGGTCAGGACCGCTTCCTGCACAGATCTGGCAGGCGCATGGCACCATCGCACACCATCAACACACCACCACGCCAGATCTGCTTGGCCCAGCCGCTTCCTTGCATCGCCGCGCGCCTGCTTGCCTGGCCTCTGCGCCAGTCACACATCTCCCTCCATCAGCCGCGCGCCTGCTTGCCTGCGCTGCCCAGTTCCTGCTCTGCACCCCTCGGGTCGCACTAGCTGCTCAGCCCATCCATAGCACTCGGCCGCCATCTGACCTCCAAATCGCCCACACTCCATCGCTAACCGCCCAGCACCGCGCCTTGCACACCATCACCGGCCTGATGCTTCACACGAGCCAGCCATCGCCAGCCGTATACCCAAACCACCCATGGGCGCGCGCCCATGGTGGCTGCACAGCGGCCCGCACCAGGGCTGCTTCATACCGCGCCCAGGACCCAGCTCAGCCGCCTCCCGCATGCCCTCAAACCTGCTGCTTTGTAGCAACACCCGCCTGGGCGCTGGCCGCCCAGGCCCTGCACTGCCCAGATCTGGAGCGCCATCCGCCCTGCACAGCTTCTCACCCAAATCTCAAGAGCACAAGACCCAGCCAGCTCAGCCCTGCTTCCAGTAGCTTCGCCCACCTGGTGGAAGAAACGAAAAGGGTTTTAATAAAAACTTAGTGGAGGTATATTAAAACACTTTATTTAAATGTTGGTGTTTGTTTAGGTTGGATGAGAGGGGGTATTTATTTAATGGAGGGTAGATTATGTGGTATGATATATGGTTAGTAAATTAAAAAAAAACCTTTATTTATTACAAACTTACATTACTATTAAAGATATTTGTAAAATTTATTTATATACAACATTTATCAAAGTATACCTAAGAGAAATACTTTTATTTGTAAAACTATTCAAAAGGTATGAGTATCTAATTGCGTTCTACCAAAAATTTAACTAGTATGCTCAAAAAGATGAAAATGAAATTAAACTGAAATACACATTATTTACAGATAAAGATGTCTAAAATTACTATGTGTATGAAATTTACACTAAAAATTATGCAGTTATCAGAGGTCGTGATGAGACTTAGTGGCTTTTCGCACCTACGCTTCATATGCTCCGTGCATGTTTGGCTGTGCGATTGTTTCCACGAGAAGGTCGTGTTGAGACTTAGTGGCTGATTCGCACTAGTCTTACGTTTGCTCCCTGTGCTTCGTTTCGTACCTCGGGATCTTTTGGGCGTGCCCTAAATTTCGAGGATGAAATTATTTTAAGGGGGGTAGGATGTAAGACCCAGCTTTTCAGATTTCCATCAAGTGTCTTGGATGACTGGCCACTAACGCGTCCAGGCAGGGCGACGTGTTAGTGTCGCATCGAGGGTGTTCGACGCGATAGTCATCCTTGTCGCGACTAGCTTGTGCGTCACATTCTTATTGCGCCCGGCTTTCCCGTCGCATCTCCGTGTCGCTCCCGGTCAACGGGTCGCGATAGTGTTCTGTCGTTTTGGTCGTCTGATGCCTGTCAGGGTGGCAGGCGTGTCAATACGACCTGTCGCGGTGTCCCTGGGGGACGCATTCTTGTCGCGGTGTGTTGACCTGTTGCGTTAAGGTCCTTAACACGACGCGTTGCCCCGTCACGTCTTGGGTGCCGAAGGCTTAAGGCCTTGGTTGGCGACCCCTTTCCCTCTTTTCCCTCTCTTCTCCCCCTCCGGCGGTGCTCCACCTCCCTCTCTTCCCTTTGTGCATTTCAGGCGAGGAGGAGGGCCGTGCGTGGTGCCTTGGCATTGTAGAGCTTGCGTGGAGCGAGGAGGAGGTGGCCAATCCGACGTGAAGGGCCCTATTGGGTTCGTTTCTTCTTGAAAGGTAGGGATTGCTTGTACTCTTCTCGATCCAGGTGTATTGGGAGCTTCTCGACGTCTGCCCAGTCAGGCGCGACCTTATCGCAACGCATTTCCCTATTGCGATAAGGATCACTGTCGCGACGCGTGTTCCTATCGCAACAGGGTTTGTTGTCGCGACGCTTTGCCCCGTAGCGACAGGGTTGCTGTCGCGGTGCCCTTCCCCATCGCGATGGTATCGTGACGGCCTAGGGGGACGCGACAGTGCCGATGTGTGCCTTAGATGTTCCGTGGTTCCGGTTGGGGTGTCGACGTGTGCCCCAGGGCAGGCTTGACCTTAGGACCTTCTGGTGGGGAATGTGGCAGGTTGCCTCACTGTGTTCATTGACCGAAGATGACACCTTCGTAGCTGAGTCCTGGCAGCAGTGCCAGGAGGGTCGCGTCTATCTAATAATCAATTGACCGATAGTCTATCGATTATTAGCAGAGCGATGCTTTCTGTACCGACTGGTGGTGTCATGAGGTTTTGGCTTGTTCGTGTGTGCCTTGGTTGGCCGATGGACCCTCAAGCCTATCATTATTAGCAGAGCCTAGGCTTGTCGTGGTTTACCAACCAGTGGTTTGGCGTGGTTCTTGTTGTGCTTGCCACGCCTATTCGCTTGGTGCTGGAACTTGAGGGCTTGTCCCGTTCAGAGGTTGTCTCCATTGCCTGGGACCCCCTCCTCAAGAGCCTGTTGAGGAAGTGCTCGGGCTATGAGCATGCTCGAGTTGGCAGCCGACTTGGCAGACTAGGGCTGAGGGGAAAATGAGGTTGGGCAGCGACGCTGAGTCGTTTGTAGAGCTATCTTGTTGGGGTGGGACATCGAGGTTGTTGAGGTGTTCTTCCCGGCGTGGCCCAGATAGTCTTTTTCTCACTGCCTCGCTCTGCGTAGTTTCGGATCCACGTAGAGAGGTCAGGCGTGAGGCCGCAGCTTTGCCAGGCTGTGGTGGTATGTGCATTCTTGTGGTGTTCTGTGGCAGCTCTATCTCGCTCTTCTGGGGAGGTTAGAGGCAGGAGCCAGGTTGGCGAGCAGAGGGGGAGTGGATGTGTCCTCCTCTTGGCTGCCAGTGGCGGTGGCTTGGTTATTGTGTGTTGTGACGACGTTTCCTCACGACGTTTCCAAGTTTTATCCATTGCCCTTGCCTACACCGTGGTTGTAGCCTGGCCGTGCCTAGTCTCCGTGGGCATCGTTGGTCTGGCCTTGTTGGCCCATGCTTTCGGTGGTTTCCGCTTCGGTGTTCTCTCGGTTCCATGGTCCTATTCTTTGGTGCCAGTCAGTAGTGGCACCGGTGTGTGTGGTTTCCCGACCTTGTAGTGTGTCTAGGGTCCAGGGTGGTTCTGCTAGTGGGCCCTCGACCTTGTAGAGGTCAGAGGTGGCCCTGCTTGTGGTGAGATGTCGTCCTCACCTGGTTGTTGCGTGGTCTGGGCAGGTGCTCCGAGGGTTGTTTCTGCTTGGTGCCTGACTCTGTTGGTTTTTGTGGGAGTCGTGTGTATGTCACGACCTTGGTTAGCGGCCGTGATGTTTCCCTATTCTGTTCCGCTGCTTAGTAGTACCATGTTGTAGGTGTTCCTCACTTTACAGCTTTCTAGTGTAGTTCCTATTATCGGAGTTCCTACTGCTCTGGCCGATAAGGGATTGGTAATCCTACTGGGCCTTGTTCGCGAGCTCACCCCCTACTCCTTCAGCTAGGGGCTCATCGTCGCAGGTGCTCGGTGTCGGACGGGTTGCGGAGGGCTGCGGCGTCGTGTTGTGTTTGTCAGCAGCAGTGAGAGCGAGTGTTGTGAGCTCTTGTACCTGAGTGAGTTGAGAGTTGTGCTTTGCATGTTCTCGGGGTATGCCCCTAAGGACTGCACCTTTCTTATTGTACCTATGCTTTTATTGGAACATGTTGTACAGACCTTTGTATATTGTATATCTTGTTATAGTTATTTAAATTCAGTACATATCTCACTAGACTATTTCTTCTAACCCTTCTGCATCATCGGATCTGTGGGTGGCGACACAAACTTTGGGGTCCCTGGTGGGGGTCCGGGAGGTCGGTTCGTTACAATCTCTGTGTCCTTTTGTGAGAGACATACTTCCAAAGTGTCTCATATCCCTTACAGAGATAGACAGAGGGAGATAGCTTGAGCTTTTGGCATTCTACACTTTCTTCTGGATAAGCTATTGCTCACTGATCTTCATTTAACCTCTTAGATTCTGCAAAATTGTGCTGGAAATCTTTCATGTACTGAGAGTTCTTGGGCGCATGCATCAATGCAAAACGGTGGAAGGATAGCTTGATGTTGTACTTAATCTTGAATCTGGCTGCTATCCTTATATGTCTATGAATACTACTTGGGCAAAGTTTCTGGATGAAATAGCAGCAACCAGATTTGGGTGCAAGCTAGAGGGCAATCCAATAGTCATTGAAGGAGTAATTTCTCTTTGCCCTTTAATAAGCATGCCCCACTGCTCCTTATTGACATCTGGCAAACCCATTATGAATTTATCTTCATTAAATGCCTTCATTCTGCTATAGCTTGTCTGGAGCTCTTTAAGGAGGTTACCAAAAAGGTCAAAGAACCAAAGATTCAAGTGAAGGGGAATAGTCAGAAACTGATTCCTAGTCTTGGTAGTAGAGAATTTGTCGACTTCACCAGGGTATAGGTTCAAAAATTCTTCAGAAGAGAAACTATGGCTTTTCTGTGTAATCAGGTTCACATCAGCCAAAAGGACTTCTGATGTAGTAACCCACTATTTTAATTAGAGAAAATGATTAGAAAATTTGAATAAAAAGGAGTAAATCAATAAATGAAAATCCATTGGAGCTAATGGGCCAACAGATGGGTAAACCAAAGAAAATAGTACTTAAAATTCATATTGACCAAATACCCATGCATGAAATGGGCCATTTAAGCTTAAATAAGAGTTAACTAGGCTTTTAATTAGGACCTAAACCTAAGCCCAATATGAGAGCACGAAATTGCTCTCTATGACTTGCTAATTAAGGTTGCACTAAGAAGGAAATAGCATTAGAGGAAGTTCTAGTCATGATAGGATTGTTACCATGGGTTTTGAAACACCAAAACTCGGAATCAAGTAAAACTAGCCATATAAAACTATCATGAGGCTCCCAAGGCCGACCATAGCAAGCTCTCTTCATTGCTGGATGTGGGAAGGACGCCCAGGAGTAAGGAGGACGAACCTAGGGTTTGAATTCGTGAAGAGCATCTTCCCCAAGCCACTGCATCAACCCAGTATAACCAAGGACTTCTTAGCGTTCAAAGGTAGGCGTTCTCAGGCTTAATCTAAACATTGCACATACCAATGGAAAGAGCATCGAGTATAGTTTCATATGCATGGTTTTCCTCATTTGTTATAAACCATGCGAGTCGTGTAAGCATTTTTCAAGAGTCGCACATGTTTAGGGCTTTATGTGTTCTTACTGTGTTTCACGCGAACCGAGGCCAAATTGGGTCAAACCTAAACCATGGTTCTCTTCTACTTGTGTCCTCGACACTTTTCATGTTCAGATTTTTGTCTATGGATCGCCATATTTCGAGTTATAAGCCTATCATGTAAGGTTGTAGCATTTTCTGGGTTTCGGGCAAGATCCAAGAATTCAACCCCTCCAAACGTCGCGTTTCTCTATGCATGAACACAATATACATGTATGTCGCGATTCTGTGTCGATGAGTCGATGTCGGTACTAATTGCCTTAATTGCGTCCATCGTGACCGATGCGTTTCTAGGTCCACATCGACTCTATCAGTAATTGTTCCCACATCGACTCTGTTAGAAATCATTTCCACATCGATTCTAATAGTAATCGTTCCCACATCGATTCTGACAGTAATCGATCCCACATCGATTCTGGTTATACATCGATTCTTGTTGTAATCGTTCCCACATCGACTCTGTCAATAATCATTCCCACATCAACTCTGTCAGTAATCGTTCCCACATCGATTTTGACAGTAATCGATCCCACATCGATTCCAGTTATACATCGATTCTGGTTGAAATCGTTCCCACATCGATTCTGGTAGTAGTCGTTGCAACATCGATTTGCATTTCTGTGTCGACGAGTCGATGTCTATACTGATTACCTTAAACACATCCATCGTGACCATCGCGTTTCTGTACCGATGGCCATGAACGCGTCAGTGTAAACCATCGCGTTGCTGGTCTGAATCGATTATTTGCATCGACTGTCTCTAACTGTGACCGTTAGGTCCGTCACGATTCAGTCACTTTGCATAGAGTCTTGTTTTAACTGTGTTCGGTCCTCTGAAGTGCGATGACTGAACCCGTCATGATTCAAAGGCCAACCCGAAACTATTTCCTTTAGTTAGACAGTAAACATGTGTATGTCTTGGTCTGTGATGGTCCTCATCGTTCAAACCCGTTAACCTAATAACGAGCTTGACCCGACTCCACCTTTCGCGAATGGCCAAAGCCTCGCAAGGGATATCAATCACATATCTATAGAAATATAAAGGAAACAGCTCAAATATATATAGATGCCACATATCACAAATATTTACATGAAATATACATAGTCAGTTCTCAACTAGAGTCAAACTCAAAGTACAGCAACCTGGGACATACCCCGAGGTGAACAGAAAGAAAGATTACACTGCTGGTGGTGCAGACCCAATTCCACTGCGGTGCGGCTCCAAACTAGACGAAGGATGGGAAGCCTCCTGCTCTCCCTCACCTAAAAGGGGTAGGGATGAGCCTCGCAAGTCACTGGCTCAAAAGCCGCACAAAACCAATCTCGCAAGTGCAATAACAAGAAGCTACACTAGGAAATTTATAGAGAACTATCTACGCATGGTATTAAAGCTATAAATAACAATTATCACAAGTTATTAACTGAAAATAGCCTTTAATAAATAAACGGCAAGCCTCGTTCAAGTGTACGTGCTAGAGTAGAGAACGCCATACTCGGGTCACGAAGATTGGTTCGCGACACCAGAAAACTAACCCAGACAAACCACACATGACTACCTCTTAGCCTCGCAGCCACAGACGAAAGGTCTAGCTGCCGCTCCACCACAACAAGCCAAGAAACTGTGGAGACCAACCAACACTACTTCTGCAGACCACACAGTCGCAGGCCCAAGCCTGGCACCTTTAGGGACTCCGACCTGAGCTTCCTAAAGTGAGGCACTGGAAAACAGGACTAGCTGGGGCCCAGTACGTCTACTGGTGTCCGTAACCCCCAACCACGTGTGCGCTACAAGCGACAAAACACAAACTCTCACAAGTCATTGTCCTACTGTCGTCTTTCCCTCAGCCAGACGAACAACTCTGTACAAGAGTGAGGGTGTCCAGGAAGATGACACAGACCTCAACGGTACATAAGTATCGGGACAAGCTCCGAGCAGTAACGTGCCTGGCTCACACAAAACCTGGGGCTCCCAACTAGAGAGGTAACCATGGTAGGCATCGTACTACTTGCCACGCACACACAAACCATGTGGACACCGCTCAAACCACGTGAACAACACCTTCCTCGGACTCCACAAGTACCAATGCACCACTTACCATTGCCATGTACAGCAATAAAGATAATTTGATAATCATGTGACCATGCACAAGCCCATTACCATCGGAAACCAGAACGCGACGGGGTCCACTGTCACCTTCAAAATGTGACGCCTCGATATGGCGCATTCTAAAGAAGAACACAATGGGTCGGGCTGTCGCGTTCTAAACGCGATGCCCCAGTTCGTCGCCTTCACAGATAGTGACCAGAATCCGGGGTTCCATCTCCGGAATCCCCATACAATCCATGCAAAATACCGTAAACAACAATTATTCATGCTCTAATCGTGGATCTAGCATGGTATCTAGCATCTATAACGCAAATAACAAACTAAACATGCTCCACATGCAATTCACGATGTAAAACAGGGCAGAATCTCTTTACCTTCGCGAAGAACGTGAAGAACGACGATAATCCGACGTTTCCCCCACTTCGTACCACGTCCTCACAGCGAGACCATGCCAAATCCAATTCTAAAACTCCAAATCACCCAAAAGCACAGTGAAACCTCCTCTCCCTTGTCGAACAGAGCTTGCTGGGCTCTGTTTGGCCAACCTAGACTAATAGCCCCTCAGAGCTGAGAACACGACGTACCATGCCATCGCGACCTGAACGCGATGGTGGAGGTCGTCTCCTTCTCAACACTGACGTCAGCAGGCCGCCCAGTGCGCGCCATGTGGCGGGCATGCAGGCGAAGACCTCAAACGACGGTAACAAGAATGCGACACCTTGGACCGTCACGTTCAAAACGCGATGCCCAGCTCTGTCGCGTTCACAATCAGTAAACTAGTGGGTGCTTTGGGCCCAATCTGCCGGCCCACAAAGCTCCACAACCTGTGGAAACACCTGTAACACACACCATAGGCCACACACTGGCCACCACAACCACTAAACCTCGATCCAAATGGTCACTACGCTACATGGTCTGTGATCATATTACTTAGTTGTGCATTGGCCTAAAAGTGATCAACCCACTAGAAAACCATAATAAAATGAATATGATTCTAATGCTTGATATGAAGTGATTGATCTTACTTTTATTTGATTATCATCTTGTCCTTTTGATCTAGCTTGATATGAAATCTGTCATACCATAAGTTGTGCTATGAATCTGTGAAGGAAACATGCTATAGATGGACTTGCTTAGTTTAAAGTTTTCCTTATATGATACTTTCTATGGCTTTCCGGATGTGGACTTTCCTTATTTACATGCAATCCGAAGATTTCATATTTGACCATCAATTTCACGCATGGTTAGGAAAGTTATGAGTCACGACACTTCCATACTTGCACAATAGGCACACCCTTCTTGGGGGATTGGGAGCTCTCTGTTGGTCATTCTGTACTGGCAGACTAGCAACCTTTCCACTAAGACCTCCGTAAGTCTCCGTACTTTGTGGATTCCCTCATAGAGACCGAGCTGGTTGTACCATGAAGTTCCCTGGAGATAGAGAGCACTTGTTCTACGTACGATATGTTATTTATCTATACTCTTGTCAAGAAATTAGAGTTCATGAAGATTAAAACAAGCCGTTATGTTGTCTAATTGATCTCTTGAGCTATTGTCCTGTCTTGAACTCTATGAATGATCATGTCCTTGTTACTATGAGCTTGTTCTTGGAAATCTGTGGCCATAATATGTATATGTTTGATTGGCACAATGTTGGACTTCAGTCCATTTGACTAATGCCTATGCAAAAGGGGCCATGTCTGGTCCTGGGGAGGAGCACCCCAATGTACTTATTAACCACGGGAGTATGGACTTGTGGTGTGTGGCATGGCCCTGGAATGTGTGTAAGATTTGTGTGAATGTGCCTTCATTTGATATGATACGTTTGACCATATGAATATGTGTTATTGTGTGAATATAGCCAATTCTTGTTTATGTGATGCGATCTCATTCTTGAATTCCTTGTCCAATGCATATGAAAGTCAGTACTTGATTTTCTATGACATCCGTGGATAATTCTACTATGTTCAGCCACTTAACTTGTTAGTAATGTCATGCATGCCTAGCCATCTTGTTCTTGTAGAGATTCTACATATTTAAAATGCTAATCACGTATATCATTGCCCGCACATTAAGATATAAATCCTACTAGGCTAGTTTGCTCACCCTATCATCCTAAACATCTCAGGTAGTGATGAGGAGCACATGGCCACTGATGGGGAAGGGCATTGAGTGGAGAGCACCCTGTCGTTTTGAAGATATAGATGTCTGGGTAGTATTTGTAATAATGATACATTTTCATGGAGGTTATTTTGTAAAGTTGAATATTGGGCCCTATGGTTGCCTCTGATGTTTATGGATGTAGTTGATGTTATCATTTGAGTTTGAGTGAAGTTACTTTATGTTGATGTCACATCTAAATTATTTGCTCTATTTATGATTCGAATATAACTGCGCGTTCCAAATTTCTGTGTTGGGGTGTGACATCTGAGGTTTTTAGCAAAATACGGAGCTAGTCCTCAAACTTGTAGGTTGCCATCCCATGGACCTCAAGAAAAGCTTTTATGGAAAGAAATTCTCTGAAGAGATTCATATGGTGCTCAGAATGGTAGATGAAAGCATACCAGAATGGTGGAAGAATGGAGCTAGGGTTGTCTTTCATCTGAGAGCCTGCTCTAGATAATAGTGCCACACTTGGTACTATCTGAGGAAGTGAAGGAGTGGAGGTGGCTGTAGAAGAAATTGAGGATAGAGGGAGAGAGGAGAAGAAATGAGGAGCTAGGGTATGAAGAGTGGGAGTCTTCATAATGTGAGGCTTGAAAGTATATTTCAAAGGAAATGAAGAAATTGAAGGATTTATGGGAGTTGGAGGCTATACTTCTGGTTGAGAAGAAGAAGGAGGATGATCAGAAGATACAAATGGAACAGGTTGAGAAGGAATTGGAGGAGTTGGTTCAACAGGTGGAGGAGGAGGTGTTGGGTCAATAGCAGGAGGAGGAGGAGCAGTAGGAGGAGTAGAAATGGTTAAGGGCTAAGAGGGAAAGATTGGGTTACCAGACTTCATCAGCTTCCTTCTAACCCTTCTCTTAAAGGTTTTGACCTTAGGATTGGCTTCCTCCATGGGCTGATCTTGATGCTCCAATGGCTGCTCAGATGCTTGCTCCTGCTGTTCTTATTGTTGTTGAAGAGTCTGATCTGGCACTGCTACTGGATCCACACCTGACTGGTCTGCATTCTTCTCTGGCTATGGAATCACATCCTCAGGCTGCTGCTACTACTGCTCTTTAGGTTAAGCAAGATGGGGAACTTCAGAACTTTCTGTGCCCTGTTGGCACACCAATTGTAGAAGCAGATCCTTCATCTGCTGAACTTCCTCTGACATGAAATCGAACTTAACATCAATTTGTTGTATCTGCATTTGAAGTACATACAACATCTCTTATTGTTTCATGATTATGTCCATCACATTATCCACTGTTCTACTAGTCTCCCCCTGAGACCGTGGCCGGGTCTCAACAGGTGGTGGAGAGACATGGTGGTATTCTCATCAAAGGATGGCCCTACTAGAGTGAAATTGGGAATGTCCTCTTCTTGAGCCACTCCCTTGCCCCTTAAATCCCTGAGCACTTGATTGATTGTATCATCTGAAATATCTTGCTCTTGGGAGGGAGCAGTACCATGGACTTCTTCATCTACCACTATAGTTTCTTCTCTGACTTCCTCTCTTCTAATTATTGGAGATTGTACTGGAGGAAGGGAGGAGGAACTCTGTAACTCATCCTGAAAGATATCATGGGAGCAACGCGGGTAAAGAGTCCTTGACCAAATATTATGTGCCTTGTCTTCCAAAACATAATGGCTTCTCCTCAAAGTGGAGAGCCCAATATTTTCTTTCACAGAAACAGAAATTTCATCATTCAAATCCACAGAAAAGCTTCTAAAGATAACGGTCAGCAGGGGTCCATAAGGGAGAGACTCCTGCAAATTCTTAGACCCTGCCATCCTTTCAAATATAATGGAAGGAAGGTTGACACTGTGCCTCTGAATGGCCCAAAAAAGCAAACTGTCGTCTCTGGGAGTGATGGAAGAATGGGTTCCTACCCTAGGGGTGATAATTTTTGTGATTATGGCATGAAGGGTCCTCTTCTCTGCTAAGAGCTCGTTGACAGAGAGCCCTTTCTTTGAGAGAGACCTAAACTACCAATAACCCCTAATCTCTACTTCTCCATGGACATTACCTCACTGATTCTGTGTCCGGAGTTAGGGCAATCCAATAACTCAACCAACAAATCTTCAGAAACTGTAATATTGTGCCTTTCACTGATCCTGTAACTGAACCATCTGATGTAACTTAAAGGGAGAGGTAAAAAGCCTTCAGGGCACTCTCAAACGTTAGTTCACTAATCTGGAAGATCCTCGACCATCCCATAGCCTCTAGGGTTTCTACTACCCTACTAATCCTACCGGTCAACTGACTGAAATCTACAACCTTCCTTGGGAAAATGGAAGCCTTGGCATAAGACAGACGCTGGAACTACTCAGGGGTGAAAAGACTTTCCTCTAGAGCCCTAGATGAAGCCATCTAGACAAAGACAAGAAAAAAATCTAAGACGGATGGAAGAGGAGATGTAGAATAGGTTCACAGAGGTTATAGAACCTACCTTTCTTCAGAGAAGAGAATAAGATCTGCAGTTGCTTCGAAGGTGGTTCCGTCGGGGTGAACAGGTGTAGGAACTAGGAGGAAGACGACAGGAGAGTTGGAGATGTTTCAAAAGGGTAATTTGGAATGAAAAAAGGAAAGGTCCTAATATAGAAGGAGAATATGTGATGGACCGTAGATGAGGAGATGAACAGCTGGGATTAAATGAATAAACTATTATAATTAATTCCCCTTTAAATAAAAATTTTTAAAAAGCCCCCCCCCTTTTTTTTGAATTAAAATTGACTCTGACTTCATAAACTCCGACTTTATAAGAGTCGTAGTGCCGAAACTCCGACTTCATGAAAGTCGCAGTACACAACTCCAACTTTATGAGAGTCGCAGTACACAACTTCAACTTCAGAGAAGTCGAAGTTCCAGAACTTAGAATGTTTTTGCAATCAATGGAACATACAATGCAACAAAGAGTGAGTTTTTAATCAGGATTGCACATACCTATTTCTCTTCTTATTGAAGTAAATCTATCTTCAGAGAGAGGTTTAATAAATATATCAGCTAATTGATTATCTGTAGAGACAAATTCAAGTAAAATATCTTCATTACTTACATGGTCCATGATGAAATGATGTCTGACCTTTGTGTGCTTGGTTCGTGAGTGTTGAATTGGATTATTTGTCAAGTTGATTGCCCTTGTGTTGTCACACAGCATTGGAATTTCATGAAGTGTATGACCATAGTCTTCCAGTTGATGTTTGATCTACAGTAGTTGTGTGCAGCAACTTCCAACTGCAATGTACTCTACTTCTGTAGTGGACATTGCTACTGAATTCTGTTTTCTAGAAGACCAAGAAATCAAGCATCCTGCAAGAATTTGACAAGTACCACTGGTGCTTTTTCTATCCATTTTGCATCCAGCATAGTCAGCATCACTATACTTGTAGCAACTCGATATTTTTAAGTAAATAAATAAATAGAAATATTTAAAGAAAATAGATTAATTAACACATAATAAACAATAAGAAGTAATGGGCTTGTTATAATAGCTCACCTAAAGGTTAATGGGCCAAGTTAGGAGTTGGATTATGGGATAGGAAGAAATACCCCAAGAAATTCATGGCCATAATTGTATAGAAAATAGGAAAGGGCAAATTAGGGTTTTAAACAATGGTAATTAGCCATGAATGGCAACCAATTTCGTGACCAACCATAGCAGGAACTTTCTAATGGTATTTCTACTGCAATTGGGAGGAGAAATCTCCAAACCATGGAAAGAACTAGCTGGAACCGCACCCCACCCTTCCTAGTTGCAATAGGACTTGAAATAAACCCTAGACATATAAGTATTCGTCATAGGACTAAAGGGGAAGGGTCACCATCGTGTTGGGGTCGTGGGAGGCTAAGCTAGGGCACCAGGAGCAGAGAAGAATGGATGGAGAACCAAGCTTCTTCCTCAACCGTGCTCTACTACGACCTGTGCACAGACTTGTTTTAGATCATCTCAAAGGTAGGTATTCTCGGGCTAAAGAAGAATGAAACTTATACCATCTTGTAGGACTGCATGTCTAGTTTCGTTTGCAAGTGATTTGCCTAATTTTATCATAAATACAGCGAGTTATAAGTGTTTTTCCATCATCATGCAAGTCTGTAACTTTTCTTGTTCATACTAGTTGCACACCTAACAAGGCCAAATTGATTCGGTTCGAAGACATAGTTCTCTTCCACTCGTTGTCTCCTTCAAGTTTCATGTTCACCACTTTGTCCCAAGATCCCTAGATTTCAAGTTATAAGCATTGCATGAAGATGACTGCATGTTTTCATCGTTCTCGGGTTGCATGTTGAATTGCGACTGAACCATACGTCGCGTTTCTGTGACTGGTATCATGTCGAATAAGACCATCACGTCTACTTGAAAGGCGACCACCCATGTCGTCGCATTTTAGCTAGGCTTTTACAAGTACTGTTGCATCAAACTATGTGCCCTTTTACTGTCAAAGGTTTCTGAAGTGCGACCACAATGGTCGTTGCATTTTACCCTTGTTTCCCACTTTTGGGGATCTATGCTATTTCGAAAAGTAGGGCTTGCATGAACGCATCAGCCTTGCCGTCGCGATTCTGTAGCGAGTCCCATGAATGCGGCGGACCTATACGTCATGATTCTGAGTCATCAATCGATTCGTTCCCTGTCTAGTTAAACTAAACGAGACCGCCGACGTCGTCGAGTTTCTGTCCAGAATCGATGTTTGTTAAACGCGACCATCAAACCCGTCGCGATTTGACTGTGTTATTCCAACAACCTTACTGTTTTATTTAATATGGTTATTTAGGCATGATAATCATGTTTATATTCTATAACACTATGTGACGGACAGTAACAACCCTGTAAATAAATTTTGCTATATTTCACATGTTTATTAAATTTAAAAGACAATATGCACCACTATCATATGTTCTCTTGATTTCATGCACATGCACACACCAAACGATTATCTTTGCCATTAGACCATGCAGAAAATACATGGATACAATATCTAGTAAATTACTTCAATAATTGCACATTATTAACCAATGATAATTGTAACGACTCTGAGAACCCAACCCTCGGCCCACACCGAGGACCTGATTTTCGCGGTCGCCGCCCACGGATCTGGGGACCCGGAAGGGCTATAATATAAATCTAACAGGATATGTAACGGAAGTAAACGTCAACTGCTAAACTAGAAGCACACGTGCGGAAACAGAAAAGAGAGCTAGACCGCTACATGCCACTCTAAGTACAGTCCCAACACACACACACACTAGTACAAGTAAAGGCAGGGGATATCAAGTCCCTTAGGGGCATACCCCGAGAGTGACGTACACTGAGAGGGGGAAGACCACTGCTAGCTACGGGGACCACGACTACCGCCCCGTCCCCTCCGCCCGGCGCGCGCCCTGCCACTGCTGAGAAGTCTTACCTGGGAAAAAGGAGGGATGAGCTTCACAATAGAAGCTCAGTAGGGACTACCAATCTCCTACTAGCTCTAACATGAAGAAGAAATATATATAATCAATTTAAATAACAGCAGTTATATCTTCTACCAGCGAACGGAAGTGCGGAAGCAAAGCTACAACAAGCGTGGAACAGAAGTGCAACACGGTCAGAAACTCCGTACGACTGCTCGTCGTGACCACCACACGGCTAGTAAAACATAGATAGGGGGATACCCCGCCTGGACAAGGAACACTAGCTACGGAAAGCACTGCCACTAGTCAATGGTCAGGTGCGCCCACTGGCGTCTTATCCTCGACCCAGGTCCAAACCTCCACGTCTCATCAGAGTGAGACAGGAACACTAAGTAACACAACAGTAACCGCTGTAGTCTGGCCAGACTACGGTCCCACACCTGGCCTCTCTAGGTGGTTTCGGGACCACAAAGAGCGAGGCAGTGAGAAAGGACTAGCTGAACTGCACCAGGAAGAACTCCCAAAACTGACCTCGGCGTCCCAGTCCAACCACGAGAGCTCTGCAAACAACTCAATGCCGCTATCCTAACCACCGTTTTTCCCTCTGCTCCAAAGTTCGCCTACTCGGCTGCCAACTCGAGCACGCTCGTAGCCCGGAGTACTCCCTCAACAGGCTCCCGAGGACGAGGGTCCCAGGAAACGGTAACAACCTCTCTCACGGGACAAGCCTCAAGTGCCGAGCACCAGGCGAACGACTAGTGTAGGACCATACTAGGGAACTAGAACAAGTGCCACAGGTACAGTAAAAAGCAGAAACGGTGAAGACTCCTCGAAACACGAAACTTCGCAAGATCATAACCTGTCCCTGTTGTAGTCGTGACACATCAGGCCGTCGCGACCTTGTCGCGATGCCCTACCTGGAAGCTTGAGCCGCCGCAACCAGGTCGCGACGCCCAAGAGCATCGCGATCGTGTTGCGACCGGCGAGGCCGTCGCGACAAGATCGCGACCTCTATAGTGGTCGCATCTTCAGCCGAGGGGGGTTCCGGGACAACCCACTTGGAGACCGCCCCAAAAATGCGGTACAATCACACCACAGGGGGAGGGGAGCATGGAGAACATATAGGAAAGCTCATAAAACATCCAAACCACCCTTAAACCCCACAAAAGCATGGATTAACAAGGATCTACACTCGATGGGAAAACCTCACTCAAGCACGAGCATGGATTCCTCACACCCCCACACCCCAAACCACGAGGAAAACATCATCTCAAGGGGGAGGGGAGCATGCTAGGGCAAGAGGATCAAGGGTCCCTACCTCCACAAGAAGAGCTGACCCATTGGGGCCTTCACATTGGAATGACCACCTCCTCCTCGCTCCAAGCAACACGAACACGTCCCCTACACGAACGGGATGGCACCACCTCAGCACAAGCACCACGAGCACGAAGAACAGGCGAGAAACCGCAAGGGAGCTCATGAGGGGAAGGAAAGGGAAGAAGAAGAAGTGAGTGGGCGAGAGGGGAAGAATGGGGCGCAGCCTCGGTTTTAAACCGACGGCCCCCAAGACGCGACGGGGCGACCCAGCGCAACAACGACCGTGTCGTGACACCCATAGGCGTCATGACCCTGTCGCGACCGCCACCTCCGACGGCTGACCAGGTCGCGTCAACACTGTACGCTCCTGACAACCAACAAGACCGTTCCAATAGATGGGACAACGGTCAGATCTGTCAGAAAAGCAGTCACAATGCCTCCAGACGCCGCGACAAGAACGCGACGCCCACCCCCATCGCGACCATGTCGCGACGGCCAGATGTGTTGCCATACGAACCATGTCATGACGGGCTATCCTGGCATGACCATGTCGCGACCAGGGTGCCTGTCGCGACCCTGAGGACAGGGCCAAGGGCCCTAGAGGGCCGGGTCTTGCATCCCACCCACCTTATGAAATTTTGTCCTCGAAATTAAAATAAACTCGGTCTCAAACCGGAAAGTAGTACAAGGAGAAATAACATACCAATTATTCAAACAAATAGGGTAACTGCTCACGCATCTCATCCTTGCACTCCCAGGTGGCCTCGCCACCAACGCGGTTCTCCCAAACGACCTTTACCAGCGGAATCTGCTTCCGGCGCAACTGCTGCACTCTGCGGTCGATAACTCTGACCGGGTACTCTGGCACTGACAGATCTGGTGCTACCTCGAGCCGTGAGTAGTCCAACACGTGCGAAGGATCTGCGACGTATGTAACACCCTCTCCCGACCGCACATACATATACATAACTCTTGATCGGAAGAGGGGTTACGCTGACAAATTTCGTTATGGGCAGACAACTCCGTGTATGCACAATACTAGCAAACCATATCACAAAGGCATCTTTGTACGTATTACACAACAACAAAGTACAAAGTATTAACATCCATTATTTACATAAAGCCAAGCCTCCTCTCTCTAGACTTTTAATAAAACTACAAAATCTCAAAAAAAACTACTAAAACTATGCTATTCTTCTTCATTACTCCTTCAGCAGCAGCGGAATTGTGAATCATCTGTAGCTGAGATTACATTCACCTTCAATATGAAAGGGTTGAAGTAAACAAAGGCATGAGTCGGAGGACTCAGTAGGTGAAAGTAGGCGTATATGGATCAAAAACACATTTGCTCATGAATTTCATACTTAACATAAACATATAGCTCAATTTGATTTCATAACGAGCTCAAACAAATTTCAGAACAAGAGTCATATATGTCTTTCAAAATTCAGATCATAACTTGATTTGGAAACGAATTCGACATGCATCATACTGTTCTCAAGAGGTTACTAAATAATGTAAATATATCCTCAGTGCCTAGGAGATTCCAGCACCTTAGATCTTGTTCATTGCGCAAGAACAGGGTTTATTACCCACCATCGTCAGTCCATTGACTTGGATTTACCTACAAACTGTCGCCCACAGCTGATCACAAGTGACTGGTGCTACCACAAGTGATCCTAATCCCTCTTTGAAGAGAACACTGTCTTCAGATCATAAGTTATATTTCATGAGCACAATAGGGTTAGAAATTCAAGGATAGGTTGATTGATGTTTAATCAATTCATCTTGGTGATAAAGTAGTTTAGAGTCTAAGAAAATGAGATAAACAACTTGCGGGGTCAATAGTATAGTGAGTCTTCACAAGATGGAACAAGAATTGGTGCTGGGAACACCATAGGACAGTGCCTGTCGACAGCTAGAAGGTGGCTGTCGATAGGTACTGATTTCCAGAACCACGTTTCTAGGATTTGGACTGTGCCTGTCGACAGGTAAGAGTCATCTGTCGATAGGTCAGGGTCATTTGTCGACAAATAAGAGCTATCTGTCGACAGCTACTAATTTTTCAGAAGTTCTGGGTTCTGGGAACTTGAGGCCTGTTGACAGATGATTTCCATCTTTCGACAGTCGCAAGTCCAGCTTCCAGAAATAGATCTACAATACTCTAAAGACTCTTGTAAAGGTTCCTATGAATCCAAATATGTTAACACATCAAAGAGAGTCTTGTTTACATTCTTACACATCACTTACATGAAGGAAAGAAGTATAGACAAAAAGAGTCCAAGCATTGCACGTGAATGGCATATAACTGGGAGCTTGTAGGAAAAAGACTCTGTAGGAATATTTCTACTCCTTCAATAAATTCTTTCTCAAAGCTAAACAAAATTCACACTAAGAGCAAAATCTACAACCTTTGCTGATCACTGATTAAGGACAATATCAAGGCAAGGGTTATCCTCAAGGATTTCAACAGAATATGAAAGCCAAAGAAGTGAGAGTTCTACTGAACATGGGTCAATCAGAAAACTTGGGCTTTCACGAATGAAGAAGCTGTAAGCATAACCTTAAGAGACTGGAATGAAAACATAGGAAGGAACCTACCAGTCTTTAAGATTTATGAACTCCTTTCTTGTTCTAGTGAGTATATCTTTTACTCCACAAGGAAAATAACAACGCCGACGGAGTAATAGTCACAGTAAGAGCGGCAGCAAGACAGGGGTGATAGCTTTTAGCAACTACAGTCTCCTCCAGACAACAACCTCCCCCAGACAACGGCAGCAGAAGAGGCAGAAAAACAAGAATGGGTGCAGGTACAGGTGCTGGAAAGGTGTGAGCGAATGGTGAGGGGGTGCTTTTATAACCCAGCACTTTACCATGCATAGTGACACCTCCCATGTGCAGGTGTAACAGTAAAAACCATTTGGTTTTTACTACTACACATGGCTCATGCATCCTCTCACACACTTACACATCAGTCACCAATGTGTAAGGTTTTTAACCCTTAATGACATGGGCTTACGTAGCCCATGCTGCGAAAGCATGGAATAATTCCCTAAAATCCTTACCCTAAATGGCCCATAATTCAGCTGGTCCAATAATTCTTATATAAATACATTCAAATGATGTCCATTTATGTTAGAATTTCAACCATAGGCTAATTAAAAGGTTTTACAAATTATGGTGATTTTAGTTAATTTTTAGATTTTATTTTCCACTGGGTGAAAAATCGCTCAGAAAATAGTTGCGTCGGCTTCTTCACGAAATCTGTATGTGATACCCCGAATTTTTATTCTTTTACATTATGTGTGGATATTACTTGTTGTGTGCATAGAATGTGTATTTCACTATGCCTACTATAAATTTTATGCTTCTCATGAACATATGCATGTATATATATAATATTTTACATGAGAATAGGAAATAAGCTACATTGAGGTATATTGTGAATACTAAAAATCTTAGACTCATAATACTTAAGTCATATTATGCACGATAATCGAAATACTGATGTGCATGTTGTAGTTATCTACTTCATGCATAGTGTATATAATTATGTTGTAAATATATGAAGTACATATATATATACATATGTATGTTACTTTATGCATGTGCTATCTATCTATTTAATCCTATGTACATCAGTTCATCTATAGTATATGAATAATACATAGATAACATTGTCCATGTAATATGTAATTTGTTGTGGACCATGTAAGTATATGTGTGCTATTTTCATACAAGTATAAAACATACATAATTGTGCATGCATTATCTAGTTATCAATGTATGTAAATCTCATGCATATGGTGCATGCTGTACACATAGTAAGAAATTATTATCATACACTTTGTAAATAATCATGAGTTTATTTCTGAGCATGCAATATATATATTTAAACGTGTGTGAATTATCTAATTATTGAGGTGCCTATTGTATTTAATTATTTTAATGCACGTAGTTAGTATTATGGATGTGCATATGTATACATACATGTGTTATCCTTGTTTAAATAATATTTATCTACTTTAAGCATGTTAAATTATTTAGGGTGTGTGAAGTAGTTGGATGATAATGTGCATACAATATTTAACTAATAATGAACACATTTTAATCATAGGTTCATGCATAATGTATGTAATTATGCAATGTGTGCGTATATGTGCATATATGTATGTAATGATGCATATTGTTCTTAATTATGATTAGTGTAAGTTGTAATTAATTAAATATTACATAATGCAAGTATTTTATGTGGTAAAGATATATGAAATTATTTTACATATACTAAATTATTTTAGTGCATTTATACATTTAATTTTAGGTCTGACAGAGTTTCGGCTACACAGTGCTGCTGGGACCAGGACCTGGATGCCAAGGCACTGTTGGCGCCCAGCCCTGGACGCCAACCCCATTCTGGCGGCCAGACCTTGACGTCAACTGCCAAGTTGACTACAATCGATGTTGACGTTAATATCCTGCTTTGTAACGGTTCCAGAATTGTTAATGTCCGTGTTTTGGCTGGTTCCAGATTAGGAAACCCTTCCTAAACCTTGGGTAACCTACCCTAATGTGTACCCCAACCCTTGAACCTATAAAATACCCACTTTGGGACGAGGGAAAGGCTTTTAACATTTGGTGAAAACCCTAACTCCGAGATGGTGAAAAGCTGAACTTCGGAAGGCCGGATCCGTCGCTTGGAGGTGTTCCCCGAGGAGCTACATCAACTGGGAGGTAGTCTATACATAGAGGAATAGATTCCAACTCCGAGGAGCCATCTACATCGACAGGAGAAGAAGATCTAAGGCGTTTCTGAGCACCTTTTTGGCAGGGCCGAAAAAGGGCTTCACCGACGATTCTGATCTTTGTAGATTTTTTTTAAGAGGCAAGTAAACCTAGATCTTGATCCTATACATGTCCCCTAAGTCCTAGATATTTTTACAGATTTTTCCTCGCGTCCTGGAACCCCGAATTCACCGTTGTATGAAAAGTCGTATGTATGTGCTGCTGGGAGCAAGTAGAAGGCAACATAGGTTGCAGTCAAGTTCTTCAGTTGAAGTTGACGGCAACATCCCTTGACGTCTACTTCTTCAGGACCTGAAAATGTGCTTTTTGATTTTGTTACGATGTTTAACTGACTTCTGACATAGTTAAATACTGATATTTTTATTGGTGATCGTATACAGTCATTAGGTCATGTCATAATGTTGCCTAATTTTCTGTGAACCGTGTTAATTATGAAAATTCAATAACTGTACTATGTGCACCATATAAGCATGTTTGAATATGGCATAAATGGAATTACTGTAAGTTAGGATTGCATAAATTTTACATGATAGTATGAGTACTAATATCTGACTTCTAAACTGTTAGAACATAAACATGATCATATGTGCCATGTTTAATGATGTTTTGATAAATATGACTGAAATCTGTTTTAAATTGTAGAAATTATATTTACTGTTCGAAAAATCCAAAAAATTAAGATGTGATATGTTTACTGTTAGTAACCTGGGATAAAAATTTGGAACTAATCTATGATAGTAATTGTAATTATTAGTTAAACTATGCGGATTATTCATATTTGATATGATAAAAACTAATCATATGTAATTTAGTAATTTGCTGCATGTTTAGAATTGTAATAGGAGTTGTTTACTTCTGAAAAACCATAGTATCATGATCAAGTCAAATGAGATATAGGCAAATGGTAAATAAGGTATGAAAAGGGATTAAATAGTATATGAACAATACGTGACTAGTGTGTGAAAATGTGAATGAGTGAATGTGTAATAATTGGGCCAAGGAATGACACTGCTACCCTAGAGGTATCGAGAGCTGTACATAGAAAACTTCCTATGGAAAGCTCTATGTGTGAAAAGTTTGTCCTAAGGGCATTGGGAAAAACCTGGAGGTGGACAAGTACCACTAGATAGGGTGGAGAGGGCTTCTCCCGGTCTGCACAGTTACCAAGATTCACTGCTTCATTGCCTAGGTGATGGGCATGTGATATGAGTTGTGTTATGAGTTATGTGCTATGAGATGCGATGAGTTATGAGTATGAGATATTTGTTTGTGTCCTCTAAAAGGTAGTTAGGACTATGTGTCATGGCATCTTAAGTTATTGAAATATGAATAAGTGTACAATGATATGCAAAAAGTGGCATGTGATGAGTACAAATGACATAATATATGATAAATGAAAATGAAAGAGTAAACAAGATGAGGATTATGTGAAGAGACAAGTAAGGGAAAAGTTAATGTTAATAAGAATATGCTTACATGTGAAAACTAATATGTTAATGCAATACGTTCATATAATTTCATGTATTAGTTATCCTAATTGCAATATCATGTTTAGTATCATGTTATGTGTTTTATTTCTTTTATGAGATAGTGCACGTGAATCAACTACGTCATCATGCTTTTATGCAACATGAAAAATGAACAGGTGAGATTTCTAAAAGAGTGGGATTGTGTGTGAATAAGATTAAATTCATGTAATTGAAGTTATTCCATGTCAAAACAGCAAGTAAAATATAGTTATGAATATGTTAAACACAAAGAAGAATCTTTAGATTTTACGCTAGATGTGATGAGTACTTAATGTAGAGTTGCATGTTTAAATTGTTTAGTATTGCCGATTAACTTATCTTTGTTCTAGACTCTACAATTCATGCTATAAAATTTGAAACCATGCATATGTGATTTATTTACATTAAAACAGCAAGCAAAATGCGAAATTTAATATGAAAAGTACATGTGAAAAGTAAATAGTCATCATGCTAGGTTGTTCATTTCTTTATGCTAAGTCCCATGCTCTAGTTGTAGAATTTCATCATGAATGAATTAATGTGTGAATGAATGTTTCATGCCAAATGTTAGGTGTAAAGAATATGTTCAAGTGTATAATATTAGTATCCACGAATTTAAATAAACATGTAATAGAGCAAAGTATGGTTAAGTGATTTAGAAATGTGTTGATAGTTAAAAGTATGTTCCATGCATATTCTTGTAAATTAAATGATAGTGTGTATTCTTTAGGGATTAATAGCTTAATGTGAATGTGATATGTTTAAGATTAAGTCTTTGTTTTACTTGTGAGTCTTTGGACTCATCCTTGCTTCGGCGTACAGGTTGACAGGTATCCCGTGCTAGGGGGAGAGACGCTATCTTGGAGGAGAGGCTTCTGAGGAGCAAGTAGTAGTTGTATTTTCCTTTCATAGTTTGAATAAAAATGTTATTTAGACAATATTTGGACAATGTAGTTCTTTCCTCATATAATAATGTGGGCATTGTCATTTTATTTTCGCTATATAGACTGTGGAATATGTGATGGTGATGGACTAAAGTTGAATTGTTTATTTTATTTCACTGAAATAAATTGCTATCTACGTACTTTTCAACCTATCGGCTAGTGTTGGGTTTTATCCCACTGTAATGACGCTCTTTATACCGATGGGGATTGGTATAATCGTACCGGTATGAGGAGGGTCGTTACAGAGATTGGTATCAGAGCCCAAGGTTGAAATTGTACATGGATAGACCATCATCACCACCATATTGCAAAGTCTTTATAGGGAATTGTCCATAAATGTAGAAATTACTAATAACGAATGGAAGATAGTTAGGATTAGTAACCTAGATTCTAACTAATTAACTATTTTATATATTATGGCTGGACGTGGTAGGCGTAATGCTTAGTCTAGGAGGTATGAGTAGAACCGCAAGTTAAAGAATTTCGTGAAAGGACTCAAACCATTAGTGAGGGCTAGGCTTTTAGAGCTTGATTCCCATACTTTGGAAGAAGTCCTAGGCGTGGCGACCAAGCAAGAGAATAAAGTGGAATCATATCAAGGAGAAAATGAAGCTCAAAAGGAGGAAGCACCAAAACCATTCCAAAGTCAAGATAGGAAGATGAAGAAACTCATGGAAGGTCAACAATCAACTGTGGCATCAGGCAGTGAGAAGCCCGAATGCATTCGTTGTGGGAAGCGTCATGGCGGAAATGCATGTTGGCGAATGGAAGGAAGGTGTCTTAGATGTGGCAGCAAAGATCATCGGCTTAAGGAATGTCCGAACCTGAAGACGAAGTTCATCTCAAGAGATGCTTCATCAGTAATCATAAAGGAGCAAGGATTAGTTGGAAATGATCTCGGCGACGTCATTACAGGTACTTGATTCGATCTTCGAGGACGAAGATCTTTTTCAAGGGGGGGAGAGTGTGATACCCCAAATTTTTATTCTTTTATATTATGTGTGGATATTTACTTGTTGTGTGCATAGAATGTGTATTTCACTATGCCTACTATAAATTTTATGCTTCTCATGAACATATGCATGTATATATATAATATTTTACATGAGAATAGGCAATAAGCTACATTGAGGTATATTGTGAATACTAAAAATCTTAGACTCATAATACTTAAGTCATATTATGCACGATAATCGAATTACTGATGTGCATGTTGTAGTTATCTACTTCATGCATAGTGTATATAATTATGTTGTAAATATATGAAGTACATATATATATACATATGTATGTTACTTTATGCATGTGCTATCTATCTATTTAATCCTATGTACATCAGTTCATCTATAGTATATGAATAATACATAGATAACATTGTCCATGTAATAGGTAATTTGTTGTGGACCATGTAAGTATATGTGTGCTATTTTCATACAAGTATAAAACATACATAATTGTGCATGCATTATCTAGTTATCAATGTATGTAAATCTCATGCATATGGTGCATGTTGTACACATAGTAAGAAATTATTATCATACACTTTGTAAATAATCATGAGTTTATTTCTGAGCATGCAATATATATATTTAAACGTGTGTGAATTATCTAATTATTGAGGTGCCTATTGTATTTAATTATTTTAATGCACGTAGTTAGTGTTATGGATGTGCGTATGTATACATACATGTGTTATCCTTGTTTAAATAATATTTATCTACTTTAAGCGTGTTAAATTATTTAGGGTGTAAAGTACTTGGATGATAATGTGCATACAATATTTAACTAATAATGAACACATTTTAATCATAGGTTCATGCGTAATGTATGTAATTATGCAATGTGTGCGTATATGTGCATATATGTATGTATTGATGCATATTGTTCTTAATTATGATTAGTGTAAGTTGTAATTAATTAAATATTACATAATGCAAGTATTTTATGTGGTAAAGATATATGAAATTATTTTTACATATACTAAATTATTTTAGTGCATTTATACATTTAATTTTAGGTCTGACAGAGTTTCGACTGCACAGTGCTGCTGGCGGCCAGGACCTGGACGCCAAGGCACTGTTGGCGTCCAGCCCTGGACGCCAACCCCATTCTAGTGGCCAGACCTTGACATCAACTGCCAGGTTGACTACAACCGATGTTGACGTTAATATCCTGCTGTGTAACGGTTCCAGAATTGTTAATGTCCGTGTTTTGGCTGGTTCCAGATTAGGAAACCCTTCCTAAACCTTGGGTAACCTACCCTAATGCGTACCCCAACCCTTGAACCTATAAAATACCCACTTTGGGACGAGGGAAAGGCTTTTAACATTTGGTGAAAACCCTAACTCCGAGATGGTGAAAAGCTGAACTTCGGAAGGCCGGATCCGTCGCCTGGAGGTGTTCCCCGAGGAGCTACATCAACTGGGAGGTAGTCTATACATAGAGGAATAGATTCCAACTCCGAGGAGCCATCTACATCGACAGGAGAAGAAGATCTAAGGCGTTTCTGAGCACCTTTTTGGCAGGGCCGAAAAAGGGCTTCACCGACGATTCTGATCTTTGTAGATTTTTTTAAGAGGCAAGTAAACCTAGATCTTGATCCTATACATGTCCCCTAAGTCCTAGGTATTTTTACAGATTTTTCCTCGCGTCCTGGAACCCCGAATTCACCGTTGTATGAAAAGTCGTATGTATGTGCTGCTGGGAGCAAGTAGAAGGCAACATAGGTTGCAGTCAAGTTCTTCAGTTGAAGTTGACGGCAACATCCCTTGACGTCTACTTCTTCAGGACCTGAAAATGTGCTTTTTGATTTTGTTACGCTGTTTAACTGACTTATGGACATAGTTAAATACTGATATTTTTATTGGTGATCGTATACAGTCATTAGGTCATGTCATAATGTTGCCTAATTTTTCTGTGAACCGTGTTAATTATGAAAATTCAATAACTGTACTATGTGCACCATATAAGCATGTTTAAATATGGCATAAATGGAATTACTGTAAGTTAGGATTGCATAAATTTTACATGATAGTATGAGTACTAATATCTGACTTCTAAACTGTTAGAACATAAACATGATCATATGTGCCATGTTTAATGATGTTTCGATAAATATGACTGAAATCTATTTTAAATTGTAGAAATTATATTTACTGTTCGAAAAATCCAAAAAATTTAAGATGTGATATGTTTACTGTTAGTAACCTGGGATAAAAATTTGGAACTAATCTGATGACAGTAATTGTAATTATTAGTTAAACTATGCGGATTATTCATATTTGATATGATAAAAACTAATCTTATGTAATTCAGTAATTTGCTGCATGTTTAGAATTGTAATAGGAGTTGTTTACTTCTGAAAAACCATAGTATCATGATCAAGTCAAATGAGATATAGGCAAATGGTAAATAAGGTATGAAAAGGGATTAAATAGTATATGAACAATACGTGACTAGTGTGTGAAAATGTGAATGAGTGAATGTGTAATAATTGGGCCAAGGAATGACACTGCTACCCTAGAGGTATCGAGAGCTGTACATAGAAAAGTCCCTATGGAAAGCTCTATGTGTGAAAAGTTTGTCCTAAGGGCATTGGGAAAAACCTGGAGGTGGACAAGTACCACTGGATAGGGTGGAGAGGGCTTCTCCCGGTCTGCGCAGTTACCAAGATTCACCACTTCATTGCCTAGGTGGTGGGTATGTGATATGAGTTGTGTTATGAGTTATGTGCTATGAGATGCGATGAGTTATGAGTATGAGATATTTGTTTGTGTCCTCTAAAAGGTAGTTAGGACTATGTGTCATGGCATCTTAAGTTATTGAAATATGAATAAGTGTACAATGATATGCAAAAAGTGGCATGTGATGAGTACAAATGACATAATACGTGATAAATGAAAATGAAAGAGTAAACAAGATGAGGATTATGTGAAGAGACAAGTAAGGGAAAAGTTAATGTTAATAAGAATATGCTTACATGTGAAAACTAATATGTTAATGCAATACGTTCATATAATTTCATGTATTAGTTATCCTAATTGCAATATCATGTTTAGTATCATGTTATGTGTTTTATTTCTTTTTATGAGATAGTGCACGTGAATCAACTTACGTCATCATGCTTTTATGCAACATGAAAAATGAACAGGTGAGATTTCTAAAAGAGTGGGATTGTGTGTGAATAAGATTAAATTCATGTAATTGAGGTTATTCCATGTCAAAACAGCAAGTAAAATATAGTTATGAATATGTTAAACACAAAGAAGAATCTTTAGATTTTACGCTAGATGTGATGAGTACTTAATGTAGAGTTGCATGTTTAAATTGTTTAGTATTGCCAATTAACTTATCTTTGTTCTAGACTCTACAATTCATGCTATAAAATTTGAAACCATGCATATGTGATTTATTTACATTAAAACAGCAAGCAAAATGTGAAATTTAATATGAAAAGTACATGTGAAAAGTAAATAGTCATCATGCTAGGTTGTTCATTTCTTTATGCTAAGTCCTATGCTCTAGTTGTAGAATTTCATCATGAATGAATTAATGTGTGAATGAATGTTTCATGCCAAATGTTAGGTGTAAAGAATATGTTCAAGTGTATAATATTAGTATCCACGAATTTAAATAAACATGTAATAGAGCAAAGTATGGTTAAGTGATTTAGAAATGTGTTGATAGTTAAAAGTATGTTCCATGCATATTCTTGTAAATTAAATGATAGTATGTATTCTTTAGGGATTAATAGCTTAATGTGAATGTGATATGTTAAAGATTAAGTCTTTGTTTTACTTGTTGAGTCTTTGGACTCACCCTTGCTTTGGCGTACAGGTTGACAGGTATCCCGTGCTAGGGGGAGAGACGCTATCTTGGAGGAGAGGCTTCTGAGGAGCAAGTAGTAGTTGTATTTTCCTTTCATAGTTTGAATAAAAATGTTATTTGGACAATATTTGGACAATGTAGTTCTTTCCTCATGTAATAATGTGGACATTGTCATTTTATTTTCGCTATATAGACTGTGAAATATGTGATGATGATGGACTAAAGTTGAATTGTTTATTTTATTCCGTTGAAATAAATTGCTATCTACGTACTTTTCAACCTATCGGCTAGTGTTGGGTTTTATCCCACTGTAATGATGCTCTTTATACCGATGGGGATTGGTATAATCGTACCGGTATGAGGAGGGTCGTTACACTGTACGTCAACAATTCCATATATTTATATTTTTATCACCATATTTTTCTACGAATTATGGTGTTCTCGGATTTCATTTTTGTTATAGAATTCCGGTGTTGCCCTGTCGGGGTACGTACGACCGAAAGTGGTACCGGTGCATGATAATGTGTCTTAACACACTCTAATCCTAAATATCTCAATTTAAGACTAATTTATATGCATAAACAAAATTACTAAGTAAATCATGATGTTTAAAATTTGAGGGTATTACATTCTCCCCCTGTTAAAATAAATTCATCCTCGAAATTGGCAAAATTTACTTACTGAATAATTGTGGATACTTTTCTTTCATTTCTTGCTCTAATTCCCATTTCTTCCTCCATAAGATCTTCACCATAGAAACTGCTTTGTTTCTGAGAACTCGTTCTTTCCTATCCAATATTTTTTCGGGTTCCTCTTGCATGGTTAAATCTGGTTGTATTTCCACATCTTCATAACTGATTATATGTGAAGGATCCATCATGTAGTTTCTCAGCATGGATATGTGGAACAGATTATGAATGTGTGACCAAGAGGGCGGTAGGGCTAACTGATATACTACTTCTCCTATTCTCTGTAATATCTCAAAAGGCCCTACATATCTTGGACTGAGCTTTCCTTTCTTACCAAATCTCATGATACCTTTGGTTGGAGAGATCTTTAGAAATACATGATCACCTACGTTAAACTCCAATGGTCTCCTTCTCTTATCAGCATACTTTTTCTGTCTGTCTTGAGCTATTAGCAATCTCTTCCTGATTAATTTAATCTTCTCTGAATAGTTTTGAATTAATTCTGGCCCAATGAGACTCTTTTCTCCCACTTCAACCCAACAGAGGGGTGATCTACAAGGTCTACCATATAATGTCTCATATGGTGCCATCTCAATACTCGTATGATAACTATTTGTATGCAAACTCAATTAAGGGTAGGTAATCATCCTAGCTGCCACGCCAATCCAAACTGCAGACTCTCAGCATGTCTTCGAGTGTTCTGATTTTCTTTCAGATTGACCATCAGTTTGAGGATGGTATGCCGAACTAAATTTTAATTGTGTACCCATGGCTTTTAAGACTTTTCCAAAATCTAGCAGTGAACCTTGGATCTCTATCTAAAATTATTGACAAAGGAATTCCATGAAGTCTCACTATTTCCTTTATATACAATTGAGCCAAATCTTCTAATGATTGTGTCTTTGTAATTGCTAGAAAATGAGCTGATTAGTTAGTCTATCCACAATTACCCAAATAGCATCATGCTTCTTTCTTGTCTTTGGCAAACCCATCACGAAGTCCATAGTTATCTGCTCACATTTCCATACTGGAATTTCAATTAGTTGCATAGGCCCTGCTGGTTTCGGGTGCTCAGCCATTATTGTTGACATGTTAAACATTTACTCACAAATTCTGCTATGTCCTTTTTCATTCCATGCCACCAAAATTGCTTTTCAAATTCTGATACATTTTAGAGCTACCAGGATGGATCAAATACTGAGATTTGTGCCCTTCTTTCAACAATTCTCTTTTGATTTCTTCATTTCCGGTACACATATTCCATTTTGAAACTGATCATTCCTGACTATCTCTGATGTATCCTGGTTTGTTTACCATCTCTTTTAGTTTCTGATCTTGGTTTTGTGCTTCACCAATTCTGTCTAGTAATACTGACCTTACTGTTAATTGTGCCAGTATCAAATTTTCTGCACCATACCTTGGTGAGTAATCAATTAGATCTGTCATTTCTTTCCACTGTTGGTGTAACTGTAGCGCCCTTGATTTCTTCCTGCTCAAAGCATCAGCAACCACATTAGCTTTACCCGGATGGTAATTTATTGTAAAATCATAATCCTTCAAAAATTCTAACCATCTCCTTTGTCTTAGATTCAGTTCCTTCTGAGAAAATATGTACTTTAGACTCTTATGGTCAGTATAAACTTCAAATTGTTCTCTATATAAATAATGACGCCAAATCTTCAAAGCATGTATAATTGCTGCTAATTCCAAGTCATGGGCTGGATAATTCTTTTCATGATCTTTTAGTTGTTTGAGGCATACGCTACCACTTTTCCATGTTGCATAAGCACTTTTCCAGTACATATACATATGCGATAAGTTCATGCTCTCCTATTTTCAAATTTATTTCAGGGATGACAGAAGTAAGAATAGCTATTTGACCAGTAGGACAGTCAAGTACCATACTTCAAACCAATTTCTCTAGTTTCTGAGATATAGAATTAACAAATACTCGAGAAATAAAAGAGTGAGTAGCTCCAGGGTCAAATAATACTCTACCATACATATTTTCAGTCAGGAGAATACTTCACCCATAGTGGGGGTGTCTTGGGCTTCCTCCTTTGTCAGAGCAAAGACTCTAGCTAGTCCTTTGGGTGGTTGTCTGGGGCTTGCTGAAAGTAGGGTTGTGGCTTCTGTGTTTTTGACTGGTCTGCTTTGAGTGGACAATCCCTAATTAGATGTCCTTTCTAACCACATCCATAACATTTTCCCGCTACTTTCTAGCACTCATCACCGGGGTGTTTTCCTCACATTGAGCACACAAGGGCCAACTCTTTTTTTGTTCTCCCTATTGCTTGGTTGGATCATTTTTTCGCTTCTGACCTTTCGTTTCCTTGGCATACAAATTTTCTTCTTACCTCCATGGTTTCTTGTTTTTCATATACTCAATAAATTCAGATTCCACTATATACGCAGTCTTTAGTGCCACTGCCATGCTCTGGGGATCTAGTAGAGCTACCCTGCTCCTCACATTGGGTTTCAAACCTCTCACAAATTTCTTTACCCTTCTGAGTTCGTTGTCACAAATGTGAGGTGCATATTTTTCCATTTCAGTGAATTTGGTTTCATATTCTGCCACAGTCATGTCTTTTTGCTCCAACTGTAAGAATTCCACTTCTTTCCGATCCTTGACGTGTGGTGGAGTGTATTTCTTATACAACTCTCTCAGGAATTCTTCCCAACTAATGTTATCTCCTCTATTTCTGAATACATTTCTCATGGCAGATTGCCACCATTCATCTGCTCTATCTTGAAGCATATAAGTTGCCAATGTGACTTTGTCTTCTTCTTCGCATCTAATGGCCTTAAATATCTTTTCCATCTCTCTAACCCATCCTTCTACAACCTCGGGTTGACTACTTCCTCTAAAGGCTAGAGGTCCCAATCTTCTTTAAATTTCACTAACAACGATGCTTCAGAAATTCTTTCTCCACCTATATCTTGTTGATTCTTCATTAGTGTTGCACCAACCCCTGAAATGACTACATAAAAGTGGCAAAATCAGGAGTCCCAGTACTTCCTTCTTGAGGTTTCTGGCCGGTAGTATATGGAAACTTCCCCTCTAGAACCTTCTTCAATTTCCTCATGTCTATCCTCACTGGATGTGTTGATAGCTTTCCCTTTGTCTGCCATTTCCTGGAACACCATCAAACACATCCAATTAATTCATACTAACCACTTAAATTTTAAGAACCAAAATTATCTTTAAAATTCTAGGATACACACAAATGTTTTATTTATTTCCTTTGTGAAAATGGTCACAGAGATATCTATTACCCATAACCTTGCTCTGATACCACCTCTGTAACACCCTCTCCCGACCGCACACACATATACATAACTTTTGATCGGAAGAGGGGTTACGCTGACAAATTTTGTTATGGGCAGACAAATCCATGTAATGCACAATACTAGCAAACCATTTCACAAAGGTATCTTTGTACGTATTACACAACAACAAAGTACAAAGTATTAACACCCATTATTTACATAAAGCCAAGCCTCCTCTCTCTAGACTTTTAATAAAACTTCAAAATCTCAAAAAAAAACTACTAAAACTATGCTATTCTTCTTCATTACTTCTTCAGCAGTAGCGGAATTGTGAATCATTTGTAGCTGAGATTACATTCACCTTTAATCTGAAAGGGTTGAAGTAAACAAAGGCATGAGTCGGAGGACTCAGTAGGTGAAAGTAGGCGTATATGGATCAAAACACATTTGCACATAAATTTCATACTTAACAGAAACATATAGCTCAATTTGATTTCATAACAAGCTCAAATAAATTTCAGAACAAGAGTCATATATGTCTTTCAAAATTCAGATCATAACTTGATTTGGAAAGGAATTCGACAGGCATCATACTATTCTCAAGAGGTTACTAATAATGTAAATATATCCTCAGTGCCTAGGTGATTCTAGCACCTTGGATCTTATTCATTGTGCAAGAACGGGTTTATTACCCGCCATCGTCAGTCCATTGACTGGATTAACCTACAAACTGTCGCCCACAGCTGATCACAAGTGACTGGTGCTACAACAAGTGATCCTAATCCCTCTATGAAGAGAACACTGTCTTCAGATCATAAGTTATATTTCTTGCGCACAATAGGGTTAGAAATTCAAGGATAGGTTGATTGATGTTTAATCAATTCATCTTAGTGATAAAGTAGTTTAGAGTCTAAGAAAATGAGATAAACAACTTGTAGGGTCAATAGTATAGTGAGTCTTCACAAGATGGAACAAGAATTGGTGCTAGGAACACCACAGGACAGTGTCTGTCGACAGCTAGAAGGTGGTTGTCGACAGGTACTGATTCCAGAACCACGTTTGGGATTTGGACTGTGCCTATCGACAGGTAAGAGTCATCTGTCGACAGGTCAGGGTCAGCTGTCAACAGATAAGAGCTATCTGTTGACAGCTACTAATTTTTCAGAAGTTCTGAGTTCTGGGAACTTGAGGCCTATTGACAGATGATTTCCATCTGTCGACAGCCGCAAGTCCAGCTTCCAGAAATAGATCTACACTACTCTAAAGACTCTTTTAAAGGTTCCTATGAATCCAAATATGTTAACATCAAAGAGAGTCTTGTTTACATTCTTAAACATCACTACATGAAGGAAAGAAGTATAGACAAAAAGAGTCCAAGCTTTGCATGTGAATGGCATATAACTAGGAACTTGTAGGAAAAAGACTCTGTAGGAACATTTCTACTCCTTCAAGAAATTCTTTCTCAAAGCTAAACAAAATTCACACTAAGAGCAAAATCTACAACCTTTGCTGATCACTGATTAAGGACAATATCAAGGCATGGGTTATCCTCAAGGATTTCAACAGAATATGAAAGCCAAAGAAGTGAGAGTTCTACTGAACATCGGTCAAGCAGAAATCTTGGGCTTTCACGAATGAAGAAGCTGTAAGCATAACCTTAAGAGACTGGAATGAAAACAGGAAGGAACGTACCAGTCTTTAAGATTTATGAACTCCTTTCTTGTTCTAGTGAGTATATCTTTTACTCCACAAGGAAAATAACAACGCCGACATAGTAATAGTCACAGCAAGAGCGGCAGCAAGACAGGGGTGATAGCTTTTAGCAACTACAGTCTCCTCCAGACAACAGCCTCCCCCAGACAACGGCAGCAGAAGAGGCAGCAAAACAAGAATGGGTGCAGGTCAGGTGTGGAAACGTGTGAGCGAATGGTGAGGGGGTGCTTTTATAACCCGGCTCTTTACCATGCACAGTGACACCTCCCATGCGCTGGTGTAACAGTAAAACCATTTGGTCTTTACTGCTACACATGGCTCATGCATCCTCTCACACACTTACACATCAGTCACCAACGTGTAAGGTTTTTAATCCTTAATGACATGGGCTTACGTAGCCCATGCTGCGTAAGCATGGAATAATTCCCAAAAATCCTTACCGTAAATGGCCCATAATTCAGCTGGTCTAATAATTATTATATAAATACATTCAAATGATGTCCATTTATGTTAGAATTTAACCATAGGCTAATGAAAAGGTTTTACAAATTATGGTTATTTTAGTTTATTTTTAGATTTTATTTTCCACTCGGTGAAAATTCGCTCGAAAAATAGTTGCATCGGCTTAATCTCGAAATCCGTACGTCAAAAATTCCAGATATTACAATTTTGTTATTACATATTTTCTAAGAATTATGGTGTTCTCGGATTTCATTTTTTTTACAGAATTCTGGTGTCGCCCTGTCGGGGCACGTATGACCGAAAGTGGTACCAGTGCATGATAATGTGTCTAACACACTTTTAATCCTAAATATCTCAATTTAAGACTAATTGATATGCATAAACAAAATTACTAAGTAAATCATGATGTTTAAAATTTGAGTGTATTACAACGTACCTCCTGAGCTGCGAAACGTGGAAAACACTGTGCACACCTGCAAGCTCTACCGGAAGACTCAACTGGTAAGCCACCTCGCCACCTCTCTGCGATAGGGAAAGGCCCAATGTACCTGGGACTGAGCTTTCCCTTCCTGCCAAACCTCATAACACCCTTGGTCGGTGAAACCTGCAAAAACACCAAGTCACCTACGCTGAACTATAACGGCCTCCTGCGGATATCTGCATAGCTCTTCTGCCTGCTCTGTGCTGCCCGAAGCCTCTGCCTGACAAGACTGACCATGTTGCACACTGCTGCACCAACTCTGGTCCCAAAAGCTACCTCTCTCCGACCTCGAACTAGTGAAGTGTTGTCCTGCACGGGCGACCATACAAAGCCTCGTATGGTGCCATTCCGATGCTTGAGTGATAGCTGTTATTGTATGCAAATTCTACCATCGGAAGGTGCCACTCCAACCCAAACAGCATGCTCTCAGCATATCCTCCAGTGTCTGAATCGTCCACTCTGACTGCCCATCTGTCTATGGATGATACACTGTGCTCAGCCTCAACTCTGTGCCAAAAGCCCTTTACAAACTGTGCTAGAACCTATAAGTAAACCTCGGATCTCTGTCGAAGATGATCGAACTGGGGTTCCGTGCAACAAAACAACTCTGTCTACGTATAGCCTGGCTAACCTGTCCACTGACCATGACATCCTGGCTGGAAGAAAATGTGCCGTCTTGGTCAACCGATCCATAATCACCCAGATGCCATCATGTCGTTGCGGAGTACGGGGCAACCCAACTACAAAGTCCATGGTGATATTGTCCCACTTCCGCTTGGGAATGGGCAACGACTGCAGCTCACCACCAGGACACTAATGCTTAGCCTTCACCTGCTGATAGGTAAGGCACCGAGCGATAAACTCTGCCACGCCCCTCTTCATCCCTGGCCACCAGAAGAACCTCCTCAAGCTATGGTACATCTTGTGGAACCAAGATGAACAACATACCTTGACCTGTGAGCCTCTGACAATAGCGCCTGGCGCGCCTCCTCGGGAACGTACAAGTGGCCTCTGAAACTGACCTCGCTGTCCTCGTCCAACTCAACATCTGGCATCTGTAAAACGTCTGCCAACTTTGAGTCTGCTTGCTGTGCCTGCAACACCTGCCTGTACACTGATGAACAGACTGACAAGCTGGTCATCACTGCACGGTCTCTGCGCCTTGATGGGTAGAACACTCCCTGAGATAGCTCCTCAAACAGCCTCCACTCTCGGACCATCAGCGAACTCAAGGGAACATGCCTGCTCAAAGCATCTGCCACGACGTTAGCCCTTCCTGGGTGATAGGAGAGGGTTAGGTCATAGTCCTTCAAATACTCCATCTATCTGCGCTGCCTCGAGTTCAAATCCCTCTGAGTGAAAATATACTGCAAACTCTGATGGTTGGTGAAGAACTCAAATGCCTCGCCATATAGGTAGTGCCTCCACAACTTTAGAGCGAACACCACTGCTGCCAACTCCAAGTCATGGGTAGGGTAGTTCTCCTCATTCTTCTTGAGCTACCGAGAAGCATAGGCAACGACCCCACCATGCTGCATCAGCACGGCACCCAAACCTGATCTCAACGCTTCAGTGTCCTCCACTGCCCAATGGCAAGACCAACACTGGCACTGAAGTCAACCTCGTCTTCAGCTCCCGGAAGCTCTGCTCACAGTCCTCTGACAAAACAAACCTGACATCCAGCCTCGTCAACCTGGTCAGCGGCTCTGCAATCCTGGCAAAATCCTGGATGAACCTCTGTAGTAACCTACCAGACCCAAAAAGCTGCGAACCTCTGACACTGATGTGGGCTGCTCCCACGAAAACACTGCCTCCACCTTGGCAGGGTCCACTACCACACTAGAACCTGAGATCACATGCCCAAGAAAGTGCACCTCCCTCAGCCAAAATTCGCACTTGTCGAACTTGGCGTAAAGTCGGTGACTCTGCAGGGTCTCTAGCACGATCCTCAGGTGCTCCTCGTGCTCCTCCTCAGAAGCCGAGTAGCCTGCAAAGGTAACCCGGGGGATTGTGGAGGAGGAGGTTGTTTCCGTGACAGGAAGGGTGATGTTATGGTGGGTTTCTCTCATTTCTATGGTCATGGTAATAGCTTGGTTGCTGAAATAAGAGCCTTGTGCGATGGTATGCGATTGGCCGAGGTACTTGAGCTTCAATTATCTTTGATATACTCAGATTCTCTCACTTTGGTCAATTCCTTCGAGGCTGGTCGCTGCCCTTCTTGGCAGGCACATCGCTGGTGGTGGGAAGCTAGTGTGATGCTTATAAGAAATGCCTGCTCCATTCGTCATGTGATCAAGGAAAAAAATCAGGTCGCTGATGCTTTGGCCAACATTGGATGTCAGTCCAAGGAAAATAAAGTTTATTGGGGGCCTACTAGCCTTCCTAAAATGTGTAAAGGTCCATTGCTCCTTAATAAGATCGGTCTATTTAATATCAAATTTTGATGACCGGGTCTGCAGTTGTATTATTTTCTATCTTTATATATAGTTTGGCCCAGGTGTTTCTCTGGTGGAGTGATAACATTCACCCCCTCTGGGGGAGGGTGCACTCTCTTGGACTAAGCTCCTGAGGACCAGTTTCAAAAAAAAAAAAAAAACACCTATGCATCAACTCCATGAATGCTGCGGGTGCGTTCGTCAGCCCAAATGGCATCACGACGAACTCAAAGTGACCGTACTGGAACGGAAAGCCATCAATCCAACATCAGACTCTTTGATCCTCAACTGATAGTAACTGGATCTTAAGTCGATCTTCGAGAACACCCTGGCTGACTGTAACTGGTCGAACAAATCATCGATCATCGGCAACGGGTACTTGTTCTTCACTGTAACCTAGTTCAGCTGCCGATAATCGATGCACAAACGCAGACTACCATCCTTCTTCCTCACAAACAAAACAGGCACTCCCCACGACGAACGACTCAGACGAATGAAGCCCAGCTCAAGCAACTCCTACAACTGGCGCTTCAACTCGTGCAACTCCGCCGGAGCCATCCGGTAAGGTGCCTTGGACAAAGGCATCGTACCAGGCAAAAGCTCGATGGAGAACTCTACCTCCCGCTCAGGCGGCAAACAGGTAGATCCACCGGGAAAGACATCAGAGAACTAAACAACAACAGGCACGTTAAAACTAACGATCCGCTAGGCTCCAAGGAACAAATAGAAGCAAGGTACGCCACACAGCCATCACGGATCAAACGACGAGCTCTACAAAAGAAATGAATGGTCGACGGGTAGACTGGATACCTCGGAAGTAGAGAACAGGCACTCCAGGTATCCCAAACTGGACGGTCTTCCGCTGACAATCAACCACCGCTGAGTGAGCCTCCAACCAGTCCATGCCCAGGATGACATCAAAGTCACGAAGCTGTAACGCGTACAACCTGGCCGGCAACTGGTGTCCCTCAACCTCAACAGTGATGCCCTCCAGGTTACCAAAAGAACGCATGTAGTCATCAGACAGGAGATCGACCATCACGTCACACTGCCTCTCAGGTGTGTGACGAACCAAAGACTCGTAAAACTCCTCGGAAGCAAAACAGAGAGAAGCACCGGGGTCAACCAAAACATGGGTAGCTCTACCAAAGATAGGCAAGGTACCTATAACCAGGTTCGACGCCTCTGCCTGCTCCCTGGTAAGAGCCATCACATGACCACGCCCACGCTGCGGCGCCTGCTGGGGTTGCTGCTGCTGTGGTGGCTGCTACTGCTGAAGAAACTGCTGCTGCTGGTACGGTTGGTACTGCTACGGCTACTGAAACTGCGAAAACTGCTGAGGCTATTGCTGTACTACCCATGATGCTGCTGACGGGGTCCTACTACTGGGGAGGGTACTGGTACTATGGTAGCTACTGCTGCGCATACTGTACTAGCTGTTGTGGCTGCTGGACTTGCCCCATCGGGCAATCCCTCCTGAAGTGGCCCGACAAACCACAAGTGTAGCAACTACCTCCTGCCTGCCCTGCTCAGCTCCCTACTGGACTGACTGCTCCGAAAACCGCGACTGACGCCTCTGCTGCCGACTCTGTCCACCCCCGCGAGTGGACAACTGCCTGAACTTCGAGTGAATCTCAGAACTACCAGAACTGCCTGAGCCCTAGGAAGAAGAAGTCATGCTACCGCGACTACCTGCGGGACGCTGGTACGGAGAGGACCTGGAAGAGGCTTCTCCCTGCTTCTACTGCTGCTGGGCTTCCAGGTCTCTCTCTCCAAGGCAGCAGCCTTAGCCATGACCTCTCCTAAGGTGGTACACATGTGAGCCGACATGCCCCACCTCAAGTTTGGCCTCAGTCCTGCGATGAACCTTTCTGCACAAGCTGCTCACTGCCTGCTACATGAGGAACATCTCAACAACCAGACAAATCTCTGGTGGTACTGAGTAACTACGAGATCACCCTGAACCAACTCGTGGAACTGGTCTCGCCTATCATGTCGAGCATAGTCGGGGAAGTACTCGCCGTGAAAGACCTCTAAAAACCGCCGCCAAGTGATCTGATCCAAACACTGCCCCTGGAAGTGAGTCTGCCGCTGAACTCTCCACCACTAATGGGCTGCTCCCTTGAGCTGATACACCGCCAGTCTGACCTGGTCCTCCTCGGCGCACTCCATAGTCTCGAACGTGTGCTCCATCTCGTGGGTTTAGATCTCTACCTTGTCTGGATCATACTCACCGAAGAACATCAGTGGCCGGAGACGCAAAAACCTCTCCAAAAGGGCAGTCCTGTCCTCTGTGATAGCTGTCCTCCTCCTGCCGGCCCGGGTGTTCCCGGTACTCGATGCCTGTCGAACTGCTGGCTGCTCCTCCTCTGATCTGCCTACTACTCTGGTACCGCTGGGGGAGGTACTAGAGGCTGACCACCTGCTGTTGCCTGCCCGGGCTGCCACGCTCCCTAGTACAAGTTCCTGAAGAACTGCTCTGCTAAGGGAAACCAGTCTGCATATTGTTGCGGCTGAGGCTGGTACTCCTGCTGCCGCTGCCCGCCTGCTGCTGCTGCTGCTGCTGCTGGTGCACCCTGAGGCTGTGCCACGGACTCCTCTGCTGACACCTCCTCCTAGACCCACCCTTGCATGGGCATATCAGACTCATCCTGCTGCTCAACCAGCTCCCTGACCTGCCTGCGCCTGCGTGGAGCCATATCCTGCATGACACACAACCAATAGGTTAACAATACCACTCGGGCGGCTAGCAGTGTACTTGTACTACTGTTGGGACTTTCCATCACAGTTTAAATCCATTACAAGTCTTATCAGACTCTCGCTCTGATACCAACTGTAATGACCCCGAGAACCCGACCCTCGGCCCACACCGAGGACCCAATTTTCGCGGTCGTCGCCCACAGATCCGGGGACCCGAAAGGGCTATAATATAAATCTAACAGGATATGTAACGTAAGTAAACGTCAACTGCTAAACTAGAAGCGCACGCGTGGAAATAGAAAATAGAGCGAGACCGTTGCGTGCCACTCTAAGTACAATCCCAACACACACACTAGTACAAGTAAAGGCAGGGGATAACAAGTCCCTTAGGGGCATACCCTGAGGGTGGTGTACACTGAGAGGGGGAAGACCACTGCTAGCTATGAGGTGTTGGGGATCGGATCGGCAGCCCTCTCACACATGACTCACACATAGAGATCGGAGGAGAGATTAAAGAAGAGAGAAGAAGAACACAAGAACACCAGATTTACGTGGTTCGGAGGCAACGCCTTCCTACGTCCACAGCAGCGAAACCAATACTATATGTCAGAAATCATCAGTACAAGGAGAATCCGCCCCACTTTATATCCTGGGAGGTTAGGGCACCATAATCGAGATTTACAAGGACAAAAATACCCTTAACTCAGAAACGCGAAGTCGCCTGACTCGGGGTGCGTCGACCTTATTCATGGGTGCGTTGACGCACCTCAAGTAGTGTCGACCTGAGGTCGACAGTGTGTCGACACACCGCGACCTGTAAACCAAATTTAGCTTCCAGGGGTGCTGCCCCGAAGACCCCTGCAGGGGGCGCTATCCCCCTTGACCCCCCGCAGGGGACGCTGCCCCTAGAGATCTGTGACTCCGAACCAATCCACATTTGAAAGTTCAGGCTCCACACTCTAACACGGGGACCATGACTACCGCCCTATCTCCTCCGCCCAGCACGCGCCCTGCCGCTACTGAGAAGTCTCACCTGGGAAAAAGGAGGGATGAGATTCATAACAGAAGCTCAGTAGGGACTACCAATCTTCTACGGGCTCTAACAGGCAGAAGAAATATATATAATCAATTTAAATAATAGCAATTATATCTTCTACCAGCGAACGGAAGTGCAGAAGCAAAGCTACAACTAGCGCGGAACGAAAGTGCAACACGATCAGAAACTTCGTACGATTGCTCGTCGTGACCACCACACAGCTAGTAAAACATAGACAGGGGGATACCCCGCCTTGACAAGGAACACTAGCTACGGAAAGCACTACCACTAGTCAACGGTCAGGTGTGCACACTGGTGTCTTATCCTCGACCCAGGTCCAAACCTCCACGTCTCGTCAGAGTGAGGCAGGAACACTAAGTAACACAACAGTAACCGCCATAGTCTGGTTAGACTATGGTCCCATGCCTAGCCTCTCTAGGTGGTTCCGTGGCCACAAAGAGCGAGGCAGTAAGAAAGGACTAGCTAGACTGCATCGAGAAGAACTCCCAAAATTGACCTCGGCGTCCCAGTACAACCACGAGAGCTCTGTAAATGACTCAACGCCGCTGTCCTAACCACCGTTTTCCCCTCTGCTCTAGAGTCCACCTACTCGACTGCCAACTCGAGCACGCTCGTAGCCCGGAGTACTCCCTCAACAGGCTCCCGAGGATGGGGTCCCAGGCAACAGTAGCAACCTCTCTCACGGGACAAGCCCTCAAGTGCCGAGCACCAGGCAAACGACTAGTGTAGGACCATACTAGGGAACTAGCACAGGTGCCACGGGTACAGTAAAAAGCGAAAACGGCGAAGACTCCTTGAAACAAGGAACTTTGCAAGATCATAACCTGTCCCTACTATAGTTGCGATGCATCGGGCCATCGCGACCTTGTCACGACGCCCTACCCTGTCACGACACTGTCGTGGCGGCCCGAGCTGCCGCGACCAGGTCGCGACGCCCAAGAGCATCACGATCGTGTCGTGATCGGCCAGACCGTCGCGACAAGATCGCGACCTCTATAGTGGTCGCGTCTTCAGCCGAGGGGGGTTCCGGGACAACCCTCTCGGAGACCCCACCAAAAACGCGGTACAATCACACTACAGGGGAGGGGAGCATGGAGAACATGTAGGAAAGCTCATAAAACATCCAAACCACCCTACAAAAGCATGGATTAACAAGGATCTACGCTCGATGGGAAAACCTCACCCAAACACGAGCATGGATTCCTCACACCCCCACACCCTAAACCATGAGGAAAACATCATCTCAAGGGGGAGGGGATCATGCTAGGGCAAGAGGATCAAGGGTCCCTACCTCCACAAGTAGAGCCGACCCGTTGGGGCCTTCACGTTGGAATGACCACGTTTCGATATTTCACGTCGGGGCGTGATAATACCCAAGCAATTTAAATTCAGAACATCTGGGATACCATAGACCCAATTTACTTGTATTTATAAGATATCTAAAAATTCTTTTAACAACATTAACATGAGATTCTTTTGGATCAGCCTGAAATCTAGCACACAAACATACACTGAACATTATGTCTAGTCTACTAGCAGTAAGATAGAGTAATGACCCAATCATGTCTCTATAGATCTTCTGATCTACTTTCTTACCATTTGGATCACTATCTAACTTAATACATGAGCTCATGGGTGTTCCTAAGGGCTTACACTTGTCAAAACCATATTTAGAAAGCAAATCTGAAATGTATTTGGTTTGACAAATGTGAGTACCTTCCTTGGTCTGCTTGATTTGCAAGCTAAGAAAATAATTAAGCTCACCCATCATGCTCATTTCAAATTCACTTTGCATAAGGTTTTCAAAGAATTTACAGAGTGATTTATTAGTTGAACCAAAAATAATATCATCAACATATATTTGTACAATCAATATTCCTTTTGAAAATTTCTTAATAAATAGGGTGCTATCTACTTTACCTCTTGAAAAATTATGTGATATAAGATAAGCACTTAGTCTTTCACACCAAGCTCTTGGAGCTTGTTTTAAACCATACAGTGCTTTCTTTAAATGAAAAACATGATTTGGATATTTAGTATCTTCAAAACCAGGAGGTTGCTCAACATAAACTTCTTCTTTTATGAAACCGTTCAGAAAAGCACTTTTAACATCCATTTGAAATAAATTGATATTAAGAGAACATGCATATGCTAATAAAATTCTAATTGCCGCTAATCTAGCAACTGGAGCATATGTTTCATCAAAATCAATGCCTTCGTCTTGGGAATATCTTTGTGCTACCAGTCTGGTCTTGTTCCTGGTGATTACTCTTGATTCATCCATTTTGTTTCTGAAGACCCACCTGGTCCCAATAACTAGATGGTCAGAAGGTCTAGGGACAAGAGTTCAGACCTGGCTGCGTTGGAACTGGTTAATTTCCTCTTGCATAGCTAGGATCGAAGATTCATCTGCTAGTGCATCATTGATTGTCCTAAGCTCAATTTGAGAAACAAATGCAGAAAAATCACAGGGAATTGTCATACCTCTTGTTCTTACCCTATCTTGAGGATCACCTATAATATTTTCTTTGGATGATCTCTATGATACCTCAATTCTCTAGGTAGTCCTTCCTATGTTTCTTCTTGTTTTTACAGTTCTTCTAGTGGAGGATCTTCCTTATCTTCATCTTTTTTCTTCAAGAGAGGTTTGTTCCAGATCCCTGCACAATTCTTCAACATCTTCTTCTTCTATTTTCTTAATAGAAAGGTTAGTTTCATCAAATAAAATATGAACTGATTGTTCTATAGTTAAAGTTCTTCTGTTAAACACTTTGTATCCTCTAGGTTTTGAGATATATCCTAGTAGATAACCTTCATCACTTTTAGCATCTAATTTTCTTAAATTATCTTTTCCATTATTCAAAATGAAACACTTACAACCAAAGGGTCGAAGATGACTGACATTTGGTTTCTTCTCCTTATATAGCTCATAAGGTGTCTTCTTCAGTATTGGTCTGATCATACACCTGTTGATGATGTAGCAGGCTGTGTTGACTGCTTCTGCCCAGAAATATCTTGGTTGATTGTATTTTTTAAGCATTGTTCTGGCTATGTCCAGCAGTGTTCTATTCTTTCTTTCTACTACTCCATTTTGTTGAGGTGTTCTTGGTGCAGAGAAATTGTGTTTTATGCCATTTTCTTCACAGAATTTGACCAAATCTTCATTTTGAATTCTCCACCATGGTTAGATCTAATACTGATTATTTGAAACTTCTCGCTCTTCTATACTAGTCTAGTGAACTTCAGAAAGGCTAAAAAGGTTTCTGATTTGGCTTCTAAAAATGATACCCAAGTGTACCTTGAATAATCATCCACAATTACATAACCATAAACTTTTCCTCCAAAACTTACTATTCTTATAGGTCCAAACAAATCCATGTGAATAAGTTCCAATGGTTTGAAGGTTGTCACTAAGGTCTTGGACTGAAATGAAGTCTTGGTTTGCTTTCCTTTTGCATAGGCTGTACAGATTCTAGATTTCTTCATTTTAAGCTTCGGAAGACCTTCAACTAGATCATGCTTAATTAATTTCTTGATCACTGATGTGCTTGCATGTCCTAGTCTTCTGTTCCACAAATCAGTCTCTTCACTCTTGGTAGTTACAAGACATAAGTTAACCTCTTTCAATTCTGTTAATTGTAGAGTGTATAGATTTTTGACTCTTCGTGCTTCAAATATTACTTTTCCATCCTTTTGAATAATGCACTTATCATTCTGAAATTTTACCAAGTGACCTTTGTCACATAGTTGACTGATGCTAATAAGATTATGCTTTAGTCCTTCTACATACATAACATCTTCTATCAAATCCTTTCCTTTGTTCCTACTGTTCCACATCCTATCACTTTGCCTTTTCCATTATCTCCATATGTGACTTGACCAACCTCATCTCTAAAACTTGTAAACAACTTTCTATCACCTGTCATATGTCTTGAGCACCCACTATTCAATTACCATTTGGATGCTCTCAGGCAACCCTATAAACAAAATTAAGTTGTAACTTTTGGTACCCAAATTTTCTTGGGCCCATGATGGTTAGTCTTTGGAATCCAACGCAAGTGTCTAGTTGTGCAGGTGTTGACTGTGTGTCTTAGTTAGTAATAGTGACTACAACATAAATCATATGCATTTTTTTACATGTGTAGTGTTTTTAGATTTCAGCTTTTGTTTGTACACATACTGATTGACCTTTCTAGGATTTTTAATTTCCTTTTCTTTCACAAATTTAGGAGTTGGGTATTTTTCAGGATAGATAGTAGTTTCTTCATTTGTTGGAGGTGTATATCATACTCCATATTTCTTTTACCTTATCCTACTCCATATTTTTTTTTACATGTTCGAGCACCTTTCAGTTTTACAACTATAGATGTTTTATAGTTAGTAATTTTATCTATAGTAGCTTTTAGATAATTATTTTCTTTTCTTAATTTTTCTTGATCTTTCAATTCTTTTAGATTTGATTCAATTTCCATGATTTTACTATTTTTAACTTTTAAATCTTCACACAGTAGTTCATTTGATCTTTTTGTTTCAGTTAAATTTTGTCCTAATCTTTCTACTTCCTTTTTTAGAAAATTATTAGATTTTTCTTGATTCAGTAAATTTAACTTAACTATTTTCATCTGTTTAACTATTGTTTTATATTTCTCATACAATTCATTAAATGCATCTTCTAAACTATCAGAATCAAATTCGGAACATGATGTAAAGGACGTTTCAGAATTTACCTAGTCTAGTCCTGCCATAAGGGCTAGATTGGCTTGTTCCTCTTCTTCTGATTCTGAGCTTAAAGAGTTTGAACTTGTAGGTTCTTCATTATCCTAAGTTGCGGCCATTGCCTTCTTCTTGTACTTTCTGAATTTTCTTTCTTTACCTTTCTTCTTCTCAAATCTTTCAGCTGGATCTTTCTTTTGAGCTTAGGACATTCTAACTTGTAATGTCCAGGTTGATTGCACTCATAGCAAGTTGGTTTTTTTTTCTTTTCCTTTTTGAAGTATCTCTTCGACTTGAACTTCTTCTTCTTGGCAAGAATCCTTTGGAGTTTTCTTGAAAGCATAGCTACATCATCACTGTCATTTGATTTCTCTTTTGAATCCTCGGAGGAAGAAGAATCTACAGCTTTCAAAGCATTTGACATTTTCTTTTTCGAAGAGCCTTCAAAAAATCTTTCCATATTGATTTCATGAGCCATTAAAGAACCAATCAATTTATCAATAGAAAGTTCTGTTAGGTCATGTGCCTCTTCAATAGCAGTTACCTTAGGGGTCCAAGTATGAGTTAATGATCTTAGAATTTTTCTTACTATTTCTTCATTAATAAGATTTTTACCTAGTAAACTCAAACCTACTATTATATTTGAGAATCTATTATACATTTGGGCTATATTTTCATTAGGAAGTATTTTGAATTGTTCATATTGGGAGACAAGAATATCTATTCGAGTTTACTTTACTCTATCAGTTCCTTCATAAGTTACTTGTAGTTTATCCCACATTTCTTTAACAGTTCTACAAGCAGATAATCTGTTAAACTCTCTTTTGGATAAAGCACAGCATAGATAATTCTTGGCTTTATAATTTAGGGATATGTTTCTTTTTTCAGCTATAGATAATGCAGAAGTTCCATCAGGAAGTATAGTAAAATCACTTTGTTCTATTACCTGCCACAGATCAAGGTCTGTACCTCTGATGAAACATTCCATTCTGATCTTCCAGTACTGGTAATCCTCACCATCGAAGAATGGTGGTCTGGTGACTGACTGACCTTCATAATTGTGAGCTTCAGATGCCATCTCTTCTCAAATCTCTCGATTCTTCTGAGAAGACCTCACTCTGATACCACATGTTGGATCGAGATCGCACTATAGATGTCCTAGAGGGAGGGTGAATAGGACTTCTTGCGCTTTTAAAATTTATCTGAAAATAGATGACACTAAATAAAGTTGTTAGTATTTAGTGTGGTGTGTGTGAAACAAGTGAAAACTTGGGGAAAATAATCACGCAATTGTACAAGAGATTTTATCCTGGTTCGGCCCTTCCCACATGGAAGTCCTATGTTCAGTCCCCAAGTAACCTCTTGGGATTTCACTAAACTACCAAGAAAACTTGGCCTTCTCTCAACCTGAGAGGTATTACAAACCCACTTGCACCCAAGCAAGTCTTCCCTTTCCAAAGGGGTACAAAGACCACCTACACCAGTAGGTCTTCCCTTCACAAGAGGGGCACTGTAGAAAACAAACCTCTTGTGGGTTATCTAACACAGAAATGAAAAACACTTGTGAGTCTGCTCAGAAGAATGAGCAAACACAGAGAATCAGAAAGAGATACAAATAAGAATTGGAGCTCTAACTCTTTCTAAATCTAAGTGGGTGAACTGAGAAAGATCTACAGTTACAGAATGCCACCCAACAAGAAAATACTTCTAAAACAAGAGAGCTTGGAAGTCGAGGAGTAGTAGCTTTCTTTCTCTTTTTTCAGTAGGAAGCTTGTGGTGACTCTTGTTGCTTGCAATTTCTGATTGGAGTTCAGTGTGGCTTGTTGGTTCCTTCAGATTCAAACTTCAGTTTCTATATATGAGCTTCAAAGACTTGATCTTTTCGTTTGAAACTAACCGTTAGAAACTAGCCGTTTGAAGGATAGTCGTTGATCCTTGGATGTTGACACCTTGAGACTTCTGTTATAACCATCAGTCCTTCAGTTCTTAGAGTCCCAACGTCTTCAGACTATGTAGGTAGCTTCATGGCTTGATAGACAACTTCATTATTGTTCTGTAAACTCCATGCTCAAGACTGAAAGCTAAGCATGCTTCATTAATGTTCTGCAAGCCTGGAAGGACAAGAAGGACACAAATACCTCCATACTTTTGGAGGTAGGTGAGATAAAAAAATATATAAAGAATGAAGGAGTTTAGACAGACAGAAGTTCAGAGTATTTAAAGATAAACAGATTGTTGTATGGGGAATGTAAGGACTTTTCCTGAAGGTCATGGAGTTCTAACAGTGGTAGGTGGGCTCTGACAAATAACCCACGCTGCTTATACCTACCATCGCATTTACTTCATAGCAACTGCCAAATGAAAAGAACTAAACATCTGACAGCAAGCAAGAGACCACATTATATAATTATTTCAAATCTTAACAAAGATATTTTATATGGATATTTTGAATATAATTTTTCCTACCTAATAGAATATTTAAATGGTGATAGCAAGAAAAACATTATTCTGTAAGATATATAAGTGTCATTCTTTTTGTAAAGGATCCCATAGGAATAATGAAAGCCAATGAAATAACCAAGATTATGATTTTATGGATTCTGTGAAATGACATATTACACAAATTTTATTTAAGTACACAGAAGTTGATAAATGATACTTCGACTTATAAGAAGTCGGAGTCAAAAACAATAGATGCAAACAGATATTCGACTATATAGAAGTTGTAGTGAGACTAATTGATAACAAAATTCGACTTTTTGAGAGTCGGAGTGATAAAGGTTTGTTCATCAATCGATGTCATACTTTGACTTTTAGGTAGTCAGAGTGCAAAGCAAACAAGCAAAAGACTTCGACTTTCAAGGAGTCGGAGTGAAGTACTTCAACTGTATGGAAGTCGCAGTGAGATATCAGACTTCAACTTCTGGGGAGTCAGAGTAGAACAAGTTTGTTCATCAATCGATATCATACTTTGAGTTTCAAGGAGTCGGAGTAACGTCCGACTTCGACTATTAAAAAGTCGAAGTAAGGTTCAGTTGATAGGCAATCGGTATAACGACTTTGACTTTTAGGGAGTCGGAGTCAAGCAAGACTTCGACTTTTCCAAAGTCGGAGTACTACCCGTTTGTTCATCAATTGATACAATACTTCAACTTTTCTAAAGTCGGAGTCTAGAGTTGGAGTCAGTATGATATACAGTATACGCTGTGGACTTAGAGAAATTTCGTGTGACAGTGTTGATACTTAGATTTTGTGTGTGCATAAATTTTGGCTAAGTACAGTATTATATATGAGACCCTTTGTATTGTCATATTAATTTTCATAAATTGTGGTATAAATCAATAAATTGATTTAAAAGATATTAAAAGGTTTTGTCATAGCAAAAACATTATGATTAAATGTTTAGCAATATTTTAAGGATAGTTGCTCAACATATGTCATTAAATGCATGAGTGTGTTAAATATGTGGTTAATGTCATAATGTGATTAAGGTGCCAATTATGACACTGCTATCATAGAAGGCTGTGGAGTCGTACTATAAAAAAGTCCCTATGGGAAGACTCAATGTGTATGTAATATCATGTGCGTGTCAGGATGAAATCCTAGAGGTGGACAAGTACCACTGGTTAGGGTGGAGAGTGCTTCTCTTAGTTCTATGTAGTTTACCCAGATTTATCACTATTTTACCTAGGTGACGGGTATGTGCTATGTGTGTGATAGTGTCTTTCTTTATGGTGGTTTGGACTATGTGTCACGGAAATATGTGAAACAATGTGTAAATAAGTGTGAATGTGCAAAGTGACAATGTGAAAGATATGTGCAATGTGATCCAATGTGAAAGAATGTGAAAATATGTGAACGTTTTACATTTATGTTAAAACATCAAGTTGAGAGTAAGTATTTGTGATTCATGAATGACTAAAATGCTTACAAGTATCATGCTAGTAGATTTGTGCCATGTTAGCATCATATGAAGGTAGGTGTATGTGTTAAAGTGTGAAATCATGTTATAAATGTGTAGTTCATGTTAGAATACCATGTGCCATTAGTAATCTATTTATAGTTGAATAATTCTAAGCATGTTTACATAGTACTTGTTTAATTGTCATGTAAACCATGTATTTGTTTACTTGATGTGTTATGCTTGTGTAGAATGAATGTGGTAAGTGTATGGATGTGGCCAATAGATTGCTTGTTGAGTCTATTGCATAGACTCATTCTTTTTAATCATACAGATGAGACAAAAGCTTTAAAGACTGAGGAGATAGCGAGGAGCGACTCCGAGCGTGAGGAGTAGCTTGTGGCTTAGAGAGCTATTTCTATAGCTTTGTATTTTTCCTTTTTACTTAGTACATGAAACATTGTTGTATTATGGACTTGGTTATTTGTGGACTTTGATATATTTACTTTGTTGCTATATAGACTGTGGGATGTGTGTGCGGTGATGGAATAAGAATTACCTTTATTTTCGATGTACTTTCATTATTATTTGTGTACATCTCTACCTACTTTGTAAAGTGTTAGGTGCATGTCCCACTATAGCAGCACCCTTTGTCCCGATGTGGATTGATATAATCGTACCGACATGAAGAGGATCATTACATGTTTACTTTTACATCCATATCCCATCACACACGACTTTTTAACCCTTGTACAGACCTAATTCTCTTCTCAGTGTTGAAAATATATCTTCACTTAAAGGTTTTGTGACAATATCAACAAGTTGATTGTAATTTGTATCAACGAATTTTAGTTCAAAGTCACCTTTTTCTATACGGTCTCTTAAGAAATGATGTCTTATTTCTTTATGCTTTGTTTTAGAATGTTAAATTGAATTTTTTGATAGATTAACTTCACTTGTATTATCACAAAGAATGGGAATGTATTTTAATGCAATATTGAAATCAAGCAATTGTTGTTTAATTCATAGTACCAGAGGTGCACAACTTCTCATGGCCACATATTCATCCTTAGCAATTGAGAAGACTATAGAGTGTTTTCCATAGAAACCGATGAAATTCATCAACCTCTAAGAAATTGACACATTCCACTTGTAGTTTTTCGATCAATTTTGCATCCAACATAATTCGTATCGGTATAAGCAATTCAATCAAGTGAACAGTCGATGGAAAACCATAAACCCAAATCAATTGTTCCAACAAGATATTTGAAATTTTTTTTAACAACAATCATGTGAGATTCTTTCGGACAAGATTGAAATCTGGCACGTAGACATACAGAGAATTGGATATCTGGTCTACAGGTAGTAAGATAAAGCAATGATCATATCATACCTCTAAATAGAGCTGAATTTGCATTCTTAACTTGTTCATCACTATCTAGCTTTGCTAAGATAGCCATTGGAGTATAGTTGACATAGGATTTGCACTTTCAAATCTATATTTTTTAATTAGCTCCTTGGTGTACTTGTTTTGATCGATAAAGATTCCATCATTTGATTGCTTCATTTGATGTAACAACTCAAAAATTTAAAATACGGATAAAAAATTTCATATGGAAAATTTAGTAAATCTGTAATGCATAGAAGGCCAGTAATAAATTTGGCCAAGAGAGCTGGACGATTACTAATAGACCATGAACATAAGACTAAACAACAACCTAATAAGTATTTTCATGTTCTAATACAACTTCCTAATTAAAAACAAGAATTTTTAATGCAACTTCCTCTCAGGAGTCATGTCGTTACTAGCCTTGTCATGGAGAATATCAACTTGTCTAACACCCCAGATACATGTGTTTGATGAGTAACGCTAATGGCATCTTCTCTACCATCTCCGCCTTCTAGGCTGTTAGACCGCATGGTATTCATCGCCCTGCCCTGCTTAATATTTGGCATCATGTGTTTAATCCCAGGGCCTCTATTTTCGGTTGGAGGATTTTGCATCGTGTTGTGCCCACTGATGATCGCCTTTCTGATTATGGCATCCAACTTGCTTCCTCTTGCTCCTGTTGCAAGAGTCCATCGGTTGAAGACCTTGATCACATTTTCCTTATAGGGGAGCTGGCGACTCTGCTATGGCGCTGGGCAAGTCCGCTTCTTCATGATAAGGTCTTCAGTCCTCATATCACCACTACCTTATGGAATATTATCTCTGTATCCAACTGCCAGTCCGCCTCGGGTTTTATTGGCATTTATGTTGTCCTTCTGTTGTTGTGGGAAATATGAAAATTCAGATGTGCTAAACGTTTTGATTCAAGAAGCAAATCGGTGAAGAAGGATAGTTCTCCTAATCAACTCAGATATGCTGCTAATGTGGCAGTCCAAGGGATGATTTTTAAGAAGGATAGTTCTCCTAATCAACTCAGAGTTCTTCAGCAGTTTAGTTTTAAACCCTTAGTCAAACTGAAAGTGCCTAAGCTTGTTAGGTGGAACCCTCCCCATTATGGTTTTAGTCAGAATGTGGATGGCGCTTGCAAAGGAAATCCCAGCCCTTGTGGTGGTGGTGGTTGTATTCGGGATTCGAATGGTGATATTCATCTCACCTTTACTTTCTATTATGGCCAAGGAAACAGCATGCTTGCTGAGGTTTGAGCTCTCTGCGATGGATGAAGGTTGGCTGAGTACCGTGGTCTCCCCATCTCCACTGTCAACTCTGATTCCCTTGCATTAGTACACTCTTCTACTGGGAGACCAATAGGGTGGCAAACGCCCTAGCCTCCTATGCTTGTGACAGGGGCGGTAGTTCAGTGTTTAGCTGCTCATCTCTTCCATCTATTTGTAAAGGTCCAGTTTTATTTGATAAAACTGGTCTTCCCTCTATTAGGCTAGTCTATCCCTTTTGTTTCATCAGGGGTAAGCCCCGTAGACTCCTGTATCTGGTCGATAGATTGTTATAAAATTTTGGGTGCAGGAAACAGCCAGGGGAGTGAGAACATTATCTCCTGCTAGGAGATACTGCACTTAGTTGGTTGTCTTCCTAGTGCCCCTTACCTTTAAAAAAAAATAAGAATTTAAAGATGGAAATGGAACTCATTCCTAGTACATGTTAGATTGGGATATATAACACATAGAAATAGTCAAAGGAAACACTTTATTGACTAGGAAAATCTGGTTCCCATAAAATTGGGAAAGAGAATTTGAACCCACTAGGATACAAGTGTATTAGGCAACCCTGCAATGGGAATCTTGCGAGGAAACCTATGGCCATACCCCTTTAAATATAACTATGTTCCTCTTTATCGACCTTGTACTGTTAGAGATTTCTGGATGTGGGAAGGACTGGTCGGAGGAGATCTTGCACTACAGCACACTATACCCTTGTAAGGCCCTTGATTTTTCATCTTTGGGTGATTTCTTATGTATGTATAAATGTATGTTATCGATGTACAAACTTTATTGTGCATAGTACTTACTTGTTTACATTGCATGAATAAGTATTATTTTAATGTGTGCATTGTAGATTATATATATATATATATATATATATATATATACTTGTATGGTGTACATAAAGTTTCTGCAGTTTTAAGTTCTGTTCTGGCGGCTAGTTGGCGTCAACATCAGTTGACGTTGACCATAAATCAGCGGCCACATCAATGGACGCCTACTCAGAATTAACGGCTATTGATGTTGACATTTACCTCCCAGATCTGTTGCAATTTCAGATCCGGAAACGCCTCCGGAAATGTTGCCCTTGATTTAGGAAACTGTTCCCCAATGGTAACCCAACCTTACCCAACTTCGTCTCTGACCCTAGCCCTATAAAACACCCCGTCTCCGGCCAGATCTAACCCTTTTGGCTCTTTGTCAAAAACCCTAACATTTTATGTGCGAACCCCGACTTTGGAACTCCTTGATTCGGCGATTTGAGGCTTCATCCGACGTTCTACAACGACTGGAGAGGGCTCTGAAAATCCGGGAACGGCTTCCCCTCACTGGTGTGCAGCAGAAATCAACACAGAACTCGGATAGAGGGAGTTTGAGGACTCTTTGGCTTTGGCCGAGGAGGGCTTCTCTGGCTTAAATCTTTGCTTGTGGATTTTCCAAGAGGCAAGTACCCCATCCACATCATTCCTACATGTGTCTAGTAAATCCTAGGAATTTTCCAAATTTTATTTCGAGTCCTGGAACCCCAATTTCACCAAGTTTCATACGTTCAGTCTGTGTTTTGCACAGACAAGAACTTAACGGTAGGATCCCTTTCCGTTAAGATCCTGAGTTGGCGGCACACTATGTTGCTGTTAACATGAGTAAATGGCCATACCCTTGCCGTTGAGTTCTTCAGGTAAGAGCAGTGGACTGTCTGCCTTTATAAGCTATTTTTCAGATTTTTGCGCATGAGGATATATGGTAAATTTTATATGTTATGTAATATGTGTAGTGGAGCATGTTGTGTAATTTCTGTGAAATTTCGTTAAGTGTATTATTTATTAAAATTTTTGAAATACATGTTAAACAGGTTCTGAATGTTGTAATTTACTGTTTATGTTATCCTTATGGAATTTAAGTGACAGAAAGTTTTTGTGGTGCTTAAATCATTGTCAGGGCATGTTGTTAAAATTTGGGAATTTTCTGATAACTGTGTAAATTTTTAGATTTCTTGAACTGAAAAATAGTGAGCATGCTTAATTAGTGAAGAAATTCTATTAAATGATATGGAAATAGTTAAATCTCTAGAATTTGGCACATGATTAGAATTATCAGTATACATGTATATAATGAATTATGAATCCGAACAATGAAAATCCATGTTAGTTTGGTTATTTTAGTCTTATGTGATTCCACTGTTAGAATTTTCATAATTAGTGTGTAATTCAAAAAATGCGAAAATTTATATGCATGATGGTTAACCTGTAATAGGTTTTTGGTTAAAATTTCGTATTGAAATGATGACATTATCTATACATTTCAATTTCATGTGTGATATTGATAAATTAAAGTATGTTAATGTGTTGGTATTAAAGTCGGCAAAATTCTGCATGATTAGACTTATTTTGAATGTGTAAATTCTGAGAACAGTAGTACCATGCTAGGTAATACTGAAGTGTGTAAATGTGTGAGCATGAAATGGACGTGTTAAAAATTATGCCTTAAGTGTGTGTTAGAAATTAAGAAAAATGTGTAAATGTGCCAATGGGTGACACTGCTACCTTAGAGGGCTGTGGAACTATACTGTGGTAAAGTCCCTACGAGAAGGTTCATAGTGTGTGATGTCCCACGGGCACTGGGATTAAATCCTGGAGGCGAACAAGTATCGCTGGTTAGGGTGGAGAGTGCTTCTCCCGGTTCTGCGTAGTAACTAAGATTTATCACTGTAATGCCTAGGTGATAGATATGTGATGTGATTAGTGTGTGTCCTTCTAAAGGTGGTTTGGGCTATGTGTCACGGCATTTAATAAATGTGAACTTGTGTTTAACTGAAAGTGAATGTGTAAATTGTGAAATTGTGTAAGTGATCATGTGTTAATATGAATTCTTGTGACAGCATGTAAATTGATAACTTCTTAAATGATTATAATATGTGCATAGCAAAACAGCAACCTTTTCATGAGTATAAATGTGTTATCCAAGTGAAAATGATTATAGAATCCATGCTAGAATTGTCTCTTATTTATGTGTACAAACTCCATGTTTAAATTGACTAATGTTTAGCTTGTAAGTGTGTGAATGTGGTTAAACGAGCTTAGTTGAATATATGGAAAAGTGTGTAGAAAGCATGTGATAGGCTTTAAGTTATTGAAAATTTTGTATAAGACAATTTCCATGTGTAACATGTGTAGACATCATGTTTAGGATTTTTACTCGAATTAATTGTTAAATCCATGTTTATATGATATTGTGTAGTATGAAAATGTGAAAGTTATGTGATGCATGTAAGTTTAGTGTGTTTGGTGTTACTTGTTGAGTTCATTTGAGCTCACTCTTGCTTCGGCGTATAGGTGCAGATATTTCTACTTCTTCCGAGGAGATCGTTAGGAGCGACTCGGAACGGGAGCAGGAGACCTTGTTTTGGACTTGGTGTTGTACTTTTATTTTTCATAAGCATGTAATAAGAGTAGACTTGCTCTACCTTTGGGATTGTGTACTTATTTAGTGGAAAGTTGTGGACAATGTACTTATTTCATTTCTCAGTTATGAAAAGTTTAGATTTCTTTTCTTCTATAATTATGGACTGTGAATAGAATGTGGATGATGGAATAAGAAGTTACATTGGGCTATTTCTTTTCCGCTGTTATGTGAATGTATTTATGTATATTTCAGCCTATCGTAAATGTTGGGTAAATGTCCCACTGTAGCGGCGTTCATTATATCGATGTGGGTTGGTATAACCGTACCGGTATAAGGAGGGTCGTTACAACCCTACTATTGTCACTTCCACCATTGAGTACACATGTTTTCTTCTTCATAGATCGACAAAAGGTAGGTGTTCCTCATTCCTGGACAATTAAATGTCCCATAGGTAATCCATGTTCTTGGCTCAACTAAAGGCTCCAGAAGGAAATTCTCAGGTTAAACACATGTATAGATTCAATTAACTATAGGTTAAATCATGGCAGAAAAATTAATCCATATATCCTATAGATCTTTCATGACTTTTGTCTCAAATTATTGTTGTTTCTCCATGAAAATTTCTGTTACACATGGTTTATGGTGGAAAGACCTCATAAACTTGTCGTGTTATATAGTTCAGAGTATTCTTGAAATTTCATATTCAGACTTATTTCTTTCTTGAATTTCATTTCCATAATTTTGATTATTGCATAATCAGATTTTCCAAATTTAATCAATTCCTTGTCCAACAATATTCAATTCTTTCTTTCTACCATCTCATTTTGCAGTGGTGTTCTAGTTGTTGAGAAATTATGTTTTAGTTCTTTCTCTTCACAGATTTTGGAATTCTCGTCCATGGTCACTTTTCCAGCTTACAATAATGAATTTTTTTTATCTTTCTGAACTTTCTTGCTGAACTTTACAAATCCTTCAGATGCTTTTGATTTATATCCATGACCAATACTCACCTAAATTTCAACATTCATCCACAATTACATATCCATAGTTTTACCTCCAAGACTTGTGGATCTCATTGGCCAAAAAAGATCTGTGTGTAATAACTCTAAAAGTTCCCTTACAGTGACAATGTTTTTTGACTTGAAGCTACTCCTTAAATGTTTGCCTTTTACGCATGGATTGGATACATATCCTTCTTTGAACTTTAGCTTGAGTAGACCTTCTACTAGTGGTGCTTATGAAGCTTGTACAACACTGATTGGTTGGTGTGACCAAATCTTCTATGTCACAATTCAAATTCATCTCTTTTTTCACTAATAGATAGATGTCTTGATCTTTCAATTCATCCAAGTAAATCACATATATATTTTGTTCTCTGCTGGCAACAAAATTTATTTCTTTAGAGTGAGGCTGAGTTATGATGCACTTGTTAATCTCAAACTTTACATCACATCCTTTGTCTCATAGTTTGTTGATACTTAGCAAGTTGTGTCAAAGGCCTTCCACATATGCGAATTTCTCAATTAAACTAGCTCTTTTGGTGCCAATTGTACTCACTGTTGAGGCTTTTTCTTTCCCATTATCATCATATGTCATTGTGCCTCCTTTTTCAGCTGAAATGATATGAACTGGTTTCTATCACTGTCTTGAGCAATCGTTGTCCAGCTACCATGTATCTTGGTTGCACCAAGGCATTCCTACAAATACACTAAGTCAAGTGTTTTAGATACCTAAATATTTTTCGATCCTGCTAGGTTAGTACGACTAGAGTTAACACTTTTAATTACCCATTTCTTATCTGTTGTTGGACAGCTCTAGTACACATAACCAATTTTGCTACAATTGTAACAGACATCATTGTTGTACTCTATAGATTTTGATGATCACAGAAACACTAAGTTTAACTCATGTTTAGAAAATCACAAAACACTGAATATAATTCATGTTCATGACCAAGCATTTGATTTATGTTTATTTAATTTGAGGGTCTAATTTGTGTGTTAAGTGTGCAGTATATTTGTCCAAAAGTCGCATTTGGAGTGGTCAATACAAATCCCAAGACTTGGACAAAATAGCAATGAAAGATTGGAAGATCGTATGCAGAACTCACAGTCGAACGACCGACATGAAGGAATCGGTCGACCGATTATCAAAGGGTGTCGACACATGTTTTGCACATGTCGATGCGCAAGTCAGATCAGACGACCGATTTGGTATTTTCGGTCGACCGACCTAGCCAGAAGATTTGGCACTGGGACAGTCAAAACGTTGGATGATCGACTTGAAGAAATCGGTCGACCGATCTGCCAGTCGAAGCAAGGTACTTCTGATGTTCACGTTGTAACTACACCAGCCAAAGCATCGGTCAAATCTAAGTCAAAAGTTGGATGACCGATTCTGCAAAATCAGATGACTAAACGATCAGCCGATCTGCTAGCCGAAGTCCCAGTCGAAGCATAGTTGAAATCAGACGACCGATCTGTTGAATTCGGTCGACCGATTCCGCTCTTTCTTTATACAGACTTTCTTAAACAGAGTCCTATGAAGATCCAACCTGTAACACCCTGATATTTTTATTTGTTGAAAAATAGGAATAATAAATGTATTGGACTTAAGCATTAGTCTTAAATTGTAATAATTGATATTGGGAATGATTAGTATAACTAACGTTACCCCAGTGTCGTACTCGGACGTGCGCGCTCCCATAGGGCGACACTGAAAAATGGTAACAAAAATGAAATCCGAGAACACCATAATTTCCATAAAAATGTGGAGATATCAGAAATATAATTATCCAATTTTTTTGACATTCGGATTTTGAGATTAAGTCGACGCGGCCATTTTTCGGGTGATTTTTCACCTACTGTAAAATAAATTCTAAAAATTAAACTAAAATCACCATAATTTGTAAAACCATCATATTTGTCTATGGTTGAAATTTTAGTACAAACGGACTTTGTTTGGACATGTTTACATCAATTCTAATAGACCAGTTGAATTATGGAGTATTTACGGTAACCAATTTTTGTGTTTATTTGAGTGCTTACGTGTGAAGCCTTGAGGAGGCCAGAACACATTAGGATAAGGATGAAACATGAGTTAAACCTCTTACACGTGAGGATTGAGGTGTAAGGGAGTAAGAGGAAGCATGAACCAGGTGTAAGCAGTAAAAACCCAATGGGTTTTACTGTTACACCTGTGCGTGGACGTGTTCCCTTGCATGGGAACTGGCTTGGCTATAAAAGCCACCTCTCCTGAGTTCGAACCTTTCTACACCTTGGTTCTTGTCTCTGTTCTTGCTTTCCCCTGCTCTTGGCTGCTAGAAGTGTTGTGGAGGAGCTCCTAGAACTACTGCTGGGAGCTGTTGCCGTTGCACCTGCAACTACTTCCATTTCTGCTCATGTTTCTACTGTAGCTTCTATACTTGAGGTGAACATTGTAGACATCATCCATGTTGAGGAGGAGAAACACTTCTCTTGCTGGGTGTAGGATCTTTATCACGGATACTTGCAAGTTCATCATTTAAGCAAGGTAGGATTCATCTCCCTCTAATTCTGTTCTATCTTTCGTTCATGGCAAGGAGGTCTTGATAAAGGAACAAGTTGTATACCAGTAACTCCCCTGTTCCTACCTCAGTTGTGATAAACACCTTCATATTAGAAAGGAAAAGATCCTTGTCCCACTGGGAGATCAAGATTTTTCTTCCACCTTTGATACTTGTTCATGTTATGGAGTTGTGTAGAAGTCTTAATATCTTTAGAACTATGTAGGGACTTCTGTTTAGTTTTTAGATACTTCCAGTCTTGATTTAGAACTATGAAAAACAATGTAATTTAGTGTTCATATTGTAGGATTTTCCAATAAACCATCGTTATTAAGACTATGCTTTCATCACTACACTATGTTAGTTTCTAGCTAGCCAAGTTTGAATTGTTTAGCTTATAAACCACTATGAGAACTCCAATTAGACTCTTCCATTTGATATAAACCATGCCTTGGTTTATAAGTTCTATAATTAGGGTGTTTAGAACGGATTTAAACATCATTCTAAAAGTTCTACTGCTACCTGTCGACAGCCAACCCAAAGCTGTCGACAGGCGCATGTCTTCCAGAACTCCAGATTTCTGGACTGTGTGCATCTGTCGATAGCCCTCTTGTTGCTGTCGACAGATACCCACAGAGCCAGCAAACCTGAGCTCTGTCTGTTGCCATCTGTCGATAGCCCCATCCTGGCTGTCGACAGAACCTGTCCTGCCTTGTATTTCAGCAACTTTTCATGATAGAACTCTTGCTTAAACTTCATCCTAATAGCCTACCAAGTTACCCCCTTAATTACTTGGGTATTTTCTGTCATTCTACTATAAATATTACCCACTTGAAGTACCTTACTCACCATTGAATTATCCTTGAAGTAGTCAACTATGAATGGTACTCCGTTGAGTCTATTCTCCTGTATTCGGTAATTGAGTTCATATAACCTGATGTCTTGAGAGTTCAAATGCTTGAACACCATGTGAGATATGATTAATGGATGATGATGACATTTATTGGGTCCTTGGACCCCCTTGATTAATATGCCTGTGCAAATAGGGCTGGTCCAGTCTTGGGAGGAGCACCCAAATTCATTTTCGGACCACGTGGAATGATAAAGGGCGTCGGGATGTCTGGCATTGCATCAAATACTTTTTGACTATGGTCATCATGATTCCTTACTATGTAACTAACATATGAACTAATTCTTGAGCTATATGCCTGAGCATGACCTGAGTTTTAATGTCATTGTATCAAGATATTGTTCTGAAATCTGGTATTGTCTCTTTGATATCCGATTTATCCTTGCCTTGGCTATCGTGTAATCACCCTTGAATTATGGATTTGAATTCTACTGAGCTAGTTAGCTCACTATTTCCTACTCTTTTCAGGTAACTCAGATGGGGGTGAAGTTTAAGGGCATGTGTGCTGAGTGGACTGACCGTGTCAAGCAAAGCCAACCCGTTTCTGTTCTGTTTAGTAGTGTGAAATGAGATGTATAAATTAAGTTGTTTTGATCTACTCCTCTCTTAGTTATTATGAGGAGTATCTGTGTAATAAAACTTCCGCTTATGACGTTATGAATGGATAAATAATTATTTCCTTTTGTGCCTGTTTTCTGTCACTTCCGATAAATAGCCTTTTATTAGGACGTGACAGATAATTTGGTATCACAACATTAGTTCGATAAACCTAGGGAAACCAGTGAGTTAGGGTAGAAATTTGAGATTAGTTAGCATGACTTTGCAATTATATAATGCTTAACTTGATATTTATTTCAGTATGGATATTGATAACGACATAATTTTCAGTGTTAAATTCATACATATAGTTGATTTTAGACATCTTTTGTCTGTAAATAATGTGCAGTTTGATTTTAATTCTCATTCCATCTATAAATAAGATCTTGAACATGTTAGTTGATATTGGGTTAGAATGTACTTGTTAAATTTTCATTCAACAATTTACTGTTTCTTTTTTTTTAATTGCCTAATCATATTCAATTTTCTTTTCACGGGTTTACTTTGAAAAATAAAAGATATTTGTAAATAAATAAATTTTGTTAAAATACTTTTGTAAATATTTTTTGTAATAGATAGACTTTAGTTTCATAATAGATTTTAATACATAAATCATCTCAATCCCAATAAATAAATAAAAACTTTTAAATAAACACCCCTCACCTAATACCATAAAGCCACATACCCCCCCTCTGTCACGCCCCGAATATTTAGCAGCAGAATAAATACCGGGTGGCGTGAACGATACAAACAGGCGTATCACAGTTGAATAGCGCAGAGTCACAATTGAATATAATAACACTTTTCCGATCATAACAACATCATCAAAAGTACTCTTTATTTCATTTCATTCAACTAGATACAACCTCACATAAGAAGAATTAACCAAAGGGTCCATCATTCAAATAAACTTCCAGAAAAGTTTCACTGTTACATAGACTACTCAAATTTCTATTTTAAACTGTCATCTATTCTAGGACGGGTGCTCGTCACTCTTGCCCAGTCCCATCTGACTCCATTGGTTCTTCATCACTACCTGAAAAAGGGCAGGATGATAGGGGTGAGCGAACTAGCTCAGTAGGATTTACATCTCAATAACGTGCGGGCACTAGTATACATTATTAACATTTTAAGTAGGTAGATATGCTTATGAGTATGCTGATGATGCATGCTTTTCTAACAAGTTGAATAGCAAAGTAGAACGAATATCATATCAGATCATTTGTCGAGTTCCATATACAACGGACGGATAATTCAAGAATAAAATCATGTCAAAAGAGATTGGCCATATTCAAGCAGAGTTCATGTGTTCACAAGAACAAACTTATCATATCATGTCAAGTCAAACTTATCAAGTCAAACAGGAGGCACATATTCACAATCTTGCATGTCAGGTGTGCTATGCCAAGCACCAAGAGTCCATACTCCCTCGGTTAACAAGTACGTTGGGGCGCTCTTCCCCAGGACCGGACAGGGCCCTATTGCACAGGCATTGTATCAAGTTTTGGACCGGAGTCCCACGATGTGCCGAACAAACATATTCGTATTATGGCCACAGAATTTCAATGACAAGCTCATAGTAAAAAGAAACATGATCACTTATAGAGTCAAGGAATGACAACCAGCTCAAAAGAACGAGGCAGGATAACGACATATCTTATGTTTCATAATTCATTAATGTCTTGACATGAGGGTGTTTCTACAGACAGATCATATGTGGAACATGTACTTCCCTAACATGTATGCATATGACAAATAATCAATTGAACACCGGAAAACATGAAACCATGAAACTCATATGCAAATCACCACTAACATATCCATACTAATCATGTATTCATCCCCACATTCATGACATATTCTTATCTTATCAATTGACAATAAGCAAGATCACAAGATAATCCAATGGGCATAAGAATAATCAAAATTACACATTAGAATCATATTCGTATCATTACCACTTTCTTCAATGGGTTGATTTATTTTAGATCCATGCATACTATATAACCTCATGCACAAGCTTGTAGACATCATGAGATGACTAGACCCAAATTATACAAAAAATCTTGTAAGGGTAGTGTCGACACTAGATCAAGTGGTGTCGACACCATGCTCTAAACACAAGACAAAATCATGCAAAACTGGTCAGGTAGTGTCGACACTAGTTCAGGTAGTGTCGACACAGTGCATCAAATATAAGGCAAAAAGGTCAAGTAGTGTCGACACGAGTCAAGGTAGTGTCGACACTAGAGACAGACTCCAAAAAACCTTCTAGAAAACATGGGACAGTGTCGACACAAGATGGGACTGTGTCGACACTAGATGGCCTTCCCAGAACTTTTTGGGTCAAACTGGGGGAGTGTGTCGACACTAGATGGGACTGTATCGACACTAGAGGCTTTCCCAGAACACCATCTGGGCTGTTTTGGGACAGCAGGTTGACACTAGCTCAGGCTGTGTCGACACGAGTGGCTTTCCCAGAACACAACACATGGTCATGTGGAACCCGATGACACTTCTCGTGCAGTGATTCACTTAAGACTCTTATAACTCTTTAACGAGTGACATTTAGACAACACGTTCAACATGAAAGATGAAGAGGTCAACTAGTAGAAGAACTTTGATGTTGAGGGTTTGATCTAATTCAGTCTCAAATCTCGAGAAAACATATGAAAACAGAAAATCAAGTGTAGCCCGAAATTTCAGTATCATGCAGAGACTCTCTTATCATGCTCCTAACCCTCTAACGAAGGATTTTTGATAAAAGTCCAACATAGAAGATGATCGTGACTTCAATTGGAAGAACTTTCATGAAGAAAGTTTAGTCAAAGTTGGTCTTGAATCGTGTGCACAATATGACGAACGAGAAAAGCCCTAATTGTGCAAGACTTCGGGAAAATCACCAATACACGATGAATACTCCATGAAAATTGGGAAAATCAAGTGCAAATGATCCTAGACTCAAAGAAATACATGTTGGCATTGGTTTTCTTTAATCTTGGCCCGAGAACACCTACCTTTACGAAGATCTAAGTCCAGCTGATGTTCTAGACGCAACAGTGGATGCAGGGGATGAAGCTCCGGGTTCCCAGCCTTTCTCCTGCACCCCAAAAGTTCTGCTTGCCTCCAAACGACTCCAACTTCGTTGTTAAACCTTCCCCAAGAGTTTAGGGACGAGTTCTTATAGTTTTAGGATGTTGTTAAGAGTCCTAATGATACTAGGAAAGGGCTACGAGCTCTGTTCCTAGTTTTCAGAAAATCTGGGATTCCCTTACCCAAAAGAAATAGCCAAGGTTTAGGAAACCACCAATTGGGATTGAGTTCGGTTTGGCTTACCTTACATGACTAATCACCCATCTTTTAACCCTATATTGCCCTCCCTAATTATTGCATAATTACATATACGAATTTCTGGTATTTTCTTGTCCCAGATTTTTATCCTTGGGCCAAATGTGCTCCATTGGCCCAATCTTGTTAATGGGTTATTAATACATGATGTTGGATGTCTCTCCAACATGTTTATTTAATTTATGGTTGGGTTATTTTTCCGTGTTAGCAATTTTCCGACTTAGTTTCTAAACTCAGGTAATTGTCACGTGTGACGTACACTCGGCCAATCGGATTTTCCGTTGCAGGAATTGCTTTATGGAACACTTATAGATAATATAGGGTTGGTTTATAATTTTTTACGAAATTTTCCGATGTGTTTTCTCACGTACGATAGTGGTACGTAAGTTCTATCATTCCGATAATACGGAAGTTATTTATTTACTAACTTCATACTTGAATTTGTTCATGTGACATAAGTTGCCCGTTGATCCGATTTCTTTTATGGACTATCCCCTCTTATTGTTTGGAGTCCACCATAAATTTCTCATTTAGTTTATGATCTCATTTTTACACCTAATATTGGGTTGTCCAACTTATTTCCTCATTACGATACTCAGTCGCAAAATGCCTTAAACTTGGACCATCCAATTTTCCTTTGCACGAATTTCTCGGTGGGTCATTAAGGAGTATTATTTAGAGTTGAACTATGATTTTTATGAAATTTTCTAATGGGTTTTTGTATGTATGATAATGACACGTGTATTTTTGCTATTTCACAAATATTGATTTTATCATTTTCGATTTATTTCTAATTTTCCAATTACCAAATTTTCGGGGTGTTACATCCTCCCCCACTTGAAAGAATTTGGTCCCCAAATTCACATGTGTTTACAGGCTGGCCTTACAGGGAATCAAATTATGGATTGCTAATAATATAATGATTGATTGGTGATGTAACTTCAGGGTCAAATAAAAGCGAGTTAGAAGTGATACCTCTCTCATACTTCCTACCTTGGTTTGTTCTGCCATTTATTCCCTGAGCTTGATTTCTCATTAGGGCAATCCTTAACCTTGTGGTCTTGACTGCCACAACAGAAACACTTGTCCTGAAATTTCCAGCACTCCTCGGACCGATGATTTATTTGTTGCAATGCTGACATCTTTCTACAGGAGTGGGAACTAGTTTCTTCTTGCACTCCTTTATCTTGTGTGATCCGTTACTGTTGTTGGGTCGTTTTGTCTCTAGCTATAGGTTTGGAGTTTCCTGTGGTTGTAATTTGTTCTTTCTCTCCTTGGTCATCCTTAGACCTTTCCTTTCCATTTGTATCTCCCTTAGACATTATTAGGGCATCCTCTAACAGTTGAGCAGCTTGTCGTAGTGCTTTGGTTAATCTTTGGACCGATCTTTGTCCATCCATAGATGGTGTAGGTATATCCTCCATTGCTGTTTATTTAAGTTCCTTCAAAAATAAATTATCACCCGGTTAGTCTTCTTTACTCCTTGTTAATACCTTGTAATCTTACAATATTTAGTTAGTAATAAAATGTTGGACTAAGCACATGTTTCTACCAATCTCATCAGGTAGGTATAGAGTTCTTGATAGTCAACTAGTTTAGTTGTCTGTAATCTATACATAGCCTCATCGACCCATCTATCTTCTTGACGAAGAGGACAGGTGCACCCCATGGTGATGTGCTTGGTCGGATGAACCCTTCTCTAACAGTTCCATCAATTGCTCTTTCAGTTCCGTCAGTTCTGCGGGGGACATTCTATATGGTGCCCTAAATACTGGTGTTGTTCCAGGGACCAACTCGATGGTAAAATCGACCTTTCGCTCAGGAGGAATTCCTGGCAAGTCTTCTGGAAAAACGTCAGCGTATTCGCTGACAACTTAGGTATCCTCAACTTTGACTTCCTTCTTTGTGATGACAACAGCGGCAAGAAAGGCCATACCACCTTTCCTCATCAGCCTTTTGACTCGAAGTGCAGAGATAAGTGACAATCTCCTGCGATTTCTATCCCCTGGTTCTACCCAAGCTCACATTAGGTATGACAGATTTTGAATCGTGTGATCTAGTCTCATTCTATGTTCCTATTCCCTTGGACCATAAAGTTCAGGCTCTGATACCAACTGTCACGCCCCGAATATTTAGCAGCGGAATAAATACCGGGTGGCGTGAACGATACAAACAGGCGTATCATAGTTGAATAGCGCAGAGTCACAATTGAATATAATAACACTTTTCCGATCATAACAACATCATCAAAAGTACTCTTTATTTCATTTCATTCAACTAGATACAACCTCACATAAGAAGAATTAACCAAAGGGTCCATCATTCAAATAAACTTCCAGAAAAGTTTCACTGTTACATAGACTACTCAAATTTCTATTTCTAAACTGTCATCTATTCTAGGACGGGTGCTCGTCACTCTTGCCCAGTCCCATCTGACTCCATTGGTTCTTCATCACTACCTGAAAAAGGGCAGGATGATAGGGGTGAGCGAACTGGCTCAGTAGGATTTACATCTCAATAACGTACGGGCACTAGTATACATGATTAACATTTTAAGTAGGTAGATATGCTTATGAGTATGCTGATGATGCATGCTTTTCTAACAAGTTGAATAGCAAAGTAGAACGGATATCATATCAGATCATTTGTCGAGTTCCATATACAACGGACGGATAATTCAAGAATAAAATCATGTCAAAAGAGATTGGCCATATTCAAGTAGAGTTCATGTGTTCACAAGAACAAACTTATCATATCATGTCAAGTCAAACTTATCAAGTCAAACAGGAGGCACATATTCACAATCTTGCATGTCAGGTGTGCTATGCCAAGCACCAAGAGTCCATACTCCCTCGGTTAACAAGTACGTTGGGGCGCTCTTCCCCAGGCCCGGACAGGGCCCTATTGCACAGGCATTGTATCAAGTTTTGGACCGGAGTCCCACGATGTGCCGAACAAACATATTCGTATTATGGCCACAGAATTTCAATGACAAGCTCATAGTAAAAGAAACATGATCACTTATAGAGTCAAGGAATGACAACCAGCTCAAAAGAACGAGGCAGGATAACGACATATCTTATGTTTCATAATCATTAATGTCTTGACATGAGGGTGTTTCTAAAGACAGATCATATGTGGAACATGTACTTCCCTAACATGTATGCATATGACAAATAATCAATTGAACACCGGAAAACATGAAACCATGAAACTCATATGCAAATCACCACTAACATGTCCATACTAATCATGTATTCATCCCCACATTCATGACATATTCTTATCTTATCAATTGACAATAAGCAAGATCACAAGATAATCCAATGGGCACAAGAATAATCAAAATTACACATTAGAATCATATTCGTATCATTACCACTTTCTTCAATGGGTTGATTTATTTTAGGTCCATGCATACTATATAACATCATGCACAAGCTTGTAGACATCATGAGATGACTAGACCCAAATTATACAAAAAATCTTGTAAGGGTAGTGTCGACACTAGATCAAGTGGTGTCGACACCATGCTCTAAACACAAGACAAAATCATGCAAAACTGGTCAGGTAGTGTCGACACTAGTTCAGGTAGTGTCGACACAGTGCATCAAATATAAGGCAAAAAGGTCAAGTAGTGTTGACACGAGTCAAGGTAGTGTCGACACTAGAGACAGACTCCAGAAAACCTTCTAGAAAACATGGGACAGTGTGTCGACACAAGATGGGACTGTGTCGACACTAGATGGCCTTCCCAGAACTTTCTGGGTCAAAACTGGGGGAGTGTGTCGACACTAGATGGGACTGTGTCGACACTAGAGGCTTTCCCAGAACACCATCTGGGCTGTTTTGGGACAGCAGGTCGACACTAGCTCAGGCTGTGTCGACACGAGTGGCTTTCCCAGAACACAACACATGGTCATGTGGAACCCGATGACAATTCTCGTGCAGCGATTCACTTACGACTCTTATAACTCTTTAACGAGTGACATTTAGACAAAATGTTCAACATGAAAGATGAAGAGGACAACTAGTAGAAGAACTTTTATGTTGAGGGTTTGATCTATTTCGGTCTCGAATCCCAATAAAACATATGAAAAATAGAAAATCAAGTGTAGCCCGAAATTTCAGTATCATGCAGAGACTCTCTTATCATGCTCCTAACTCTCTAACGAAGGATTTTGGACAAAACGTCCAACATAGAAGATGATCGTGACTTCAATTGGAAGAACGTTCATGAAGAAAGTTTAGTCAAATTTGGTCTTGAATCGTGTGCACAATATGACGAACGAGAAAAGCCCTAACTGTGCAAGACTTCGGGAAAATCACCAATAAACGATGAATACTCCATGAAAATTGGGAAAATCAAGTGCAAATGATCCTAGACTTAAAGAACTACATGTTGGCATTAGTTTTCTTTAATCTTGGCCCGAGAACACCTACCTTTACGAAGATCTAAGTCCAGCTGATGTTCTGGACGCAACAGAGGATGCAGGGGATGAAGCTCCGGGTTCCCAGCCTTTCTCCTGCTCCCCAGAAGTTCTTGCTTGCCTCCAAAAGACTCCAACTTCGTTGTTAAACCTTCCCCAAGAGTTTAGGGACGAGTTCTTATAGTTTTAGGATGTTGTTAAGAGTCCTAATGATACTAGGAAAGGGCTACGAGCTCTGTTTCCTAGTTTTCAGAAAATCTAGGATTCCCTTACCCAAAAGAAGTAGCCAAGGTTTAGGAAACCACCAATTGGGATTGAGTTCGGTTTTGGCTTACCTTACATGACTAATCACCCATCTTTTAACCCTATATTGCCCTCCCTAATTATTGCATAATTACATATACGAATTTCTGGGTATTTTCTTGTCCCAGATTTTATCCTTGGGCCAAATGTGCTCCATTGGCCCAATCTTGTTAATGGGTTATTAATACATGATGTTGGATGTCTCTCCAACATGTTTATTTAATTTATGGTTGGGTTATTTTTCCGTGTTAGCAATTTTCCGACTTAGTTTCTAAACTCGGGTAATTGTCACGTGTGACGTACACTCGGCCAATCGGATTTTCCATTGCACGAATTTCTTTGTGGAACACTTATAGATAATATATAGGGTTGGTTTATAATTTTTTACGAAATTTTCCAATGTGTTTTCTCACGTACGATAGTGGTACGTAAGTTCTATCATTCCGATAATACGGAAGTTATTTATTTACTAACTTCATACTTGAATTTGTTCATGTGACATAAGTTGCCCATTGATCCAATTTCTTTTATGGACTATCCCCTCTTATTGTTTGGAGTCCACCATAAATTTCTCATTTAGTTTATGATCTCATTTTTACACCTAATATTGGGTTGTCCAACTTATTTCCTCATTACGATACTCAGTCGCAAAACGCCTTAAACTTGGACCATCCAATTTTCCTTTGCACAAATTTCTCGGTGGGTCATTAGGGTATTATTTAGAGTTGAACTATGATTTTTATGAAATTTTCTAATGGGTTTTTGTATGTTTGATAATGACACGTGCATTTTGCTATTTCACAAATATTGATTTTATCGTTTTCGATTTATTTCTAATTTTACAATTACCGAATTTTCGGGTGTTACACCCTCCCTCATAAGCCATTACATTTTTTTTTCTTATCTCACCGTAACCAGCCACGTATCCTTAAACATTTCCTTTTCTTCCCCAGGAGGCCAGTAGAAGTTACTGGAAGGGGCTGGAGGCGGCTGCTAGCTGGAGGAGCTCCCGTGCAGATGGCGGACCTGTGAGCTGGTTGGTGCGGATGGTGCTCCCGTGCGCGGCAGATGGAGGGCTAGCAGTGTGTGCTGGAGGCGGCTGCTAGCTGGAGGTGCTCCGTGCGCGGCAGATGGAGGGCTGGCGGTGTGTGCTGAGGCGGATCTGGCTGCTGGGCGGAGGTGCTCAACAGGACCATTGAAGCGGCACCTAGAAGCTGGCGGCCAGCGCTGGTGCGGCTGGCTGGGCTGGCGCCCAGGTCTGTGCGGCTGGCGATGGGTGCATGAGGAAGGCAGCAGATCTGGGAGGGTTGTGCGACGCAGGGGCTGCTGAGGTGGCGTGGATGTGGCTGCTAAGCTGGAGATCCTGGTGTTGGTGCAGAGCTGGCGATCCTGATCCAGGAGGCGGGAAGCAGAGGCCCTGAGGCCTATAAAAGGACCCCAAGGTCCTCTTTACCCTGGAGTTCGATTTTTAGTTTTTCTTAGCCATTTCCTTTCTTCGCTAGGGAGATTTTAGAGACATTTCTTTTTGCAATTTATTTTTGTATTTTTCCTTTCAGCAGAGCATGAGAGGGGGATTAGTTCGATTTCTTTAGGTTTTCTTAGTTTCTCTTCTTTCCTGTTCTTCCAGAGTTCAGATTTTTGGGAGGGAAGTTCTTAATTTTCTGGTTTTATTCTTTTCTTCTACTGTTGTTTACTGTTGGAAGAGATTGGGGTTTGGACATTTGCGAGTTCGGCAATTGGGATTGTTCTTCCATTTCTTTTGTAATTCCTCCTTTCTTTTGCTATTGTGAGGAGGATCAGAATTTTCTTCTGCATTTAGTTCCCATTTTTCTCTTTGTTAAAGATGCTCAATTCATGGGTTTATTTCAATTTATTTGCATTATTTTTCTTCCGTATGAATAGCTTCATGTTCTTTATGTCCTTCTGTGCATTTGTTCTTGGTTCGACTGGAGGAGAGTTGTGAGAGTTGTGGAGATCAGGAGAGTTGGAATTCAGTTTTTGGATTTTAGTTTTTCTGTTCTTCTAGAGTTGAGAGGGCTTCGCCAGTTCTTATTATTTTTTTTGGGAATTTCTTCTATTCTTGTGAGATGTGAGCATTTCTGCTGAGTTTGCTTCTGCTGTTAAGGGGGAGTAATCCGAGTGATAGATAGTCCGACATTTAAAGCTGCAGAGCAGGGGAGTGTTCTTGTTGCTGGTTCAAATTTCAGGTTCTTCTGCGGTTTGTGAGGGGTTTTCTGGTTCAGAATTTTTGAGGAATTCTTCTGCTGCTGTGAAGGATTTCAAGGGTTTTGCGGTCCAAGCTTTCGTCTTTGATATTTGTTCTTCCATTTCTATTGTTCTTCTGTACTCCTGTGAGGAGGATTTAGCAGTTTCCCCATTTCTTTATATTCCAGAGTTCGATCTAGTGCAATTGTTAATTTGAGTTTTCTATTTCATTAGTGTTCTGTTTCTGTCCCCTGGACAGATTGGGAGCATGATGTGTTGTCCATAGTTCATGTAATATTTTCTTTATTGATTTTGTCATCATCTCTGGTACAGTAATCTGATATTCCTATAGTTCTTGTTGATCTCAACTTTAATTTCTGGTTGTGTTCCTTTTCATTGTCTCATTATGATCTTTTCACTGTCTCATTCTGATTGATGTTTGTGGAGAGTTGAGAATGTTGATTGTTCATCCCCTGAGCTATAGGGGTACATTGATTTGATAATTTTTCGTAGATTCTTATTCTGTCATCTTTTTATCTTTTTGAATCCCGAGCATTTCAGAATTAGATGTGCATCTTTATGTTTCTAGTTCTGATTTTTGTCTACTTGTTTGATCCCTCAATTGAGAGGGTACAGTGATACCAAGTTCCTTTTAATTTCAATCTAGCTCGTTCTTTTGTTATCTTCCTTCTGTCGAGTTGTGAGAAAATTTGATTGGTGTAATTTACAGAATTAATTCTCATGCAATGTTATCTCAGTGTTATTGTGTCTGTTAGAATGGTTTCAAGTCAAAGTAGTTTAATTCAAGCTTTATTCAGCCTCTCTGTGGATATGACATGTTCTCACCACTGTATTAGTTCATCTTTGTGATTTTAAATATGTGAGACAGTTTAGAGAAAGTGAGCATATTGATTTGTGCACGAAACTCTCGACAACGGAAGTGCACAGTCAACATTGCCGCGCTTCAGATATGAATGCCCAAGATAGGATGGTGGCAGCACTAGAAATGTTACGTCAAGACATTGAGTTGTATGCTCAAGCCCAGCAGGAAGCTCATATACAAATTAAGGAAGAAGTGCTTAATTTGACTATGGGTGCTTTCTTTGCCAGCAATCCTGGTGCTTCACTGGATGTCATGACTCAAGTTATGTGTAGGTTGGACAATCTCAGGCTAGGGCAAGATATGCTGCTTCACCAGTTTGAAGGGTATTGGGAAGCTTTAACCGATGTGGCAAGGGAATTATACCATGGAGCCAAAGAAGCACAGCAGCCACCACCTGCAGAATCTGTTATAGACCTGACCCAGAACTAGAAAGGACTTAGGCAACTTGTCCTTCTTTTTGTAAACTTCTCCTTTTGTGTAAATGTTGGTTGTATATACCTAACTCCAATGTGTATGTGGAGTGAGAGGTTAGTGGGGGTTGGAATTTTGTAAGTATGACATCTTGGAAGGAAAAGGTTATGATATTTCGGGGATACATGGGAATGTATTGTAATGTAAATATTTGACTTGTTTATAGAGATGGTGTGTTCTGTGAATTTGAATGGTGTATGTTATGGATGTAAGCTTGGAATGATTATGAAAATTAATGTGTGTATTATTGGATGTTTCAGCTACTTTCTCCATTTAGTAATGGACGGAGGTGACGCTAATTGGATGAAGATGGAGAGTTCTATGCATGATCTAACTCGAGTAATGAAGGTGGTAGCCAAAATAATAGTCACAATGGGACAAGCTTGTTCAAGGATTTTCGATGTCTGGATCCCCCAAGATTCTCAGGAGTTACGGATCCGGATGAGGCCGAAAAATGGCTAAAAGATATTGAAAGGATATTCAGAATGATTAAGTGTACAGAAGAAGAAAAGGTTCGTCTGACTACATTCTAGTTAGATCGTGATGCCCGTGCTTGGTGGGAAACTGTGGAAGCTATCCTGGAGGATTCAAACCAAGTTAGTTGGGAAGAGTTTGTGGAATTGTTCAATGATCAATATTTCTCTGAGGTAGTTCAAGAGAAGAAAGCAAATGAATTTGCTAGTCTAAAGCAGCTAAGGATGTCAGTATCGGAGTATGAGGCCCAATTTGCCCAGTTGTCAAAGTATGCTCCACATCTTATAACCACAGAGAAATTGAAGGCTAAAAGGTTTATTAATGGACTGCGTCCTAATTTTATTATGCAGCTAACTCCTCACCTGATCACTACTTATTCAAAAATGGTAAAGAGAGCCTTGGCACTGGAAGCTGCGAATGAAACTGTAGATAGGATTAGAGGGAAATCTGGAGAAGGGTCATCAGATCGAAAAGGAAGTATGAGTCAGGGAATGCCCCGAAGGTTCAGCAAACTACTAAGAAGGCAGGCAAGGCTCCGGTAGGGAGTAAGGATGTTTGTAAGCATTGCCATCGTATCGGGCATAAGGTTGAGAATTGTTGGCGTAAATTGGGTGCATGTTTCCATTGTGGAAGCACTCAACACCGAATCCCGGACTGCCCAATGGCCAAGACAGCACCAACAAATAAGAACCCCCAAGTAAAGCAAGGAAGACTGCAAGCCATTCAGAAATGGAAGTTGAATCCTCGCAGGAGGGCGGATTGATTGAAGGTACACTATTAGTGAACTCAAAACCTGCATTTGTGTTGTTTGATTCTGGAGCTACGCACTCTTTCATTAGCTATGAGTTTGCTAAATTCTTGGAAGTAAAGTCAGTTCCATTACCCACACAACTGGAAGTTGCAACTCCTTTAAGTGAGGGTAAAAAGTTTAAAGAATATTACCCTGCTAGTCACATGGTCAAAGGACATGATTTACTCGGTGATTTGATATGTTTAGAAATGTGGGATTATGATGTAATCCTTGGGGTTGATTGGTTATCTAAATACCATGCAAACTTAGATTGCCAATTGAGACAAGTGACTTTCTTAGAAGAGGAAATCTATTCCATGACCTTTGATAAACCCCAAACCAAAAGAATACCAATAATTTCAGTAGTGAAAGCTTGTAAATTAGTACAGAAAGGTTGTCAAGGATATTTGGCTTCTGTGACCTTATTAAATCAGAGCATAGTAGGATTGGAAGATATTTCAATTGTAAGGGAGTTTCTTGATGTATTCCCTAAAGAGTTACCTGGCATACCACCTAATAGAGAGGTGAATTTTTCAATTGAATTGGTACCAGGAGCTATGCCTATCTCAAGAACGCCGTACAGAATGTCAATAGAAGAATTGAAAGAACTAAAAAGGCAATTGTTGGAATTGATAGAGAAGGGATTCATCAGACCCAGTACCTCACCTTGGGGTGCTCTGGTACTGTTTGTTAAAAAGAAAGATGGATCTATGCGGTTGTGTATAGATTATCGACAGTTAAATCAATTGACTATAAAGAATAAGTACCCACTTCCGAGAATTGATGATTTATTTGATCAGTTGTCTGGAGCTCAGTGTTTCTCCAAGATTGATTTAAGGTCTGGATATCATCAACTTAAAATTCAAGAATCAGATATTCATAAACGGCTTTTCGAACAAGATATGGACATTATGAATTTGTGGTGATGCCGTTTGGATTGACAAATGCACCAGCTGCATTTATGCGTCTAATGAATGATGTGTTCAGGTCTTATTTAGATCAGTTTGTGGTTGTGTTCATTGATGATATACTGATCTACTCCAAAGGTATGGAGGAGCATGAAGCTCATCTACGGATCACTTTGCAATTATTACGAGACAATAAGTTATATGCAAAGTTTAGCAAGTGTGAATTTTGGTTGAAGGAAGTGATGTTCTTAGGATGCATTATTTCTAAAGAAGGTCTATCGGTAGCGTAACGACCCTCTTCATACCGTACGATTATACCAATCCCCATCGGTATAAAGGGCATCGTCACAGTGGGACATGTACCCAACACTAGTCGATAGGTTGATATGTACCTGGATAGCAATAGAGTACAGCGGAATAAAATAAATAACTCAACTTTTAATCCATCACCAACACACATTCCACAATCTAAATAGCGAAATAGAAAGACAATGTCCATATTAATACAAGATAAAATAACTACATTGTCCAAATATTGTCCATACAATATTTCTTTTCATACTATGAGAAAAGAAAAGTACAACTAGTAGCGGCTCCACAAAATAGTCTTCTAAATGGCAATCCTCACTATGCTTCCTTCTAGTACACGATACCTGTCAACCTGTATGGTGAAGCAAGAGTGAGTCCAAGGACTCAACAAGCAAACCAAAGACTTAAACTTAAGCATGTCACACTCACACTAAGCCATTAATATTAAGGGGTGCACACTATCATCAAATCACAAGGGTACACATGGTCCTTACTCTTAACTAGCAACACATATTTTATTCACATGAGCATGCTTTAGTCTATCATATTTCTATTCTAAATCATGAGCATTACATTATACACATGTACACATTTCATACACCTAACATGTAGTATGATTCGTCCACACATTATTTCATGCCATAGATATCTCTACCACTAAAGCATAAAAATTGAGCATAAGGGAAAAGAACAGCTAGTATGATGACTACTTTCTTTTCACATGCACTTTTCGTATTTAATTGTACAATTTACTTGCTGTTTTAACATAATAAAATCTCATGCACATAGCTTCATCTTTTATAACATGAATTGAAGGTTAAACATGGTAAAACCATTTAGCAACAATAAGCACTTAAGTGTGAAACTTTATACTAATTGAGCATTTCAACTAGCATAGAATCCAAATATTATTCAAGTATTTACCATGTTCATAATCACACTTTACTTGCTGTTCTTACATGCATTACATTCAATTAAATGGATCTATAATTATTCACATATTATCTTATCCCTTCACAAGTCTACATGTTCATATTTTGTGTTGCATAAACAACATGGTTGTCTAAGTTTACTCACATACACCATTACATGACGAATTGTAAGATACATGATATGATACTAAGCATGGCATTTCAATTGAGATATTAACATATGGAAAACATAACCATAGCATACTAATAAACTAGTTTTTCACATGCAAGTACACTCTCTTTTGCATTAACTCTCCCTTACATCTCATTTCACATAATTATCATATCATTTACTCTTGCTTTCGCTTATCACATATCATGTCATTTGCACTCACCATGTGCCACATTCACATATCATTTCACACTTTATTCATATTTCATTGCTTAAACAAATTGCCATGACACATAGTCCTAACTACCAGTAGAGGACACTAACAAATATCTCATTCTCATAACTCATCGCATAACACAACTCATCACATCTCATAACGCATAACACATAACCCAACTCATAATCACATACCCACCACCTAGGCAATATAGTGGTGAATCTTGGTAACTGCGCAGACCGGGAGAAGCCCTCTCCACCCTATCCAGTGGTACTTGTCCACCTCCAGGATTTCCCTAATGCCTTTAGGACGAACTTTTCACACATAGAGCTTTCCATAGGGACTTTTCTATGTACAGCTCTCGAGGCCTCTAGGGTAGCCGTGTCATTTTCGGCCCAATTATTTCACATTACATTCACTTTATTGCATTTTCACACATTATTCACATATTTTACTTATTCTGTTGAATCATTTTATATGTTATATTCCATAAATTCCACATGTCTCAGTTAACCTAACATGATACTACTGTTAACAGGATTTAAACACTCAGAAAATTATCCCAATCATACTGAGATCAATCAGCAAGTAAATCATCTCAATGGACACACTTTAATTTCTATTTTCATGTGAAATTTACATGAATATTACTTTCTATTCCCCAAATCATATGAGAATTTAACCACAGACTTGTTGAAGGTTTCAATCATACATGCAAATTTTGTATTTTTCTGAGCTATGCAGGATTTATAGAAAATAAAACACTCATTTACATGCCATTCATAAATCAGTTTAACATGGATTCGAAATGCTAAGATTGAATTTAACAGTTCACAGACCTGTGTCTAACATTCATATTACCATAGAAATTTTCCCCAAAATTACCTTGTGTCATAAAATTTTCTGAGATTTTTAACATAACCTACATGTATTCTCTATTTTCAATACAGAAATTACAGTATATTGCATGGACATGGGAAAATTCCCAAATTCTCAAGACATGGACTGAGGTCTTGACACATTCTCCACAAATTATGTGGCACTTAAATACAACATAGATTAGGTCATCAGGAAGCTACCACATTAAAGAGCATATCAACATGTATTTAACATAATTCTAACAATTCATACTAATTACAGAGAAACCTAAAAATCTCACAACACATTCTATTAGCTATTTTACATAACATATAAAATTTACACTATATCCTCATGCGAAGATACATCGGAAATTTATCATATAGGGGGAGAGAACAGCTCACTGTTCTGTCCTGAAGAACTTAACGACATAGTCTGGCTGTTATAGGAGCTTAACGGCAATATCGTTGGCCGCTAATCGAAGAGCTTGACGGCAAGGGATCTTGCCGCTAAGTTCTGGTCTGTGCAAAAAGACAGACCGAGCTCCAATACAAGAAGAATGGGGGGGATCCAGGACACGAATTAAAACCCACAAAAATACCTAGGACTTAGGGAACATGCACAAGCTTAAGATCTAGGGTTTACTTGCCTCTTGTAAGATCTCCAAAGGGGTGAAAATGGGCGATGAAGCTCTCCTTGGGCAGTCCCAAGAAGCCTCCAAAACACCTTCACTCCGTCGTCTAAGGTGTTGTAGCTTCCAGTCCAAGGTCGGGGAAGCCTCCTCCTACGTCCAAGCTAGCTTCTAGTCGTTTTAGATCGCCGGATGAAGCTCCAAATCGCCGGATCTGAGCTCTCAAAGCTCAGGTTTTCTCACAGGGCTTAGGGTTTCTCTCCTTCTCCTTACAAAGAGCCAAGAGAGGGTTTTGGGTTGCAAGAAGGGTTTGTTTATAGGAGAGAGACCTCTCATCCCACGCAGGGGTTGATGTGAAGGCTTGAGAGCCGTTGGGGACGTCTCCCCAATGGTTGAGGTAGCTTGCATCCGAAATTTCGGGGTCTGCTGCGCACTGAGTTTCAGAGAGATAGGTGTCCACATCTATGGCCGCCTACTGAAGTGCTAGCATCCAACGATATGGACGTTGACTCACATGGACGTCCACCGATGTTGATGCCAATTGGCCTTCGGCCAGAGCTTAAAAAAATGCAGAAAACCATGCTTACACTATATATATTTACATGCCATATATGTAATATGATATACACACTACTACAACATGAAATCAAGCAATATTTACAATTAATATACACATGCCTATGTAATATACCAAGATAATATGTACGTAGATATCTACCTATGCGTACATGATGTTTTACATAAGCGTGACTCACACGCGGCAAAATAAAATGATAAAATTGCGAGGGCTTCACAATCATTAGGAGGCAATATGAATTACGTTAGCTAGGAATAATCTATTCAACAAAATAGTTCTTGCATGCACACACTTGATTTGACATATATATAGTACTCACACACGGATGTAACATACTTATGTACATTATGCTTGAAATAGATAGATACAACATGCGCACTGGTAATTAGATTAAACTTGCACAACATTACTTAAGTACTATATGCATGGAATTCTTAATATACACAATATGCACAATTTAGCTAATTGCCTATTCTCACCTAAATATCATAAAATACATGCATGTTATTCATGAGGAATATAGAATTACAATATACACTACTAAATACACCTACCATACTTGCAACAATCAAATGCACATGCACAATTATAAGTGAATAAAAATTCAGGGCATCACACTCTCCCCCTCTTGAAAAAGATCTTCGTCCTCGAAGATCGCATCGAGTACCTGTGGTGACGTCACCAAGGTCATCACTAGCTACTCCTTGCTCCTTTATTGCCATCGATGAAGCACCTCGTGGAGGGAACTTTGTCTTCAGATTCGGACACTCCTTAAGTCGTTGCTCCTTGCTGCCGCATTTAAGACACCTTCCTTCCTTTATCCAACATGTGTTCCCACCATGACGCTTCCCGCACTGGATGCACTCGGGTTTCTCTCTGTTTGAGGTCACAGTTGATTGCTGACTTTCCACGAGTTTCTCCTTCTTCTTATCTTGCCTTTGGAATGGCTTGGTCACCTCCTCCTTTGAAGTTGCCTCCCCCTCTTGGAGAGGTCCCGCTCTACTTTCTTGCTTGGTTGCCACACCTAGAATTTCTTCCAAGGTATGAGAATCAAGCTCCAGAAGCTTAGCTTTCACTGAGGGTTTAAGCCCTTTCACGAACTTCTTCAACTTGCGGTTCTGCTCATACCTCCTAGACTGAGCACTACGTCTACCACGTCCAGTCATGGTCTGCAAAATAAGTAACTCAGTTAGAACCTAGGTTACTATATTCTAACTATTCTCCTTACTATCTTCCATCTATTATTAGTAAATTCTACATATATGAACAATTTCCTATGAAGACTTTGCAATATTGTGACGGTGATGGTCTATCCATGTACAGTCTCAACCTTGGTCTCTGATACCAATCTCTGTAACGACCCTCTTCATACCGGTACGATTATACCATCCCCATCGGTATAAAGGGCGTCGTCACAGTGGGACATGTACCCAACACTAGTCGATAGGTTGATATGTACTTGGATAGCAATAGAGTACATCGGAATAAAATAATAACTCAACTTTTAATTCATCACCAACACACATTCCACAATCTAAAAAGCGAAATAGAAAGACAATGTCCATATTAATACAAGATAAAATAACTACATTGTCCAAATATTGTCCATACAATATTTCTTTTCATACTATGAGAAAAAGAAAAGTACAACTAGTAGCAGCTCCACAAAATAGTCTTCTAAATGGCGATCCTCACTATGCTTCCTTCTAGTACACGATACCTATCAACCTGTATGGTGAAGCAAGAGTGAGTCCAAGGACTCAACAAGCAAACCAAAGACTTAAACTTAAGCATGTCACACTCACACTAAGCCATTAATATTAAAGGGGTGCACACTATCATCAAATCACAAGGGTACACATGGTCCTTACTCTTAACTAGCAACACATATTTTATTCACATGAGCATGCTTTATTCTATCATATTTCTATTCTAAATCATGAGCATTACATATACACATGTACACATTTCATACACCTAACATGTAGTATGATTCGTCCACACATTATTTCATGCCATATATATCTCTACCACTAAAGCATAAAAATTGAGCATAAGGGAAAAGAACAGCTAGTATGATGACTACTTTCTTTTCACATGCACTTTTCGTATTTAATTGTACAATTTACTTGCTGTTTTAACATAATAAAATCTCATGCACATAGCTTCATCTTTTATAACATGAATTGAAGGTTAAACATGGTAAAACCATTTAGCAACAATAAGCACTTAAGTGTGAAACTTTATACTAATTGAGCATTTCAACTAGCATGGAATCCAAATATTATTCATGTATTTACCATGTTCATAATCACACTTTACTTGTTGTTCTTACATGCATTACATTCAATTAAATGGATCTATAATTATTCACATATTATCTTATCCCTTCACAAGTCTACATGTTCATATTTTATGTTGCATAAACAACATGGTTGTCTAAGTTTACTCACATACACCATTACATGACGAATTATAAGCTACATGATATGATACTAAGCATGGCATTTCAATTGAGATATTAACATATGGAAAACATAACCATAGCATGCTAATAAACTAGTTTTCACATGCAAGTACACTCTCTTTTGCGTTAAGTCTCCCTTACATCTCATTTCACATAATTATCATATCATTTACTCTTGTTTTCGCTTATCACATATCATGTCATTTGCACTCACCATGTGCCACATTCACATATCATTTCACACTTTATTCATATTTCATTGCTTAAACAAATTGCCATGACACATAGTCCTAACTACCAGTAGAGGACACTAACAAATATCTTATTCTCATAACTCATCGCATAACACAACTCATCACATCTCATAACGCATAACACATAACACAACTCATAATCACATACCCACCACCTAGGCAATATAGTGGTGAATCTTGGTAACTGCGCAGACCGGGAGAAGCCCTCTCCACCCTATCCAGTGGTACTTGTCCACCTCCAGGATTTCCCTAATGCCTTTAGGACGAACTTTTCACACATAGAGCTTTCCATAGGGACTTTTCTATGTACAGCTCTCAAGGCCTCTAGGGTAGCCGTGCCATTTTCGGCCCAATTATTACACATTACATTCACTTTATCGCATTTTCACACATTATTCACATATTTTACTTATTCTGTTGAATCATTTTATATGTTACATTCCATAAATTCCACATGTCTCAGTTAACCTAACATGATACTACTGTTAACAGGATTTAAACACTCAGAAAATTATCCCAATCATACTGAGATCAATCAGCAAGTAAATCATCTCAATGGACACACTTTAATTTCTATTTTCATGTGAAATTTACATGAATATTACTTTCTATTCCCCAAATCATATGAGAATTTAACCACAGACTTGTTGAAGATTTCAGATCATACATGCAAATTTTTGTATTTTTCTGAGCTATGCAGGATTTATAGAAAATAAAACACTCATTTACATGCCATTCATAAATCAGTTTAACATGGATTCGAAATGCTAGGATTGAATTTAACAGTTCACAGACCTGTGTCTAACATTCATATTACCATAGAAATTTTCCCCGAAATTACCTTGTGTCATAAACTTTTTCTGAGATTTTTAACATAACCTACATGTATTCTCTATTTTCAATACAGAAATTACAGTATATTGCATGGTCATGGGAAAATTCCCAAATTCTCAAGACATGGACTGAGGTGTAGACACATTCTCCACAAAATATGTGGCACTCAAATACAACATAGATCAGGTCATCAGGAAGCTACCACATTAAAGAGCATATCAAACATGTATTTAACATAATTCTAACAATTCATACTAATTACAGATAAACCTAAAAATCTCACAACACATTCTATTAGCTATTTTACATAACATATAAAATTTACACTATATCCTCATGCGAAGATACATCGGAAATTTATCATATAGGGGAGAGAACAGCTCACTATTCTGTCTTGAAGAACTTAACGACATAGTCTGGCCGTTATAGGAGCTTAACGGCAATATCGTTGGCCGCTAATCGAAGAGCTTGACGGCAAGGGATCTTGCCGCTAAGTTCTGGTCTGTGCAAAAAGATAGACCGAGCTCCAATACAAGAAGAATGGGGAGGATCCAGGACACGAATTAAACCCACAAAATACCTAGGACTTAGGGAACATGCACAAGCTTAAGATGTAGGGTTTACTTGCCTCTTGTAAAATCTCCAAAGGGGTGAAAATGGGCGATGAAGCTCTCCTTGGGCAGTCCCAAGAAGCCTCCAAACACCTTCACTCCGTCGTCTGAGGTGTTGTAGCTTACAGTCCGAGGTCGGGGAATACTCCTCCTACGTCCAAGCTAGCTTCTAGTCGTTGTAGATCGCCGGATGAAGCTCCAAATCGCCGGATCTGAGCTCTCAAAGCTCAGGTTTTCTCACAGGGCTTAGGGTTTCTCTCCTTCTCCTTGCAAAGAGCCAAGAGAGGGTTTTGGGGTTGCAAGAAGGGTTTGTTTATAGGAGAGAAACCTCTCATCCCACGCAGGGGTTGATGTGAAGGCTTGAGGGCCGTTGGGGAGGTCTCCCCAATGGTTGAGGTAGCTTGCCCCTGGAATTTCGGGGTCTGCTGCGCACTGAGTTTCAGAGAGATAGGCGTCCACATCCATGGCCGCCTACTGAAGTGCTAGCATCCAACGATATAGACGTTGACTCACATGGACGTCCACCGATGTTGACGCCAATTGGTCTTCGGCCAGAGCTTAAAAACATGCAGAAAACCATGCTTACACTATATATATTTACATGCCATATATGTAATATGATATACACACTACTACAACATGAAATCAAGCAATATTTACAATTAATATACACGTGCCTACGTAATATACCAAGATAATATGTACGTAGATATCTACCTATGCGTACATGATGTTTTACATAAGCGTGACTCACCACGCGGAAAAATAAAATGATAAGAATTGCGAGGGCTTTACAATCATTAGGAGGCAATATGAATTAAGTTAGCTAGGAATAATCTATTCAACAAAATAGTTCTTGCATGCACACACTTGATTTGACATATATATAGTACTCACACACAGATGTAACATACTTATGTACATTATGCATGAAATAGATAGATACAACATGCGCATTGGTAATTAGATTAAACTTGCACAACATTACTTAAGTACTATATGCATGGAATTCTTAATATACACAATATGCACAATTTAGCTAATTGCCTATTCTCACCTAAATATCATAAAATACATGCATGTTATTCATGAGGAATATAGAATTACAATATACACTACTAAATACACCTACCATACTTGCAACAATCAAATGCACATGCACAATTATAAGTGAATAAAATTCAGGGCATCACAGGTAGATTCTTCAAAAATCGAAACTATACAGAAATGGGAGCAACCTAAGAATCTCACTGAAGTAAGAAGTTTTTTGGGCATGGCCAGTTACTACCGGCAATTTGTCAAGGATTTCTCTAGAATTGTCTCACTCTTACACAGTTGACTAGAAAGGAACTGCGTTTTTATGGAATGAGAATTGTGAGGAAGCATTCCAATTTTTAAAAGAATGTATGTCGTCTGCACCAATTCTAGCTTTGCAGGTAGAGGGAAAATTATTTGAGGTTTATACTGATGCTTCCAACATTGGACTGGGTTGTGTATTAATGCAAGATGGAAGAGCTATTGCCTATGCATCAAGACAGTTGAAGACTCATGAGAGGAATTACCCAGTACATGATTTAGAATTGGCCGCTGTGGTCTTTGCTCTTAAGCTTTGGAGACACTATCTATATGATAACCAATTCATAGTGTACTCCGATCATAAGAGTCTCAAATACTTATTTTCACAGAAAGAAATGAACATGAGACAAAGAAGATGGATGGAATATATCAAAGACTATGATTTCAAGATTGAATACCATCCAGGAAAAGGAAACATTGTGGCTGATGCACTCAGCAGAATCATATAGCCAAAATATTTTGGCTGCAAGTAAGGAAATGGAAATTATTGGAGGAATTTTCTACCTTGAGCTTAAAAGTTGAAACCCAAGAAGAAAGGGTTGTAATTAATAACTTGATAGTATAGTCAGATTTGTGAAGCAAATTAAAGAGCAACAAGACAATGACCCTATACTGGTAGGAATCAGAGAAAAATTGGCTTCTAAACTTAATTTTAATGAAGATGTTCATGGGAATCTTCGATTCCGGGACAGATTGTGTGTACCGGATAATCCCGAAATCAAGAACAGATCTTAGAAGAAGCTCATCGGTCTCACTACACCATTCACCCCGGAGCTGTCAAAATGTATCAGGATTTGAAGAAGCATTTTTGGTTGTGCAACATGAAAAAGGATATTGTGGAATTTATTGCAAAATGTTTGACATGTCAGAAAATTAAGGCAGAACACCAGAAACCTGCAGGAAATTAAAACCACTTGAGATACCAGAGTGGAAATGGGATAGCATTGGTATGGATTTTATTGTGGGATTACCCAAAACACGGAGTGGATTTGATGCTATTTGGGTAATCATTGATAGACTTACCAAATCAGCTCATTTCTTAGCAATAAAGACAAGATGGTATGTTAATATTTTGGCAGCACTATATATGAAGGAAATTGTACAGTTGCATGGAATTCCAAAGAACATAGTTATAGACACCCGATTCTGACTAATGAGTTGAACCGTATTTCTTGTTATCTTAGTGAGCCCCTAGTTGGTCACTCACCTTGAGCCCATCATTAGTCTTGTTTTGAGCCCATTAACAACTCAAATTGCCTTGAAATCTCGCCCATTATCACTTTGAGAGTCCTTAGGCCTAAATAACCATTATCCTTTCACATGATTGGCGAATAATTTACAGATAATTGATTTCCTTGACGCGTCATATCGTAGCGCTGCGTCTCAATGTCGCGTCGCTACGGGCCACCGTGATAGCACATGCATTTTCATGCACGTGGACATACTGTCGCGACACCCCGCCCCGTCGCGTCTCCATGTCGCGGCCCTATGATGCGCCGCGACAATAGGTGCGCATGTTGGCCTCCGCAACCAACTCCTATTTATCCTCCCATGGGTTTATCTTTATCCCCAGGAAATATCTCAACCCCTTGGGCGGGATTTGGGCCCTAGGGACTCTCTTGGGGATCCCAAGGACTCTCCCATGCGATTTTGACTGACATTTATCTCCCATTTTACTTATTATCCATTTTAATGAGATATTCTCACTCAAAGGCTTATAAAAGCAAGGCCCCCTCTTCATGGACAAGGGAGCTCCGATTTTCACCCCGAAGGGCTGCCGAATTCTCCACTGAGTTATACTTAGCCTCGTAGCCCTCCCATTTCTACTCCTTCCCTCACATTCCACTCCACAAAAGCTTGCTCATTTCATCATCCATGGAGTGTGGAGCGTAAGGACGACGACTCCAACCCCTTCTAGAAGCCATTGCACGACATTTGGGACTGCATCCACGCCAGGGAGTCGCCCTCATGGGGCTCATTATCTTCTCCTTCCCATTCCCTCTATTTCCTCATGCATTTTATGTTATTTCTAGATAGGTTGCATACCACTTTCCCTCCCACGTTTCCACACACCCAAGGGGTTTAAAAAGCCACCCCCAGGTTCGTTCCCACCATGCTCTTTCCCTTCTTTTCATTTTTGAATGGATACAACTCTTAACTTATTCTAATAGGGCTTTTGTTGTTTCTTCTTTGTTTTGGCAGGCACCTAAACTTGTTTCCACGAGGAGCTCTTGTTCTCCGGCCGGCTGGAGGACAGGAAGAAGGTCCAACCATCAATCTCCCGCACAATAGAGAATGCGACAGCGGAGGACAACGGGACAAGGAAACGCATCCGGATAGAACGACGCGTTACCAGCACCATCGCGACAGGTGAGACTGCCGCGATACCAGGTCCGCCTCCATTCTCTCTCTCTTTCCTAGAATAGTTAGCCCCTCACATTTTCTACTCATTAGGCAACTTTCTAGGTGGCGATCACATCCTATTTTCCATGCCATTAGATTTAATACGTGTTTGCGTGTTGAGGGGGGCACAATCCTCGTGATTACACCTTTTGGCGATCACGGTGGGACATTCAGTGCTACCCTCGTGGATTTAGTTTGCCTGCTTGCCATGTTTTCTTCCTTCTTTGTCATTTTAGTGCCCTATTAGTCTTTTTTGTTCTTTGTTTCCTGCTTTTTGTCCCTTTGTTCGTGTCGCGGCGTATCGCGGTGACGCGATAAGATCGCGGCACTAGACAAGGACGCGATAGCAGGTCAGCGTTTTTCTTCTCATATCTGCCTTATCCTGCTTCTATGAGATCATGCATCCCTGTTCCATGTCTCTGTACCATGTATTGTAGTGTTCTTGGATGTTAGAATCCTGTTAGGGTTCGGGTTTTCCTTTTCTTTTCATTTGTAAGTTTTCGGGATCTGTCGCGGCATAGCGTAGGGACGCGACAAGGTCGCATCAACATAAGCATCGCGTCAACAGTTACGCTTTGTATGTTAATGTTTTCATCCATGAATCGGTTTCTGGGTGCTTCGTGATCCGTTCTGTATCAATTTAGTGATTTTTACACTTTTATCATCTGTTGAGGTAGTCGGTTTGAGTCTGGTTTGTGACTTACTTTGTTCTCGGGCTTCTGCTCTTATCGCGGCAGGCCGCCCTGTCGCGATAAGGTCGCGGTGCATATGGCTACCACGACTCTGCCCGAGAGCTTGTTTGTCACCCTGTTTGATCTTCATTTGTTACTCTTGCATACATTTTGGGCACTTAGGCCCTTTGCATACGCTATTCATCCCATTTGTTCAGGTTCCCCCTTGGTCGAGTGAGCCCTCTCACCTACGAGCACTCGTAGGTTGACTCGGGCCCACCTTCTGAAGACCTCCGTAAGTCCTCGTGACCGTATGCACATTGCGGTTCACTAGGCCAGTTGTACCCATCGCACCCATTAGTCCGAGCCACCCCTCGCGTGTGAGTGTCCCACCCCTTAGCAACACCGGAGGACTCGAGTTCCTACCTATTAGGGCCCACTTGACCGAGTGACATCCCCTTAATCAATTTGTCTAAAGGTCAAGTTCGAACCTTAAGAAATTTACGCATTAATCATGACAACTTGAGCGTTTCGGTTCATCCCTCCTCCTCTCAGTCTTTCTTGCTGTGCTAGGTCTAGGAGTTGTCAGTATCACCCCCTATTTGTTTTGGGGGGTGCAAATCATCATTGTTTAGGGAGATCGAGTCAGTCCCCTCCAATTCTTGTATTCTATCATAATCCCTTGTTCGACATGGACCAATTCCGGGTCCTTGCCGATGATGTCCTGCCCATTGGGCTCCTCGAGGATGTGGCCCAACCCTCTACGGCCATACTCCCGGGGCATATCCAACCTCCCCTCGTCATCGGGAGTCAATCCCGTCCTCCTTCTCCTCCTGGAGGAGATGACACCCATTCACAATTCAGTCAGCTCCTCCCCCATCTCACTCCAGACCAAGTCCGCAAATTTCTAGCCGTTGCCAAGGGGAAGCGACCTCTATCCCCCTCAGGTCAGAATTCAGTCCGACCAGCAGATTCCTCTGCCCGTGTTGCCTCAGCACACCACCTTCCTTCCTCAGGGGCAGATCCCATACCCCTCCGTCCTCGGGCCATCCATTTCTCGGAACCAAGCTATCTTCCGGCATGAGAAGTTCGGCCTCGATCCCCTCCAACCTCAACATATTATATGGCTAAAGCTGCTCCCCTCCCCCGTGAGAGGTCCCACTCTTTTGAGCAACCCCACTCCCTTGTCTCTGCGCACCATATCCAAACTCCTTCCGACTTTCTTGCGGAGTGGACAAGTATGAAAAAGGAGCTTCATGACCTCAGGAGGCAAATTGATCCTCGGAAGGTAGCCAACATTGCTCTCCCATCTTTCCAACACCTCCGGGTACCACCCCAATCGGAGCTCCCTATTTATCGGCGGTACTTTGGGGTAGGGACCCATATGTTCATTTAAAGGATTTTGTCTATGAATCTGCACCGCACAAGTATGACCGCCACCTCATGGCATACTTGTTCAGAAAATCCTTAGATGGTTCGGCCCTGGAATGGTTCTATTCTTTGCCCCCTGAGGAAGCCGAGGACTTCCAAATTGTTCAAGAGAGGTTCCTACAGCAATTCCAAGATCAGGTTGGACCCGAATACTCCTTTGTGGATCTAGTAGCTGAAAAGATGAAGCCCGAGGAGGAGTTCTCAACTTATGCTGACCGATGGCGTTCATTGGTTGCCAAGGTCCGCTGCCCCATGCCGGAGGAGAGAAAGTAAAGCTGTTAATTTCCAATGCTACCCCAACTTACCGAGCCATCTTGGACATGAATGACATTACTACCATGCACCAGCTATATAGCCGAGCCCGTTTCATTCAGACCCAACTCAAGGACTCGCCTATACACTCTATGTTTGAGACCCCTAAAGCCCGTTACACCAAGAAGCCTCAAGGCCCAGTCACCGAGGGGATCCAAACCAATGAGCAAGTAAGTAACCCCTAAGGCCCGGTAGGTAGGTCACCATACACCCAGCAACCTCAGCAGCCATGGAATAACAACAAGCAGCAACCTCCCCAAGGTCAGAACCCTCCATAAGATAAGCGCCAGTACTCCCAAGTTCCTCCACCTCAGAATGGCTATGCCCTAGAAAGCCCAACGGACCCAAAAGAGCCCAATATCCCCCTCTGCCCGAGTCTTTGGCCGATGTCTTTGCAGCCCTCATGTCCTTGAATGCCCTTAGACTCCCTCCTGAGAAGGCAAATTGGAATATGGCAGCAGACCAAATAAAGTATTGTGTCTACCATCGCCATCCGGGCCACAATGTGTTGGATTGTTTCCAATTTCGGGACATAATATATGATCTTCATGAGCAGAACCAAATTGATTGGGCAGAAATGAAGAGGCTAATCCAGACATTAAGGGACCAACAGGGTCAGAGGCAACAGCAGCAACAGTAAAGGCGACAGTAGCCACAACAACAACAACAACAACAACAACAATAGCAACAACAACAGTAGTTCCAACCCTTCCAACACAGTACCAACAACAGCAACAAAAACAGCAGCCGCAGTAACCGGCAAATGACCTTGGCATAATCCGCAACCCCATGCCTCAACACTTGCCTGCTCCAAACCCCCAACCTGCTCCACCACCTCCTCCACCCATGTTAACCCAGTCATCCACCACCCACCACCAGAAGCTCAATGGGCCTTCGACGATGAACACGAAGTGGGCCAGCTTTTGGTTATTTCCCATATCACACCCCCTGCCACCACGCCTACATCCACTGGGCCTCCCTCCTTCGCACCCACTATTGCCACCATCACCTCACCATCCTACAACTCCCAGTCATATCACCCATTATCCCTTCGTCCAGCAACATCTCTCTCTTCCCTACGCCAGCGCCATTACTAGCCAACCCCTCCATTCTTGACACCTCACCTCCTCCACTCCACCATAACCTCGCCCTGCGGAGCGGGCGGATATTCCATCGAATGTACCCTAATGCATCTGTATCCATGCCAGGTCAACCGGCACAACAAACCAGCACTCAACAACAACAAGATATGGAAGAGATAGACCCGGTCCCGGGGACCCAATATGACATTCTGAAGCATTTGGATCAAACCCCCGCCAAAATCTCCATATTAGAGCTGATCAAAAGGTCAAGACTCACCAAGATGCCCTAAGGGCCTTCCTGCAAAGGGTCATGGTCAGTGAGGACATGAACCCTGACAATCTGCCTTCTGTACTTTCTATTGTGAACAGGGGACCCACTATTACCTTTTCTGATGGTGAATTAGCTGCCCCTGAAGCCAGGAAGATGCCTTTGTGTGTGACACTCACTATAAACAAGTGGCCATTGACGCAGCGCTAGTAGATACAGGGGCTTCCATTAATGTATGCCCGTTGAGCACCCTAAGGGTCTGCAACATCTCAGAGTGCCAATTGCAGCCTACCCCCACCACCATAGCTGCCTACGACAATTCACGACGTGCCTGTCATGGGTTGTCACGTTATAAGCAGAGCTGGGGCCACTTGTCATGTCAGTTGAATTTTATGTGTTGAACATCGATCACACTTACAAGGCCATCTTAGGGCGCCCGTGGATTGAGTCACTAGGGGCAGTGCCTTCCACGGCACATCAATGTTTGAAATTCCCCTTCCAAGGGCAGATAGTCAAGGTTAAAAGTGTAGCAACGACCCACATAGTGGAAGCTATTGAGAGAGTATTGCCATCAGTATGGCCATCCAATAAGCCCGTCATTTCAGTGCTCGATGTCAACTATCCCTGGGCTTATACATTCTCTTCTAACCGCCCAATCGGGTCCCCATCAGTGATAGCTGTCAGGAAGGATGTGACCACAAACACAAAAGGTTGGGATATCATGTTCAGGCTCAGCTATCAGTCAGGAAAAGGTTTGGGTGCTCATCTCCAAGGGAGAACCAAAACAGTGGCCAGCACAAAGAAATTCACAAAACATGGTCTAGGATACTCAGAATGGGCTGCATTCTCATCTTCTTCACAGTCAGACCATGGCCCCCTCACCTGGACGTTGTATGATCATTTTGTCAGAGGGCCGGTGTAGCCTGGATATAACACCACGATGGAAGAGGCACCAAAGTCAGCATACCAAGCCCTAGAAGCTCAGTGACCCAGCAAGAAGAAGAGAGCCGAGTCAGATACAGAAACACCAGACCTTGATGATTTGATTTCAGCGGTCAGTTTGTTGTTCAATGAACTAAAATCCGAGACAGAGGAACCAGAGTTGGAAGATCTAATCTCAGCGGTCAACCGCTTGTTCAGCGAGGATGACATGTCACTGTCTCGGGTAGCAGGCCCATCAGCATCAGCAGCCACCACCAAGCGACACTTGCTTGGATTTGGTGAGGAAATTGAGATCATAAGTCCAGCCAATTTAACAAAGGAGCTCTGGCCAGGGTTTTCCCGGCCTCCCATTCATTTCGTTTCATCCATCCTTGTCCCTAATTTTGATTTTATTCCCTTATCTCCACCCTTCATTCTCCAATTCTCCCCCGACGCTGTTGAAGCGTTAATCCTCCCTTCACCTTTCTTCACCATCTTCCTTAATGGCTCAGTTCTGTCCTTTTCCCGAAGCCTTCTGATGTAATGTAGTTCTTTTCCTTAAAAAAAAAAAAAGTATGTGTGTTCTCTTCCTTAATGTCCCCATACCTCTTTTCCTCCTTTCTTCAGACGGCGATCCCCGTCTTCTCCTTGCCCCTTTCCTCGGACGGCGATCCTCATCTTCTCCTTTCCCCTTCTTCGGATGGCGATCCCCGTCTTCTGCTCTCCCCTTTCATCTGGCGGCGACCCCCGCCCCTCTTCTCTTTTCTGACTCATCCTTCCCGCTTTCTGCTTCCTGCTGTCAGGCTCTCGCACTCTCTCGACGGTGATCCTCGTCACCCTCGCGCTTCCCCTCTGCTCGACGGCGATCCCCGTCACCCCTTGCTCCTTCTCTCCTGCTGACGGTGATCCCCGTCACTCCCTTTTCTCCTGGGCGGCGATCCCCGTCCTTCTCCTCCTTCTGCTCAAGCTGTGCTTTCGCCTGTTGACCGACATGGTCGTCCTGGGCGATCTGGGTGAGGGGCCTTCTGTTCCCCTGCACCCCAACTCTGCTGCCGACACCCTGAGCTCGGGTGACCCGCCTCCTCCTCCAGTCCCATCGGAGGACCTTTGTGGTCCTGCCAGACCCTTTCCTTTCCTTTCCAATAAATCTCCAAATACTCCTTCGGAGCCTTCTGTAAACATCAAGCCTAGTTTAGATTCAGGGGTAGAATCTAGCAAGTCCCCGTCCCAGTCTAGGAAGAAGAAGGGTAGTGGCATACCTCGTAGGTATCTGTTAGACTTGGTGCAAAGGTGTGGCGCTCTTCTAGCTGTCGAACAGTTCGTCCAAGAAGTAGTAGTTCTGAACGTAGAGGATCTGCACAAAGAGGAAGGGCGAGACGATGGATTCGGAGTGTATGAGATCTTTGCTGAAGATGACCCATTGGAGGAAAATGATTGCGAGATAGAGGATGCTGCCGAGATGTATGCGAGTGGCATGAGAAGATTCAATGAGCCCAACTCGGCAGTAGACGAACCCACCAAAGAGGTAAACGTAGGAACGGAAGAGGACCCCAGGCTCTTAACCATAGCTTCCAGTCTCCCTCCTGAAGAAGAAGAAGCACTCATAGAGATGTTAAGGGAGTTTAAGGATTCCTTTGCCTGGTCTTATGATGACATGCCAGACATTGACCCCGAATTGGTAGAACATAGGTTAATTTTAAAGCCAGGGACAGTTGCTGTTAAGCAAAAGCTAAGGAGGTTCCTCCCCCACATTGCTTTGAAGATGAAAGAGGAAATTGATAAACTACACAAAGCCAAGTTCATCCGTGTAGTCCTCTATCCATTGTGGGTGGCGAACATAGTCCCGGTGATAAAAAAGATGGAAGGGTGCGCATTTGCATAGACTTCCGGGACTTGAATAGGGCATGTCCTAAAGATGATTTCCAATTACCTCATTTGGATGTCTTGATTGATAACACTGTAGGGTTCGAAACTCTATCATTTATGGATGGGTATTCAGGCTATAATCAGATTCGTCTAGCCCCGGAGGACCAAGAGAAGACCTCCTTCACCACCCCCTGGGGAACTTATTGCTATGTGGTCATGCCGTTTGGATTAAAGAATGCCGGTGCCACCTATCAAAGGGCAATGTTAGCTATCTTCCACGACATGATACATATCGATGTTGAGGTTTACGTGGATGATATTGTGGTGAAGTCTCGGACCCGAAGAGAACACTCCTCCGTGCTTGCCAGAGTGTTTCATCGTGCACAAGAATATCAGCTAAAGATGAACCCGAAGAAGTGCGTATTTGGGGTTTCTTCAGGAAAATTGCTAGGGTTTATAGTCAGCAAACGGGGGATTCAAATAGACCCGCACAAGGCCAAGGCGATAAATGAAATGCCTCCTCCAAAGAACATATCTGAGCTTCGAGGTTTGATTGGTCGGTTACAGTTCATAAGGAGATTCATATCTCAGCACTCCCAAAGATGTCGTCCCTTCTATGAACTGTTGAAAGGAGGGGCCAAGTTTGAATGGAACACCAAGTGCCAAGAGGCCTTTGATGAGCTCAAGAGTTACCTTATGAATCCACCCGTGCTGCAGGCGCCTGCCCCTGGGAAACCCTAAATCCTATATCTATTGACTATTGAGGACTCCTTAGGAGTTGTCCTTGCTCAACATGACGAATCTGGCAAAGAAAGGGCAGTCTATTACCTATCTAGGCTCTTTAATCCTTCCGAGCTCAAACTTACTACAATGGAGAAAACATGTGCAGCGCTAGTTTGGGTGGTGCAGAAATTGAAGCACTACTTCCTAGCCCATAAAGTGAGTTTGATTTCTAGAATGGACCCTATTAGGTATCTCCTGGAGAAGCCAGTCCTCGCCGATAGATTGGCACGCTGGCAAAGTTTCCTCTCTCAATTCGATATCACCTTTATAGTTCAGAAAGCTATAAAAGGGTATGCCATTGCTGAGCACCTTGCTCACCTTCCTCTTCCTCACAGTGACACGGTTCAAGAAGAATTCCCCGATGAAAACCTGTCGCTCATCTCTCACGATCCCTTCTGGTCGCTCCACTTCGATGGAGCTCTCAATTCTAGGGGACGGGGCATAGGGGCTGTCTTGCTCACCCCAGAAGGGATCACCATTCCTCTAGCCTACCAACTCCAGTTCCATGCCACCAACAATATCTCCGAGTATGAAGCTCTCCTTGCCGGTCTTAAGCTTGCCTCTCTCTTAGGCGTGCGTCATCTCAAGATCATAGGTGACTCTCAACTCGTTCTTCGGCAAGTCCTTTCTACTTACCGCACTCGTGACCCTAAACTCAAGCCCTATCAAGATCTGGTCACACTCCTAGCCAAGCAATTCTGTCAACTCATCTACATTCATACTCCTCGCTCTCAGAATATCCTGGCCGATGCTTTGGCGTCGTTAGCCTCCTCTCTCTCTTTCCCTCTCAGCCGCAGTGCTGAGACGATCACTGTTCAAAGGTTAGAGGCTCCCTCCACTTAGGATCCTTGGTTCATTAACCTTAGGAGCTCTCTAGTTTTGAAGGCAAAGAGAAAAGAAGCAAAGGAGTTAATGCTTGTGGAGCTAGGAGAAATGATGGAAGAAGAAAGGCCGTGTCACGCCCCGACGCAGAATATCAGAGCGCGTAAACAGTTGCAAGAAAAAGGTATAGAGCGAATACTAGACATCAAACCATTGCACATTGAATAATACTAAAGCAAATCTTTCTCATTAATAACTTTTCAAATGTCTAGTTACAACCACTAATATCAGAGCCATTCTATAGGGCCCAATTACATTGCAATAAAAGTAAATAACTAACTACAACTCTAAGATAACATGATAACTCGAGGGTACTCCTGGCTTCACTCTTGGTCATTCCCTTCCTCGTGAGTGTATGTGTCATCCTCGGTCTCACCTGAGAACACAACATCAAATAACGTAGGGTGAGCGATAACGCCCAGTAGGACTTAAATCTCAGGCTCAAGCAGGCTTTAAATAATTAACGGATTTAATGGTAGAGTATCTAAGATAGCAGGTACAAGAGAGTCAAAATATAGCAAGAGATAGCACAACAGGTAACAGGATAGCACAATAGCACGAGATCGAGTATAGTTTCCCAAAATAGCACAAGTATCAAATATAGCATGAATAGTAGGATGGCCATAGCACTACTAGCACAAGTATAATAATAGCACGACGAGTATAGCACTTGTTTGTCATTCTAGACATCGAGAGAGTATAGCACTTTTGTGTCTTGATTGTCATATAGATAGTCGAGATAGATAGCACTTGAGTGTAATGCCAAACACTCTGATCATTTACTCCCATGGGGACTAGCACTTTCGGGCGCACATCCCAGGACCAGATCGGGACCTTTATATATTGCGAGGCATTGGTTATATTGTATCTTTAGACAATCAGTCAATGGCCAATATAGAGTACCAAGAATAGTTAAGAGCACTAGATGAATAGACGAGATAGTAGAGAGAACGTGAATAGATGAGCGAGTAGAGTATAGATGAGAGCTAAGGGTACATCATGTAAAACAATGAGTAAACAGGTGATAGTAACAGTTGCACAACACGCGCACATCGTATTGGCAGTCAGGTGGAATTCACGATCTTCCCGCTGGCCATGTTATGCACAAGTCCAGAGGTCCGACGTGATTCAAGGTAAGAGCGAACTTCTAATAGCCGTTTGGATCATATCGATCCCTAAAGGTGTAATGGGTGTTAGGGTACAACCGGTTCGTCGACCATGTGGGAATCCATGATCAGAGGAGACTTACGGAGGCCTTGTGCAAGGGTTCACTAGTCCGGCGAAAGGAATATCCGACGGAGAGTTCACCACAAGCCAAGTAAAGTGTGTATATAAAAACAGGTGCTCGACGTTCTAGAGGAATTCTAGAACAGTGGAGCGTCGATATCGGTATATAAACAACGCAAGAAACGAATACAAGTCCTTTAAAATAGGGCAATTAATATACTTTATTGCAATAAATTACCAGATACATTATGAGATATTTTATGCCAGATTTCAGCCATATATGGATGGTTCATGTGTGTGCATGTGTAAGAGAAATCATAGATAGAAAAGAAGTCGTGAATATGTATTTTAAAGCATCAATATAGCTCCATTTTAAACAGGTGTTTTTACTGCATGTATTACTGTTAAAAAGGCGTAAGGATTTTGTAGAAAGTGATAGCAATAAATTTTATGGGTTTTCATCAAAATCCTATGAACGCGACGTAGGCCAGTAAGGGTCGCGACAGGGTCAGGGCAGATCGCGACAGGGCCTAAAAAGGGTCGCGACAGGGCTGCCAGGATAGAAGGCCAGAACGCGACGTAGGGTACTGTCGCATTCAGAACACGACAAGGAAAGCGTCGCGACGGGCTTGAGACGCGACCTATCGGGCCGTCGCATTCTCAGGTCCATGGCCTGAGTCTGACAGAGTTCTGCTCTGTCTTGGATTGCGGTCTAGAAATATCAGATTTTGATATAGGGTCATTCAGAAATCATAACTAATTGTATACATGATGAAAAATCATGAAACCAATGGCAAATGAACTAGACATGCCAGAGTACTTCTGTAAATAGGAATTAGAGAGAGAGCATGGTTTGAACATGGTTTGAGCATGAACAATAACAAGTAACACAAAACATGATACAGAGATCAAGATTGATTTAATTCGAGCAACATGCTTAACCAAAATTAGGGCTTTCAGGGGCAAAAGATACCTAACAACATGAAGTGTCTACAGTAAAAATTTCGTAGCATGGGTTCAAGTGTACATGGAGATATGATTCAAACATGATGACTCGGAGTTATCATGTTTGCAGAACTTCTAAAATCAAGAACAAAAGATTGGCTCGATGAAAAATTATGAAAAGAGGGCTTTTGTTCCTGGTGATTGGAGCTACCTATAGATGGATTTGATTTAGTTTTGCTTGTGAGAATGCCTACCTTTGACTCAATTTGTCTTCTAGGGTTAAAATCTCCAAGAACGAGGAAGAAGCTCCAAGAACTCCTTCTCCCCACGAGATCCTCTCCTCCTTGGCCTCTTCTCCACGTCCAACAACCTTTAGCAATGAGCTAGGGTCGGCCAAGAGGGTTTAAGAGATTATTATGCATGTATGGGTTCCTATTCCTACTTCTATTCTAATTGCTCTTTAATTACGAGATTTCCTAACTCCAACCTTCCTTTCTTGCTTTCCAACCTCTATTTAGGTTAGGATGGGATCTAAATTTGTGCTAAATCATAAGGGTTGCTTAGGAATCCAATTCCAACTCTATTGCCTCTTTTAATGCTTAAAGAGTCCTTTTCTATTTAGGAGATATTAAGACTCCGAATTTAAGGTATTTTCTTTTTATTTACTATTTGTAAATTCATATTTTGACCCAATAATTCTAGAGGATCCATTAAGCAAGTCCATTACTCTTTTCCATTTAATGGGTTTTATTTAATGCTCTTTTCATTGAATATCCCTTTAGCTAAGTTTTTAATTTATTATTTAAATTTTTATTTTTCTCAAAAATTCAGGTTGCTATAGCCGTGGTACCACGAAATTGAGCAATATTGCAAGAACTGTACCTTCCCCGAAGAGGCTGAACCTGAGGATAGGAGAGCCATCCATAGAGCAGCGTTAAGGTATACCATTATTGGTGAAATACTTTACTGACGCGCTCTAAATGGAATGCTCCTCCGGTGTTTGTCGGACGAAGAGGCTTAGAAGCTAGTGGAAGGATCCCATTCCAGTGAATGTGGAGGGCATGTGAATAGCCAAATGTTGGCTAAAAAGATTCTTAGGCAGGGCTACTACTGGCCAACCCTAGAAGAAGACTGTGCCACCTACGTTCGTAGGTGCGTCAAATGCCAGATCCATGCCGATAAGATCCATGCTCCATCCTCCTCTTTACATCCACTATCTTCCCCTTGGCCTTTCTCCATGTGGGCCTTTGATATCATCGGGCCTCTTGGTGATCCTAATGCTCAGATAAAACAAAAATCATTCATTCTCACTGCTACTGAGTACTTCACCAAGTGGGCCGAAGCTGAAGCATTTGTGGAAATCGAAGGTTCAACCGTGTGCAGATTTATCATGAGGAACATTATCGCGCGGTTCGGAGTGCCAAGTAGCCTCGTCACCGATAATGGACCCCAGTTCATATCTCAAGAGCTTCAGGATCTATGTAAGAAATTCAACATTTCCTTGCATCATTCGTCTCCATACTATCCGCAGGGCAACGGCCAGGCCGAAGCCACAAATAAAACACTTTTGAAAATTCTAAAGGAAACTTGTGAGTCTAATAAATTTGCTGATTGGCCAGAGAAATTGGTCGAGGCTCTGTGGGCCTACCACACCTCCGTCTGCACGCCCACTGGCAAACTCCGTTCTCACTTACATATGGGATGGAAGCGGTATGTCCACATGAGATCCTCATTCCTTCACTAAGAGTTCGGCTGAACAAAGAACTTAATCCAGACGAACATCAGGAGGTGTTGCTTACACAGTTAGAACTCTTAGACGAACGACGTTTAGCTGCAGCCGATCATGTACTTTCATATCAAAATAGACTCTCAAGATCCTTCAAAAGAAAGTAATTGAGTGCAAATTCCAAGAAGGAGACATGGTTTTAAAGCGAATTTTCATAAAACCTGGAGGTCGAAGGTCCAAATTGTCAGCAAACTGGGAAGGGTCGTACGTCGTCAAGGAGCTGTACCCCGGGAACGCATATAGGCTAGTTAATGCTGATGTGAGGAGCTCTCTCACCCATGGAATGGGTTGTACCTTAAAAATTCTACCCCTAATAAACAATTTTGATAACGACACCCAATTTGCAAACAATGTTGTTGGCCATGCGCCTCACTTCCCCCTCATTGTGGTAAATAACCTTTATGTCCGGCTACACACACAACACAGTGACCTAAGGTCAATTCCCCTTTGTATGGTGTTTCTGCTCAGCCTTAGTGTAGGGACCTGAGGTCAGTTCTCTTCTTACTCGGACAAGGTCCAGGGGCAAGGGGAGCTAGCCTATAGACAAGCAACGGTATAGATCGTGTGTATGAAGTCTCAAAGAGGGGCGGTCATTCAAAAGAAAGGCAAAAGAAATGATGAAATAATGAAAGAGAAATGATAAGAAAATAGGGGCATGGCAAAGTGGCAGTATAGTTCCCCGCGGGACGCCCTTGAGCGCGGTCGTACGCATGCCCAATTAAAGAAAGCAATGGCCTTAAAGTCCCTGGACAACAGATGAATTCCACATGTAACATATCCGTTACGAGTCTTACAAGCCAGTAACTCCAACCCCAAGACCAAGTCTTGTCTCATCTCTAATCTTCATGTTCTTCCTAAAATGACTAAAGAACCATACATCTGATCTGTGTTGGAACATTAATATTCAAGAGGCAAGAAACCTTAGTAAGCCAAAGGTAAATGCACGCTGCACATAGATATTATTCGCCAAACAAGAGATGGAAATGAGGTCCATGACTAATTACTCAAAGAGCAAGAGGTGTTGTTATCAGAAAATCTCAAAAAATAAAAAAAAAATCAAAAAATCTCAAAAAATCAAAAAATCTCGCCAAAAATTCAAAAAAATCAAAAAATAAAAAAATAAAAAAAATTAGAAAATCTCGCCAAAAATTCAAAAAAAAATCAGAAAATCTCAAAAAAATCAAAAAAATCAAAAAAATAAAAAAATAAAAAATAAAAATCTCAAAAAATAAAAAAAATCAGAAAAACTCAAAAAACTCAAAAATAAGAAAATCCAAAAAACAAAAAATCTCAAAATAAAAAATAAAAAAACTCAAAAATAAAAAAAAATCGAAAAATCTTTTAAAAATCTAAAAGAATGTGTGTACATACCGCTTTCCTTTAGCATGCATTGTTTTTTTCTTTTTCTGTCTATTTAATAAGGCTCCGCCCCTTGACAATTACAAAGTTAGATTCATGTTATTTAAGTGCAAGGGGCTGCGCCAAAGAGCAGATCTAACCTATTTTTTGCTAAGTGTGCAAGGACAGGTAATTTTAAGGGACACGCACATGGTATTCGGTACTCTCTATCTCTCTCTCTCTCTCTCTCATATTTTAAACTCATCTCACACTCATGTCAATTATAAGTCATTCATTCCATAAAGATTGACATAAATAAAATTTTCGCTAAGAGATGAACAATATGTACAAAAGATAAAGGGGAGGTGGCTCACAATCTCCTCACTGTCCACCCCCACTCTCCCCGGATCCCTCCTGCCTATCTAGTGGTGGTAGCATCTCACCACCACCTCTGCCACTCTGGGCACTCACCTCACCCTGGCGGCACCTCTCCTCCTCCTCGTTCCTCCGACGACTGGAGGAACCTGCCAAATACTGACCAACGGAAGCTCCGGTCGCTCTGCTGGCGCTCGCCCCGCTCCTACTCTGCTGTGTGAACGCCTATGGCCGTCACTATCTCCTGTAAGCTCCGCGCCAAAGTCTGTTGTGCCTGCAGGTCGGCGCGTAGTCGAGTAAGCTCCTCCTGGTCTGCTGGCGACCCCCGCACGCATAGTGCCGTCAGCTCCCTCGTCGCCTCCGCTACCTGCCCCTCAACTGCCTCCGCCTGGATGCGCAGCCGATCTCTCTCCCCCACCACCGAGTCTACCGGCCCCTGTAGCTGGGTAGCTCAGTCGGTGGCGGTCCGCAGCACTGTCTCCTATAGACAAGAAACTCAAGTCAAATACCATGGTTGAATATTCTTCAAATTCAAATCATTGATATACTAACCCTCTCGGTCAACTCAGCCTGCGCCTCTTCAGCCTGCCTCACTGCCGCCTCCAGTCGGTCCTCCAGATCCGATTGGGAGCTCTCTGCTGCCCTCGAGGAGGAGGCCCCAGCTGCTGCAGCGCTCCTCACCCGCTCCAACTCCCTCCGCTGCATATAGAAACGCAGGTCAATTCTCAAATCAACCTTGAAAATGGTTAGTACTGAAGTTTGAGTAAGTACTTACCAGCTGCTCTGCTTCCTTCTACCACTTCGCGATCCTGCATTGCTGAGTAGAGCAGGGCCCGAAGTGATGCAATCTCTCCAGCCACGTCCACCTGCAATCCATGTCCAACTCATTAGCTCAATTCCATAAAATCAAATTCAGGAGTTGTAGTTTAGGAGTTTTACCTGGTGTCGGGTGCTCTTATATACCTTTCCCCTGTACTTTAAGGCATAGGCCTGGAGGTACGCGTCGTCGGTGGTCGCACTGGACTTGACGGCCTTGCCCTGGCGCTCCCAGTTTTGGATCTGTTCCTTTGCCCGCTCATGCCAGTCGGCCGTGTCGTGGAGTCCCCGGAAGCTCCGACCGGGTCTGCGGAACCAGTCACGAGTAGGGAACTCCACAGCACTCTGCCAAAGTCCTAGCGAGCGCTGGCACAGGAACAAGTGCAGAGGTAGCACAAGGTTGAGTGCATGCCCCCCACCGACCTACCGAAGTAGGGGGGGCCTGCACCAACTAGGGCTATCCCTCATCGCTCTCCTCCAGATATGGCTGCCACACCACCTGCACACCAACGCACAATCAGTCATCAAGAAATCAAATCAAACTTTAATTCATGGGAGGAAAGGTTAGAAGACTTACATCTAGGTAAGGATAGCTGTCAATGGCCTCCTACAAGCGCGCTAGCTGATCGTCAAGGTTTCAGGAATCCCGGCGCGAGTCCCACTGGCGTGCAATGGGCACAAGGCCCGGCCGCTCTAGGATCCCTCTCCCTAGGGCTGGGAGGTGAAGGTAAGTCCAGACCTACAAAACGAGAAGGGGGTTAGATCACAGTTTAAAGCAAAATGTAATTAAATTCAAGGGTTAGGGAGAAGTAGTGTACCTGAAGGAAGGGGAAGAATCTGCTCGTAGAAGTCTGCCGCTCGGAGGCGCCCAGGCTGTCGAACTGGTGCGCCAGGAACGCCGCTCCCCAGGCGTAGTCTCCCACCTCGCTCAAATCCTCCAGTAGAGGCAAGAAGCGGCAGTGGACTGCATCGCCCCTCGTGGCAAACAAAAGTCTACCAAGAAAGAGGATGAGGAAGCGACGCAAGTCCAAGTCTGCCTCTCGCCAGCTCCCGCCGACTCACCCGAACCAGCCTCTCGAAGTGCTCGTCCACGGTCTCCCCTGCCTTCTTCGCCACATCAAACAGCCCTAGACTCTCCTGCAGCTCTACCCTGGGGACTAAGGAAGACCTACGGTCTACAGGTAGCCCTAGGAGTCGCTCAGCCAAGTCATGGTAGCAGGGGTAGGTGAATCCGCTCACTGGCCTCCCATATACTCGGAGCCCCATGATCCGACTCACATCCTCAAGACTGGGGATCATGTGTCCCCATGGAAATACAAAGGCGGTCGCCTCCATATCCCACCTGCTCGCAGAGCCTAAGTAAGAGCGGGATTCGTCCTCATCCTCTCTATCCTGAGGATTTCCCCAAACCCCATCTCCTCAACTCTCTCTCTCTTTGGAAGGGTGGGAACGCTAGGAAGACAGCTAGAACCAAGGTCCAGGATACCCGGCCCTCATCTCACCCTGCATGAAAAAAAAGGGGGGTTGGTTAGCAGTCAAGTTTTAGGTCCTCGGTTCGAGTCGCTCCCCTTTAAAGGTCCCGACCATGTCGCGACAAGGTGATGCGCCGCAACCTTATCACGTCGCCTCCATAGGCCGCGATAAGGCCGCGTCACCCCGCTCTATCGTGACATGGTCGCGGCACGCGAGGCCTCCGCGACTACTGGTGTCGCGGCGGATCGTGTCGTCGCGTCTTCAGGAACCGACTGGCCGGAGCCTCCTTTGTCTGATCCTCTTTGCCATGGGCTTCATGCCCTACAAATCACCCTCTAGAGGCTTCTTCTACCATCCCAACCCATTCATACACGGTTTAGGGTCCGATTACTTACCGATTTCATGGCTTTCTCCCTTTTCTTCCTCGTCGCCTCCACGTCCATGGTAGGGCCCTCCGTCTGTTCCTCTACCTCCATCTCGACATCCGTCTCCCCGCTCCTCCTCCGGAGGCGCTTCCGTCCGACGCCGGGAGCTCCGCCGCTCCGCGTGCCGCTTCGCCCGGGAAGAACCCTCTCCAGCGTTCCTCCTCCTTCTATGGCGATTGTGGGGTTGATCGGGTGGTTGGTTTGAGTTCTGGGAAAGGATTGAAGGAGAAAAGGAAGCAAGGAAGCAAGAGGTTTAAAAGAAAAGCTCTCTCAGTGGTTTGAATGCCAAGAAAGGGGGAAATAGAAGGCAGTTTGCATTTTTGAACGGTCGATTTTAGACGCGACGCAGCGGGCTGTCGCGTTACTGTCGCGGCACCCTGGGACGTCGCGACCATGTCGCGGCGCCTCGCCTTGTCGCTACCTTAAGGCGACGCTCCTAATTGTCGCGTTATAAACAGAGCCCATTGCGCCAAACAGGAAATTCATGTTCATTCATTTCAAATCAATCACTGCATGTTCCAAATTCTTCCTACATTCAAATGAATGTGAATTTTTGCCCTAGCTACCATCTAACATCTCCCCTACAGTGGTCTATCTATCCTCAAGCTTCTGCTGCAGCTGGTTGGAGCTTCTTCAATGCCTCCACATACTCTTTAATCACGTCTTCATCCTCTTCCACTCTGGCTTGGACGAGACTCATTACAGAGTGCTAACCCGAGGCGCTGCGGCACGTGGATCATTCGGTTGTGGAGGAAGCGCAGGCGCATGTCGAGCGTCGCCTCGGTTATATGCCTGAAGTACTCTCGCCATGCCTTCAAGCCCTTCACTTGGGCAGTTTTACACCACGCTTGGGTCGTCATATGGAGAGGGCCGCCCACGTAAGCCAGCGGGTGATGGAGCATTGTCTTGCACTCTGTACCCAAGGTATCCATCGCCCGGAAGTTGATGTGCATGCCCATCCAGAGCTCGAGGGCGACGACGGAGCCGTAGAAGGGGCCCCCGGTGGCTGCAGAGGACAGACCGACATACAAGTAACCCAAGACCGCTTGGCCAATGCTCATACCTTCCGAAATGGAGTCAATAATGCTCAGATTTGCAATGGAAACAGCTCTGTCTTCGGCCGGGAAGAGTATAATGTCGCAGATGCAGATGGCGGCCGCTTTGGCAATGGCAAGATGGTTTTCGGTCCGGCGCTTGCATTGGGAAGTGATCCATTGGGTGATTGGAAGCAGATGCACGAACTGTCGGCTCATCATGCTTTGCAGATCCGCCTTCCTTGTAGTAATCTCGCCCAAAATCCCCCACGAGTTGATCGCGCCATAGTGTGGGAGAGTGCGTATTCTTCCCCGTGCTTGTATTTTGGGAGGCCGAGCATAATCTCCAGATCCTTCAGCAAGATCATCGCCTCAAACTTGGGGAAGATAAAGGTGTGAGTCTGCGGGTGCCACAGCTCAACTAGTGTCGTGATGCTATCCCACACGTGCACGAACTTATGGTATTGCTTGGCGAGGATGAATATCGTGGAGAGTCCCCACTCTTTCAATTGCCGGATTGAGGTAGGCGGGAGAAGCTCGATCATGGGAGCCAACCAAGGCACTTTAGAAAATCTCCTTTGCCCCGGTAAGATATGAAGAGATAGAAGAGGAAGTTTGAGAACGGAGAGAAAGAAGAAGAAGAAAGCAGGGGAAAACAGAGCAGAAATTCATATTTTAGAAGAAGAAGACTTACTTGGAGCTCTGGGCGCATGCATATGTGCCCCGGGATGGAGGAGAGTTGCTGGAGCTTGGCGTGAGACTCCCTAGCCTCTCTTGGACCGGAGTAAGGAGGGACTTCCACTTGGAAAGCTGAAAAATTTCTCTTCATGGCTGCAGGAGAGAGAAAACTGAAGAAGAGAGGAAGCAGAGAATTAGCTGCGGGATTAACACCCTAAACCACCTATTTATAGAACTCTAGGGGGGTGCAAACCCATCCTAATCCCGCAACTAGGTGATAGGATAAGATTAGGAGAGGTTTAGGAATCCTAATGGTAATCTAGGAGTCTTAGGATAGAGATAAGCTTGAGGCTTCTGCGTTTTCTGAGTTCTATCGGAGTTGCGACGCCACAATATGATGTGACCAAGTCGCGACATGGCGGGGCGCCGCTATTATGTCGCGGTCACCCAGGCGTCGCCTCTTTATCTGATGTGTCATTTCCATGTCTATGCTTAGTGTATTTGTTGTTTGATTATGTTTTTGTATATATTGTCACTTTTGTGCTTATTATGTCTGTTTATTGTCAAAAAAAAATTAGAAAATCAGATAATTACGAAAGAGGTCGTCACAGGTAAGTCAGGTAAGTATTTCTTCCCTTACTCCCCCGCATTACTATATGGTATTCTACCTATTATATCATTTCAAGGACCGGCTGGCTCTCAGTGTGCTCTGGGATTGGAGTTCCCTTTACCAAAAACAGTGATAATCCAGGTGCACATTGTTAATCGTTGGATAGGCCGTTGAGTTGGGTAAGTTCGAAGACGATGGATTCAGGCCTGCACTGCGGTTGTGGGTAGTCTCTTGACACCATTCTTGTTCGACTTAACAATATTATCCTTGATATATTTTCTATTTTCTCCTTTTCTTTGCATTTGTTTGGATGGTTTCTTTTATTTTAGCCCAGCATGCATCATGTAGGACTTTGAGCTTTCCTGACTCATTCCTGACTATTGATGAGCCCTTGTTGAGTGCCCAATCATCCTTTATATTCCAAACAAGAAATCCATTTCCACTCTGAATCGGAAGGTTTGCCTCCGAGTGAGTTGTTCCCGTCAGTTTGACAAGAATTTCCCTGTCTGGATTCCCTATCAAATTTTCGTCCTATTCCTTTGATCCGTTTTGGTTGCGAACTGCTCCCAGGATAGAGTCATGAGTTACCTGCCTGGCACGCACATGTCCCTCCAAAATGAAACATACAGGCCAATCGGCTAGGGTACCTCTCAATCGAGGGGTTGATCGTCCTCTTCTTTTCTCCTTCTCGTCCAGACTTGTGATTTTCTTTGCATTCTGCTCGAGCAGCTAACTCGGGGCTTTCACAAAGATTCCGATTGCTTGTTGGTTAGACCGGGTGTCTCTTTACCTTGGCTCCCACTTTTCAGTCCACTTCGCATCATTTCCGTTCCGCCGTCACTTCGTGACACCTCCACTTCCGCTTCGTTTCCTTGCAAACTGGAAGCCAAGGAGGGCAATCTATAGACACCCGATTCTGACTAATGAGTTGAACCATATTTCTTGTTATCTTAGTGAGCCCCTAGTTGGTCACTCACCTTGAGCCCATCATTAGTCTTGTTTTGAGCCCATTAACAACTCAAATTGCCTTGAAATCTCGCCCATTATCACTTTGAGAGTCCTTAGGCCTAAATAACCATTATCCTTTCACATGATTGGCTGATAATTTGTAGATAATTGATTTCCTTGACGCATCATATCGTAGCGCCGCGTCTTAGTGTCGCGTCGTTATGGGCCACCGCGACAGCCCATGCATTTTCATGCACATGGGCATACTGTCGCGATGCCCCGCCCCGTCGTGTCTCCATGTCGCGGCCCTACGATGCGCCGTGATAGTAGCTGCGCATGTTGGCCTCCGCAACCAACTCCTATTTATCCTCCCATGGGTTTATCTTTATCCCCAGGAAATATCTCAACCCCTTGGGCGGGATTTGGGCCCTAGGGACTCTCTTGGGGATCCCAAGGACTCTCCCATGCGATTTTGACTGACATTTATCTCCCATTTTACTTATTATCCATTTTAATGAGATATTCTCACTCAAAGGCTTATAAAAGCATGGACGGGGGAGCTCCGATTTTCACCCCGAAGGGCTGCCGAATTCTCCACTGAGTTATACTTAGCCTCGTAGCCCTCCCATTTCCACTCCTTCCCTCACATTCCACTCCACAAAAGCTTGCTCATCTCATCATCCATGGAGCGTGGAGCGTAAGGACGGTGACTCCAACCCCTTCCAGAAGCCATTGCACGACATTTGGGACTGCATCCACGCCAGGGAGTCGCCCTCATGGGGCTCATTCTCCTCTCCTTCCCATTCCCTCTATTTCCTCATGCATTTTATGTTATTTCTAGATAGGTTGCATACCACTTTCCCTCCCACGTTTCCACACACCCAAGGGGTTTAAAAAGCCACCCCTAGGTTCGTTCCCACCATGCTTTTTCCCTTCTTTTCATTTTTGAATGGATACTACTCTTAACTCATTCTAATAGGGCTTTTGTTGTTTCTTCTTTGTTTTGGCAGGCACCTAAACTTGTTTCCACGAGGAGCTCTTGTTCTCCGGCCGGCTGGAGGACAGGAAGAAGTTCCAACCATCAATCTCCCGCATAATAGAGAACGCGACAGCGGAGGACGACGAGACAAGGAAACGCGTCCGGATAGAACGACGCATTACCAGCACCATCACGACAGGTGAGACTGCCGCGATACCAGGTCCGCCTCCATTCTCTCTCTCTTTCCTAGAATAGTTAGCACCTCACATTTTCTACTCATTAGGCAACTTTCTAGGTGGCGATCACATCCTGTTTTCCATGCCATTAGATTTAATATGTGTTTGCGTGTTGAGGGGGGCACAATCCCCGTGATTACAATAGTTTCTGACCGAGATGCAAGATTTACTTCGCAATTTTGGAGAGAGTTGCAAGATGCTTTGGGAACTAAATTAAAATTTAGTACTGCATTTCACCCTCAAACGGATGGACAGACCAAACGGGTGAATCAAATTGTTGAGGATATGTGTTGTGCTTGTGTATTAGAGTTCGGAAATGACTGGAACACTCACCTAGAAATTATGGAATTTGTATATAACAATAGCTACCAGTCTACCATTCGAATGGCACCTTTCGAAGCTTTGTATGGTCGGCAATGTAGATCACCATTATGTTGGGTAGAACTAAAAGAAACGCATATTCTTGGACCAGAAATGATCCAAGAGACGACAGAAGTTATCAAGTTGGTACAAGATCAGATGAAAGCTACTCAAGATCGACAGAAAAGCTATGCCGATCGACGTAGAAGAGAGTTAGAATTTCAGCAAGGGGAACATGTGTTTCTTAAAGTATCACCCCGGAGAGGAATCAAAAGATTTGGTATCAAGGGAAAATTGAGTCCAAGATACATTGGACCTTTTGAAATATTGAAGAGAATTGGTGAAATGACATACCAACTGGCACTTCCACCGCAATTATCCAATGTACATGATATCTTTCATGTGTCAATGTTAATAAAATATGTATATGATCCGGAACACATTATTGGATACCAAGATCTGGATGTACAAGGAAATTTGGCATATAAAGAAAGACCAGTACAAATCCTTGATCAAAAAATCAAGCAACTTCGGAATAAGGAAGTTCATTTCCTAAAGATTCAGTGGAATAAGCAAGGACAAGAAGAAGCAACATGGGAATTGGAAGATGCCATCAAGAACAAGTATCCAGAATTATTTCCAGGTCAGTAATCTTATACTTATGTAATTAAATTTGGAGGACCAAATTTCTTTTAGTGGGGAAGAGTTGTAACACCCCGAATATTTTTATTTGTTGAAAAATATGAATAATAAAGTTATTGGACTTAAGAATTAGTCTTAAATTGTAATAATTGATATTTGGGAATGATTAGTATTAACTAATGTTACCCCAGTGTCGTACTCGGACGTGCGCGCTCCCACAGGACGACACTAAAAAACGGTAACAAAAATGAAATCCGAGAACACCATAATTCCAAAAAAATGTGGAGATATCAGAAATGTAATTATCCAAATTTTTCGACATTCGGATTTTGAGATTAAGTCGACACGACCATTTTTCGGGTGATTTTTCACCTACTGTAAAATAAATTCTAAAAATTAAACTAAAATCACCATAATTTGTAAAACCATCATATTTGTCTATGGTTGAAATTTTAGTACAAACGGACTTTGTTTGGACATGTTTACATCAAGTCTAATGGACCAGTTGAATTATGGAGTATTTACGGTAACCAATTTTTTGTTTATTTGAGTGCTTACGAACCTAGCTTGGCTATAAAAGCCACTCCCTCTCCTGAGTTCGAACCTTTCTACACCTTGGCTCTTTTCTCTGTTCTTGTTTTCCCCTGCTCTTGGCTGCTAGAAGTGTTGTGGAGGAGCTCCTAGAACTACTGCTGGGAGCTGTTGTCGTTGCACCTGTAACTACTTCCATTTCTGCTCCTGTTTCTACTGTAGCTGCTATACTTGACATGAACATTGCAGACATCATCCACGTTAAGGAAGAGAAACGCTTCTCTTGCTGGGTGTAGGATCTTTATCAAGGATACTTGCAAGTTCATCATTTAAGCAAGGTAGGATTCATCTCCCTCTAATTCTGTTCTATCTTTCGTTCATGGCAAGGAGGTCTTGATAAAGGAACAAGTTGTATACCAGTAACTCCCCTGTTCCTACCTCAGTTGTGATAAACACCTTCATATTAGAAAGGAAAAGATCCTTGTCCCACTGGGAGATCAAGATTTTTCTTCCACCTTTGATACTTGTTCATGTTATGGAGTTGTGTAGAAGTCTTAATATCTTTAGAACTATGTAGGGACTTCTGTTTAGTTTTTAGATACTTCCAGTCTTGATTTAGAACTATGAAAAACAATGTAATTTAGTGTTCATATTGTAGGATTTTCCAATAAACCATCGTTATTAAGACTATGCTTTCATCACTACACTATGTTAGTTTCTAGCTAGCCAAGTTTGAATTATAAGTCTCTTGTTTCATCTCGATTGTTTAGCTTATAAACCACTGTGAGAACTCCAATTAGACTCTTCCATTTGATATAAACCATGCTTTGGTTTATAAGTTCTATAATTAGGGTGTTTAGAACAGATTTAAACATCATTTCTGAAAGTTCTACTGCTACTTGTCGACAGCCAGCCCAAAGCTGTCGACAGGCGCATGTCTTCCAGAACTCCAGATTTCTGGACTATGTGCATCTGTCGACAGCCCTCTTGTTTCTGTCGACAGATACCTACAGAGCCAGCAAACCTGAGCTCTGTCTGTTGCCATCTGTCGACAGCCCCTTCCTGGCTGTCGATAGCACCTGTCCTACCTTGTATTTCAGCAACTTTTCATGATAGAACTCTTGATTAAACTTCATCCTAATAGCCTACCAAGTTACCCCCTTAATTACTTGGGTATTTTCTGTCATTCTACTGTAAAGATTACCCACTTGAAGTACCTTACTCACCATTGAATTATCCTTGAAGTAGTCAATTATGAATGGTACTTCGTTGAGTCCATTCTCCTGTATTCGGTAATTGAGTTCATATAACCTGATGTCTTGAGAGTTCAAATGCTTGAACACCATGTGAGATATGATTAATTGATGATGATGACATTTATTGGGTCCTTGGACCCCCTTGATTAATATGCCTATGCAAATAGGGCTGGTCCAGTCCTGGGAGGAGCACCCAAATTCATTTTCAGACCAAGTGGAATGATAAAGGGCATCGGGATGTCTGGCATTGCATCAAATACTTTTTGACTATGGTCATCATGATTCCTGTACTATGTAACTGACATATGAACCAATTCTTGAGCTATATACTTAAGCATGACCTGAGTTTTACTATCATTGTATCAAGATATTGTTCTGAAATCTAGTATTGTCTCTTTGATATCCGATTTATCCTTGCCTTGGCTATCGTGTAATCACCCTTGAATTATGGATTTGAATTCTACTGAGCTAGTTAGCTCACTATTTCCTACTCTTTTCAGGTAACTCAGATGGGGGTGAAGTTTAAGGGCATGTGTGCTGAGTGGACCGACCGTGTCAAGCAAAGCCAACCTGTTTCTGTTTCTATTTAGTAGTGTGAAATGAGATATATAAATTAAGTTGTTTTGATCTACTCCTCTCTTAGTTATTATGAGGAGTATCTGTGTAATAAAACTTCCGCTTATGACGTTATGAATGGATAAATAATTATTACCTTTTGTACCTGTTTTCTGTCACTTTCAATAAATAGCCTTTTATTAGGACGTGACACAACCCTTGTCAAACATAGTGGGACTCTCTAGGGTTATAAATATAGCATGTTCCCATGTTCAGGAAGAAGAGAACACGCCTCCAAGAATCCAACTCGAGCCCTAGAGTTCAAGAGAGGATCTTGAAGCCCTACGAAGAGTCAACAGATGCTCTGATTATGTAGGAGCTTGGAGAACGAGTCTTCATCATCTAAAAGCCTTCCAGACATACCTGAGAGGTCACTACAAGAAATTGCGGGATTTTCGATAGACACAATCCGTCGGAAATCCGACGGCAATCCGTCGGAAACAGAGACTTCTGACGGCTTTCCGTCGAACGATCGTCGGAACTGATCCGTCGGAAACAACTGGTCAGAAATTACCGACGACAAAAGATTCCGTCGGAAATATGTCGAAAATACCGACCGAAATATCCGTCGGAAAATGGGTCGAAAATTTCCGACGAAAATCGTCAGAAAGTTTTGTCGGAAATTTGGTCAGTATTGACCGACGAACTTTTCCATCGGCATTTCCGTCGGTAAATTCCAACCAACAAATCCGTCGGAAATCAATCCGTCAGAACTTTAGACAGAAATGCCGACGGGTAATTTCCGTCGGTAATATCTATTTTCCGATGGAATACTATCTGTTAACAGGACAGATCTATTGGATCGTCTGCTGTGCCCGCCTCATGATCGTCAGGTGATCCTATATTAAAAATATATATATGAGAAACATTAATAAAAATTAATATACATACATTATTTTCAAATTTTAAATTTAAAATATGTGATTATTTCTCAAGTTGAATTAGAAACTATTTTTAGATCCGTCGTTTCTTGGGTTTTTTTTAGATCCGTCATTTCAACTTCCAACCCAATCCGGGAATCCAAATCGGATTCCGTCAGTTCGCACACGTCAATTGAACCCACCCGGTCGTGTCGGAGCAAACGACACGCCGATCGGATCCCTATTTGGGTTTTTGGACCCCCAGGTTGTGTGTTTTGACCCTTTAGACTCAAGTTTTTTTTAGATCTGTCATTTCAACGCCCAACCCAATCCGGGAATCCAAATCAGATTCCGTCAGTTCACACACATCAATTGAACCCACCCGGTCGTGTCGGAGCGAGCGGCACGCCGATCAGATCCCTATTTTGGATTTTGGACCCCCGGGTTGTGTGTTTTGACCCATTAGACTTGGGTTTTTTTAGATCCATCATTTCAATGCCCAACCCAATCCGGGAATCCAAATCGGATTCAGTTAGTTCGCACACGTCAACTGAACCCACCCGGTCGTGTCGGAGCAAACGGCACGCCGATCAGATCCCTATTTGGGATTTTGGACCCCCGGGTTGTGTGTTTTAATCTTTTAGACTTGGGTTTTTTTAGATCCGTCATTTCAATGCCCAACCCAATCCGGGAATCCAAATCGGATTCCGTTAGTTTGCATACGTCAATTGAACCCACCCGGTCGTGTTGGAGTGAACGACACGCCGATCAGATCCCTATTTGGAATTTTAGACCCTCGGGTTCTGTGTTTTAATCTTTCAGACTTGGGTTTTTTTAGATCCGTCATTTCAACTCCCAACCCAATCCGGGAATCCAAATCGGATTCCGTCAGTTCACACACGTCAATTGAACCCACCCGGTCGTGTCGGAGTGAACGGCACGCCGATCAGATCCCTATTTGGGATTTTGGACCCCCAGGTTGTGTGTTTTAATCTTTTAGACGGGTTTTTTTTAGATCCGTCATTTCAATACCCAACCCAATCCGGGAATCCAAATTGGATTCCGTTAGTTCCCACACGTCAATTGAACCCACCCGATCGTGACGGAGCGAACGGCACACCGATCAGATCCCTATTTTAGATTTTGGACCCCCGGGTTGTGTGTTTTGACCCTTTAGACTTGAGTTTTTTAGATCCGTCATTTCAATGCCCAACCCAATCCGGGAATCCAAATCGGATTCCGTCAGTTCGCACACGTCAATTGAACCCACCCGGTCGTGTCGGAGTGAACGGCACGCCGATCAGACCCCTATTTGGGATTTTGGACCCCCGGGTTTTGTGTTTTGACCCTTTAGACTTGGGTTTTTTTAGATCCGTCGTTTCAACTTCCAACCCAATCCGGGAATCCAAATCGGATTCCGTCAGTTCGCACACGTCAATTGAACACACCCGGTCGTGTTGGAGCGAACGGCATGCCGATCAGATCCCTATTTGGGATTTTGGACCCCTGGGTTGTGTGTTTTGACCCTTTAGACTTGGATTTTTTTAGATCCGTCATTTCAACGCCCAACCCAATCCGGGAATCCAAATCGGATTCTGTCAGTTTGCACACGTCAATTGAACCCACCCGGTCGTGTTGGAGTGAACGGCACGCCGATCAGATCCCTATTTGGGATTTTGGACCCCCGGGTTGTGTGTTTTAATCTTTTAGACTTGGGTTTTTTTTAGATCCGTCATTTCAATGCCCAACCCAATCCGGGAATCCAAATCGGATTCCGTCAGTTCGCACACGTCAATTGAACCCACCCGGTCGTGTCGGAGCGAACGACACACCGATCAGATCCCTATTTGGGATTTTGGACCCCCGGGTTGTGTGTTTTAATCTTTCAGACTTGGGTTTTTTTAGATCCGTCATTTCAACGCCCAACCCAATCCGAGAATCCAAATCGGATTCCGTCAGTTCACACACGTCAATTGAACCCACCCGGTCGTGTCGGACTGAACGGCACACCGATCAGATCCCTATTTTGGATTTTGGAACCCCGGGTTGTGTGTTTTGACCCTTTAGACTTGGGTTTGTTTAGATCCATCATTTCAATGCCCAACCCAATCCGGGAATCCAAATCGAATTCTGTCAGTTCGCACACGTCAATTGAACCCACACGGTCGTGTCGGAGCAAAGGACATGCCGATCAGATCCCTATTTGGGATTTTGGACCCCCGGGTTGTGTGTTTTAATCTTTTAGACTTGGGTTTTTTTTAGATCCGTCATTTCAACGCCCAACCCAATCCGGGAATCCAAATCGGATTCCGTCAGTTTGCTCACGTCAATTGAACCCACCCGGTCGTGTTGGAGTGAACGGTACGCCGATCAGATCCCTATTTGGGATTTTGGACCCCCCGGGTTGTGTGTTTTAACCCTTTAGACTTGGGTTTTTTTAGATTCGTCATTTCAACGCCCAACCCAATCTGGGAATCCAAATCGGATTCCGTCAGTTTGCACACGTCAATTGAACCCACCCGGTCGTGTCGGAGTGAACGACATGTCGATCAGATCCCTATTTGGGATTTTGGACCCCTGGGTTGTGTGTTTTGACCCTTTAGACTTGGGTTTTTTAGATCCGTCATTTCAACTTCCAACCCAATCTGGGAATCCAAATCGGATTCCGTCAGTTCGCACACGTCAATTGAACCCACCCGGTCGTGTCGGAGCAAACGGCACGCCATTCGGATCCCTATTTGGGTTTTTGGACCCCCAGGTTGTGTGTTTTGACCCTTTAGACTCAGGTTTTTTTTAGATCCGTCATTTCAACGCCCAACCCAATCCGGGAATCCAAATCGGATTCCGTCAATTCGCACACGTCAATTGAACCCACCCGGTCGTGTCAGAGCGAACGACACGCCGATCAGATCCCTATTTTGGATTTTGGACCCCCGGGTTGTGTGTTTTGACCCTTTAGACTTGGGTTTTTTTTAGATCCGTCATTTCAATGCCCAACCCAATCCGAGAATCCAAATCGGATTCCGTAAGTTCGCACACGTCAATTGAACCCACCCGGTCGTGTTGGAGTGAACGGCACGCCGATCAGATCCCTATTTGGGATTTTGGACCCCCGGGTTGTGTGTTTTGACCCTTTAGACTTAGGTTTTCTTTAGATCCGTCATTTCAACTTGTGTTTTGACATTCTTTAGTGGTTTCATTTCATTCAAAGTATATGAAATTAATAGTAATACTGACCTGAGGGGCTGGCTGTGAGGGGAGTACTCCCTGCATGGCTGAGATTAACTGCTGAACTATATCGCCGAAGTGCGTCCATAGCTCTTCCCGTAGCTCTTCCCGAATGAGGGTTCTCATCTCCTCTACACCACTGACGGGCGGCACAGCAGATGAACTCGCGTATGCCGGAGGAGCGACCGAACTCACATATGAGGACAACACTGGAGTAGTATCCAGGCTGTCCCCAAAGCCGTACACTGGAGTAGTATTCATTCAAAGTATATTGTCTTGTCGTCATCTCAATCATAATGTGACGGATTGGGATGTCACCTTATCAAAAAGTTACCCCCTAGACTGTTGCTTTATGAAATTGAGAGCTCGAAACTTAAGTTCTTCACGGCCACACCATAAGAAACCAACTAACTATACAGTGCTCATCGACACAAATCATGTTTACTTCCATAAACATGATTTCTAAACATAAATTAACATCCACATATTCTAATGAATCATGAAAACATGGATTATCTTAAGGTAATCACCTGCAAGACTCTACCCTAGACTGACATTAATTAAAAAGGTCAGCAGCGCTAGGTCCAAAAGGAGGTCCTATGAATATGCTATATCCTTGTCAAACTAATATACCTGCAGTCACTATTTATCTCTTTGAGTATGGCCTCTTCTATGTTGGAATTGGAGTTGCCTATTTATACCTGAATCCGTCGGAAATCCGTCGGTATTCCGTCGGAAAAGGCGCCTTCCGACCGCTTTCCGTCCAACGCTCGTCGGAAACTTTCCGTCGGAAATAATTGGTCAGAACTTTCCGACGGATGAAAATTCCGTCGGAATTCGGTCGAAACCTCCGACAGATTTCATCCGTCGGTAAAGGCGTCAGTATTTGCCGACCGAATTACCGACGGTCTTTAACCGTCGGTAATTTATCTTTTCCGACGGATACTTATCCGTCGGCCAATCCGTCAGTATTTTCCGACGGACTTGCCGACGGTATTTAGCCGTCGGTAATTTAAGTTCCGACGGATACACATCCGTCGGCCAATCTGTCAGGACTTTCCGAAGGTATTACCGACGGTCTTTTTCCATCGGTAATTTATACTTTCCGACGGAAACTTATCCGTCGGAAAATCCGTCGGAAAATACACATATTTTTTTTTAAAATAAACAAATAAAAATACATTGCTACAATGTCAAACCTGCTACAATATTCATAAATTTAACAAATACTAACAATCAACATAAAATCATAAGATACAATAAATATAAATCATATAGCATAATGAATACAAAAATCAACATAGATCTGCTGGATCGTCTGATGTCCCTGCCTCGTCATCGTCTGGAGCTGGATCCTATATTAAAACAAATTAAAATGAGAAACATTAATAATAAATAAAAGAAATACAGTATTTTCAAAAATGAAATTTAAAACATGTGATTATTTCTCAAACTTAATACAATAATATTTTTAGATCCATCATTTTCTTGGGTGTTTTTAGATCCGTCCTTTGAATGCCCAACCCAATCCGGGGATCCAAATTGGATTCCGTCAGTTTCTACACGTCACTTTAACCCACCTGGTCGTGTCGGAGAAAACGGCACGTCGATCCGATCCCTATTTGGGATTTTGGACCCCCGGGTTGTGTGTTTTAACTTTTTATATATACTTGGGTGTTTTTAGATCCGTCCTTTGAATCCCCAACCCAATCCGGAGATCCAAATTGGATTCCTTCAGTTCCCACATGTCACTTGAACCCACCCGGTCGTGTCGGAGAAAACGGCACGTCGATCCGATCCCTATTTGGGATTTTGGACCCCCGGGTTGTGTTTTGACGCTTTAAATATACTTGGGTGTTTTTTAGATCCATCAATTGAATGTCCGACCCAATCCGGGGATCCAAATTGGATTCCGTCAGTTCCCACACGTCACTTTAACCCATCCGGTCGTGTCGGAGAAAACGGCACGCCGATCCGATCCCTATTTGGAATTTTGGACCTCCGGGTTGCGTGTTTTGACCATTTATATATGCTTGGCCGTGTTTTTAGATCCGTCCTTTGAATGCCCAACCCAATCCGGGGATCTAAATTGGATTCCGTCAGTTTCTACACGTCACTTTAACCCACCCGGTCGTGTCGAAGAAAACGGCACGTCGATCCGATCCCTATTTGGGATTTTGGACCCCCGGGTTGTGTGTTTTGACGCTTTATATATACTTGGGTGTTTTTAGATCCGTCCTTTGAATGCCCAACCCAATCCGGAGATCCAAATTGGATTCCGTCAGTTCCCACACGTCACTTTAACCCACCCGGTAGTGTCGGAGAAAACGGCACGCCGATCCGATCCCTATTTGGGATTTTGGACCTCCGGGTTGCGTGTTTTGACCATTTATATATGCTTGGCCGTGTTTTTAGATCCGTCCTTTGAATGCCCAACCCAATCCGGAGATCCAAATTGGATTCCGTCAGTTTCTGCACGTCACTTTAACCCACCCGGTCGTGTCGGAGAGAACGGCACGTCGATCTGATCCCTATTTGGGATTTTGGACCCCCGGGTTGTGTGTTTTAACCTTTTATATATACTTGGGTGTTTTTAGATCCGTCTTTTAAATGCCCAACCCAATCCGAAGATCCAAATTGGATTCCGTCAGTTCCCACACGTCACTTTAACCCACCTGGTCGTGTCGGAGAAAACGGCACGCCGATCCGATCCCTATTTGGGATTTTGGACCCCCGGGTTGCGTGTTTTAACCATTTATATATGGTTGACCGTGTTTTTAGATCGGTCCTTTGAATGCCCAACCCAATCCGGGGATCCAAATTGGATTCCGTCAGTTTCTACACGTCACTTTAACCCACCCGGTCGTGTCGGAGAAAACGGCACGTCGATCCGATCTCTATTTGGGATTTTGGACCCTCGGGTTGTGTTTTGACGCTTTATATATACTTGGGTGTTTTTAGATCCGTCCTTTGAATGCCCAACCCAATCTGGAGATCCAAATTGGATTCCGTCAGTTCCCACACGTCACTTTAACCCACCCGATCGTGTCGGAGAAAACGGCACGCCGATCCGATCCCTATTTGGGATTTTGGACCCCCGGGTTGCGTGTTTTGACCATTTATATATGCTTGGCCGTGTTTTTAGATCCGTCCTTTGAATGCCCAACACAATCCGGAGATCCAAATTGGATTCCGTCAGTTCCCACACGTCACTTTAACCCACTCGGTCGTGTCGGAGAAAACAGCATGTCGATCCGATCCCTATTTGGGATTTTGGACCCCCGGGTTGTGTTTTGACGCTTTAAATATACTTGGGTGTTTTTAGATCCGTCAATTGAACGTCCGACCCAATCCGGGGATCCAAATTGGATTCCGTCAGTTCCCACACGTCACTTTAACCCACCCGGTCGTGTCGGAGAAAACGACATGCCGATCCGATCCCTATTTGGAATTTTGGACCTCCGGGTTGCGTGTTTTGACCATTTATATATGCTTGGCCGTGTTTTTAGATCCGTCCTTTGAATGCCCAACCCAATCCGGGGATCCAAATTGGATTCCGTCAGTTTCTACACATCACTTTAACCCACCCGGTCGTGTCGGAGAAGACGGCACGTCGATCCGATCCCTATTTGGGATTTTGGACCCCCGGGTTGTGTGTTTTAACCTTTTATATATACTTGGGTGTTTTTAGATCCGTCCTTTGAATGCCCAACCCAATCCGGAGATCCAAATTGGATTCTGTCAGTTCCCACTCGTGACTTTAACCCACCCGGTCGTGTCGGAGAAAACGGCACGCCGATCCGATCCCTATTTGGGATTTTGGACCCCCAGGTTGCGTGTTTTGACCATTTATATATGCTTGGCCGTGTTTTTAGATCCGTCCTTTGAATGCCCAACCCAATCCGGGGATCCAAATTGGATTCCGTCAGTTCCCACTCGTCACTTTAACCCACCCGGTCGTGTCGGAGAAAACGGCACGCCGATCCGATCCCTATTTGGGATTTTGGACCCCCGGGTTGCGTGTTTTGACCATTTATATATGCTTGGCCGTGTTTTTAGATCCGTCATTTGAATGCCCAACCCAATCCGGGGATCCAAATTGGATTCCGTCAGTTTCTACACGTCACTTTAACCCACCCGGTCGTGTCGGAGAAAACGGCACGTCGATCCGATCCCTATTTGGGATTTTGGACCCCCGGGTTGTGTGTTTTAACCTTTTATATATACTTGGGTGTTTTTAGATCCGTCCTTTGAATGCCCAACCCAATCCGGAGATCCAAATTGGATTCTGTCAGTTCCCACACGTCACTTTAACCCACCCGGTCGTGTCAGAGAAAACGGCACGCCGATCCGATCCCTATTTGGGATTTTGGACCCCCGGGTTGCGTGTTTTGACCATTTATATATGCTTGGCCGTATTTTTAGATCCGTCCTTTGAATGCCCAACCCAATCCGGGGATCCAAATTGGATTCCGTCAGTTTCTACACGTCACTTTAACCCACCCGGTCGTGTCGGAGAAAACGGCACGCCGATCCGATCCCTATTTGGGATTTTGGACCCCCGGGTTGCGTGTTTTAACCATTTATATATGGTTGACCGTGTTTTTAGATCGGTCCTTTGAATGCCCAACCCAATCCGGGGATCCAAATTGGATTCCGTCAGTTTCTACACGTTACTTTAACCCACCTGGTCGTGTTGGATGCCCGGCCCAATCCTAAGTATATGAAATTAATACTAATACTGACCTGAGCTGCTGGCTGTGTGGGAGTACTCCCTGCATTATTGACATGAACTGCTGAACCATATCGCTGAACTGCATCTGTAGCTGTACCCGCTGCGTCTCTATCTCTACCCGCTGCGCCTGTAGCTCTACCCGCTGCGTCTGTAGCTCTTCCCGCTGCGTCTGTAGCTCTGTACGTAGCTCCTCCCGAATGATGCCTCTAATGTCCTCTACACCACTGACGGGCGGCGCAGAAGATGAACTCGCGTGTGCCGGAGGAGCGATCGAACTGGCATATGAGGACAACACTCGATGAGTATCCAGGTTGTCCCCAAAGCCGTACACTCGTCGTAATGGCAATAAATTGAGATGTAGAAATATACCTCTCAAACGGATACATCCATCGAAATTGTACTGGTCCTCCGACCCTTGCCTCATATGGTAAATGGATGATCAGGTGCTCCATTGAATCAAAGAATGTTGGAGGAAATATCTTCTCTAATTTGCAGACTGTCTGAATTATATTTTGCTCTATATTTTGCAAGTCATGAATTTGAGTTCTGATGCAGATAAAATCCTGAAGAATTGACTCAGCTCAGTCATTGCTCCCCATATTTGTTTCGGCAACAACTCACGAAAAGCAAGAGGCATCAGTCTTTGCATGAAAACATGGCAGTCATGACTCTTCATTCCGTATATTTTTCCCTCGTTGACATTTACACAAAGCGCAATATTCGAGACATATCCATCCGGAAATCTCAATTGCTTTAACCATTGCAACACTTCCTTAATCTGTCTGGCCCCAAGCACATATGCAGCTTTAGGTTGCACCACTTTTCCTTGAACATGCTGTAGCTCTAGTTCTGGACGTTTGCAAAGTACTTTCAAATCGACCCGTGCCTTGACGTTATCCTTCGTTTTACCTTTGACGTCCATAACTGTGTTGAACACATTATCAAAAACATTCTTCTCTATATGCATGACGTCTAGGTTATGACGTATCAAAAGTGTTGACCAATAAGGCAATTCCCAAAAAATGCTTTGCTTCACCCAATTGTGATCCTTCCCAAAGCCAGGGATTTGTCGGGTACTACCAGCCAGTTGTGTTACAGTCGGTAAGTTTTGGACCCGCCTCGCCATATTTCCACCAGACACCCGTTCCATATCTACCTCCTCCATCACAGTTGTATTTTTAATAAAAGAATCCTTTTGCTTTCGGAAAGGATGGTCACTGGGTAGAAACCGCCGATGACAATCGAACCAACAAGATTTTCCCCCAGATTTCAACACAAATGATTTAGAATCCTCCATGCAATAAGGACATGCCAACCTCCCATGTGTGCTCCAGCCAGATAACATGCCGTAGGCTGGAAAGTCACTTATTGTCCACATTAATGCAGCCTTCAGATTGAAATTCTGTTTTCTGGATGCATCATAAGACTGCACACCATCTGACCATAACAATTTCATCTCATCAATCAACGGTCTGAGATATATGTCTATATTCTTTCCTGGACTTTTTGGACCCGGAATCAGCAATGAAAGGAACAGATTCTCACGCTTCATGCACATGCCTGGCGGAAGGTTATACGGTGTTAAGAATACTGGCCAACATGAGTAAGATGCCACCGAGCCTCCGAAAGGATTGAAACCATCTGTGCATAAACCAAGCCGTACGTTGCGTGGATCCCTTGAGAAGTAAGGATGAGTACGGCTAAAATGAGCCCAAGCTTCACCATCGGCAGGATGACTCATTTCACCTTCGTCGCGACGGACTCTTTCCGCATGCCATGTCATATGTCCAGCTGTCCTCGAGGACATGAACAATCGCTGCAATCTGGGTGTGATAGGAAAGTACCGCAATGACTTATACGGAACATCCTTCTGCTTTGACTTGTCCCCTCTCTTGGGCTTGAACCTATCATGCTTACAAATACAGCATGATGTCTTACCTGCATCCTCTTTGTAGTACAGCATACAGTGATTCGGACATGCATCAATTTTCATAAAACCAAGCCCCAAATCATTCACCATCTTCTTCGCACGGTAAAAGTCAGCAGGTAACCTCTCTGATTGAGGAAGCATGCTCTTGACCAGTAAGAGAAGCCAGTCAAAACAACTCTCGCTCATATGAAATTTAGATTTCAAATTCAATAGCTGCGACACTGCAGACAACCGTGTATGCTTCTCACAACCATCCCATAATGGCTCATCAGCATCTCGAAGTAACTGATAAAATCTCTGAGCTGTATCATTCGGCACTTCTTCATTTGTTTGATCTTCATGAATATTGAACTCCGGACCAGCAGCATCGACAACCATGTCTACGTACGTACTTGTGGAGGCAAAGTAATTAGCTGGTGCAGACGACTGAATATTCAACTCACCATGACACGACCATAACTCATAATGGCCAACAAATCCTCTCGTATACAGATGATGCTGCACATCCCATGTCGATATCCACTTCCTGTTCTTACAAGCCGAACACGGACATCGGATGTTACCCATCGGATCAACTGCTACTGATGTATTACTCAATGCAAACTCAATAAAACTGTCAACTCCGTCTTTAAACTCCTCGGTCACAACTCCATTCACTATTCCACGGTACATCCATGACTGATCCTCCGAAAGTTTTCCTACATATTAAATGTCATGTCCCGAGTTAAAATCCAACACACCCTCACATCATTCAAGTACCATACATACGTTATATGGAGAGTCCCAGAGCTAATGGGTGAAATAAAGCGTTGACGTAAAAATAAATGAAGAGTAAACAGCTTAGAATATCAAATAAATTTGAGCACTATATAAATACTTAATGGTATTGAACATTAAAAACAACACAAACCGTGATGTCTTCATATTAGGCCACCACCACTTGATCGGCTCTTTATTCACCAGCTTCTCAGTAGATTTCCTAGGGAGTGAACTAACCACTGATATCCCTAAATATAGTTTGCCAAATACATCTCTTCGTACATAATGGGAAGACATAACTTTGAGAATGTCAAATTCTTTGACACAATTATTTTCACAAATTTACACCAGTCTTTTCCAATAAACATGTACATACTAGCACACCAACTGCGTCGTAAGATTACAGAATATCGCACTCCTTTTTCATCTTGAACAATAACAGATAATCCACTTTTATTTTCTAAACTTTGTCTTTCTTCTTTCCGAATAATCTTTATGATTTTCGTCATCTTCTCTTTCACCAAAAGTAAACCATCATGCAATCTTCGAATATCGAGCGGAAATATTTTACGTTCAAACAAACAAGTACTTTGATACGTTGGACATTTGTTCTTCTTTGAGTCTAATTTCCAATCGCGAACTCTCATCACTAATTACAAAAAAAAATTAATAACATTTTATTCATGAGTAATTTAAAATATGAAATTAAATCATAATATGGTAAATATGAAAAAATCTCTCAAATGGCTACAAATAAACATACGAATGTTGAATGATTAACTTGCAGTGTGAAATTGTGAAAGTAAACAATATGTTTAACAAGAAAGTCATTGCATTGTTTATTTTCATGTCAAGCGTAAAAAAATAACAGCGAGCAAGATAAATAATAAATAACTTAATTTACCAAAAGCTTTGAATATAATTAAGAACATAGTCATATCATTAAGAACATTATAAGAGTATTCATGTCATTCCTTTTACATGTGGTTTAACTATTTTAGGTTACTAGTTCAATGACCATAGGGTGTAAATAAGTCTAATAGGAGGTATCATGCATAGAAATAAGGAAAATCAAACCCTTTTAAAATGTCAACTGAATGAGTGGGTGCCAATCTCTTCAGAATTGGCGTCCATAGTGTGTGCCACCAACTTAAGCAGAATTGGCATCCACATAGTGGGTCGCGAAGTCAATCAGAATAGGCATTTTATATGGAGAATCACGATTTTGTGCAAAGCCCTATAATCATGCGTTCTAATTGGTTTTGGCCAAAACTCCCAACATGAAACTTATTGTAAACAAGATATAAAATATTTTTACATATTTTATTGAGAACATGGGTATGAGGCCCATGAAACCGAAGTCTGCTCCCATGGTTTTAAGTTTTAATTCTTCAAAGTAATAAGCTGATTAATGTACATTAATCTGCTTTAATAAGTCAGATACAACAAATGTAAGTTATTTGGAATAAGAGTCTGATAACTTATTCTAATATTTTATGGGGGCTTTATTGTCCCTATGAAATAAGAATTTTGTACACAAAACAAAAACGTCAAAAACCTTGAGTTTTTTCTATCTGACCTTATCTTATTTGACCATCAAAGGTCCCCTAGATGGTAAATTTGCAATATAACTTAGCACATCTACAAAGTTTTTTATTTTTTTGTGGGTACCTAATGTGGAGGTGGGTTTTGAATTTAGGTCAGTATAAATATATGATGGATGTTTATAATATTTGGTAATTTAAATGAAATCTACAATATTTGGTAACAAATACACACCACTAAAAGATTATATTTTTGTATTGTTTTAATATGTTGGCTGTTTATTCGTAAATTAAACTTTAAAAAAGAGATATTTTGAATGTGGCACGTTATGATTAAAAAAAAGTACTATTATAAAGTATAAATTCCTAGTTCAGTACAGATAGCAACTAGTTCTATGACCGTACTATAGAAATGTCATAGAATTTGAATAAACAGATTTTATAATTAATATAAGTTAAAATATTATATATTGAACACACAAAAATTCAAATAATTTTAAATAGAGCTCTCTTATAAAATATTAAATAATTTATTTCTATTAAAAATAAAAATTGGGGATTTTTCATCTCAATTTTAGGCAATTTAAGTGAAATCTACAACATTAGATAACGAATACACATCACTAAGAGACTATAAATTTGTATTTTTTTTATATGTTGGCTGTTTATTCATAAATTAAACATTAAAAAAAGAGATATTTCGAATGAGAGGCGCTATGATAAAAAATATATATATATTATAACTATAAATTAATAAAGTATAAACTCCTATTCACCTTCTCGAGCATAGATAGCAAATCTCTCTAAACTTGCTTGCAGAGGGGGCAAGTCGGGGGGGAAGAGAGAGTGGGGAAGCTGGGAGAAGAAGACGACGACGAAGGCGCTGGTTTGTGGGTAGAATTGGGTGGTTGGACGTGAATTAGGAGCTGTGCGGCCCCTCTTGCGTTCGATCCATCGGAGGCGGGTGCAGCGGGGAAGAGGCGGAGAGGAGGGCAGAGGGGGGAGGGACAGAGTGAGGGGATGGCGGCGGCGGCAACGATCGCGGCGCCGAGCTCGGCCAGCGGGCTGCTGGCGATGCTCAGCGAGCTGCACCCGGCGCTGAAGCTGCACGCCCTCGGCAACCTCAACTCGCTCATGCACCTTTTCTGGCCGGAGATCTCCACCAGCGTCCCCACCATGTCAGTGAAGACGTGCTCCTCCCCGCCGTCACCTTTTCTGGTAGGGGGGTTGACGGGGACGGGGGGGGGGGGACGGGGGAGGCACTGGGACGGGAGGGGAAGGGGGGGCCGACAGGGAGGGGGGGTCGCCTGGGGGGAGGGGGGTTGCTTGTTGGGGGAGGGGGGGCCTACAGGGGGGAGGGGGTCGCTTGTTGGGGGATGGGGGGAGGCAATGGTGGGGAAGGGAGGGGTGGCAGGGGTGGGGAATGGGACTGGAGGGGGAGGGGGAGGGGGGTCGCAGGGGTGGGGAAGGGGGGCTGGCCGGTTGGAGAAGGGAGGGGGAGGGGGGCGGCAGGGGAGGGGGGCTGGGACGCCAATGGCGGAGGTGGGGGGTCGCCGCACTGGGACGGGAGGGGAAGGGGGGGCCGACAGGGAGGGGGGGTCGCCTGGGGGGAGGGGGGTTGCTTGTTGGGGGAGGGGGGGCCTACAGGGGGGAGGGGGGTCGCTTGTTGGGGGATGGGGGGAGGCAATGGTGGGGAAGGGAGGGGTGGCAGGGGTGGGGAATGGGACTGGAGGGGGAGGGGGAGGGGGAGGGGGGTCGCAGGGGTGGGGAAGGGGGAGGGGGGTCGCAGGGGTGGGGAAGGGGGGCTGGCCGGTTGGAGAAGGGAGGGGGAGGGGGCGGCAGGGGAGGGGGGCTGGGACGCGATGGCGGAGGTGGGGGGGTCGCCGGTGGCGGGGGTGGGGAAGGGAGGGGGAGAGGGGCGCGAGGGTGTACATACCGGCGGGGAGGGACTTCGGTGGCAGAGCACGGCGGCGGCGGCGGGGCGATCGGGACGGAGGGCCGGCGGCGGCGCGGCAGGCGGCGAGCGGCGAGGGTCGCGGCGACGAGAGAGAGAGAGAGAGAGAGAGCGGGAGAGGGGAAAGAGAGAGAGAGAGAGAGAGAGCGGGAGAGGGAAAGAGGGGGGTTCGCGGGACAAGGTATAGTAGATTTACCGACGGATATTCCGACGGAAATATGTCTGTCGGAATATCCGTCGGTATGTTTTCATTACCGACGGACATTATTCCGACGGAAATATGTCTGTCGGAATATCCGTCGGTATGTTTTCATTACCGACGGACATTTCCGACGGAAATATTTCCGTCGGAACTACCGACGGATATTCCGACTGACATATTGCCGTCGGAATATCCGACGGAATTACCGACGGAAAATAATCCGTCGGAAATTTCCGTCGGTAATCCCGCTTTTCTTGTAGTGATATTACTGTGTCATTTTGACATCCCAAGAATATTGTTGTCCATTAGAAAATTTTGCAATGTCTCTACCACCCACCAGCAACCAGAATCCATCATTTTCCAGATGCTGCAGATAGTTTTTTTTTCCAAAAATTAAGATTTACCGAACCAATATAACTAAAAGGCATTAGGGTGATTTTAGGGGGGGAACTCGACAACATATTACGTAATTATATAATATAATATAACTTATGTAAATTATATAAATTACAGTATATTTGTGTAATTTGTTCAGACATAGTTTTATAGGGGTTGTTATATATATCCTATGTTTTTTAGTACCTTCTTTTGCCATCACCATCAGCTCGTCGTCGTCTTAGTTTTCTTAAACTTTATAATAGAAGGATTGTGATGAAGTTGACGTCGAAACTATATTTAAATTATATGAAATGAAGCATCAAATACATGTCCAACATTTTTCGTCTTTGTTTATCAAGTCTCCGATCGCAAATTGGCACGTACATGTAGATATATCAAAGTGCATGATTTCTTAATTTGTAGGGTGGTTGAAGTCACTTTTTATGTGTTTAGTTTTCTTACATCAAATTTTAAAAGAAATTGGTTCGATATTTTATGTCAATACAAATGGCCCTAATATATAATTGGTTCGATATCATTAAGTTTTTTAGATCCGTCATTTCAACTTCCAACCCAATCCGGGAATCCAAATCGGATTTCGTTAGTTCGCACACGTCAATTGAACCCACCCGGTCGTGTCGGAGCAAACGGCACGCCAATCGGATCCCTATTTGGGTTTTTGGACCCCAGGTTGTGTGTTTTGACCCTTTAGACTCAGGTTTTTTTAGATCCGTCATTTCAACGCCCAACCCAATCCGGGAATCCAAATCGGATTCCGTCAGTTCGCACACGTCAATTGAACCCACCGGTCGTGTCAGAGCGAACGACACGCCGATCAGATCCCTATTTGGATTTTGGACCCCCGGGTTGTGTGTTTTGACCCTTTAGACTTGCGTTTTTTTTAGATCCGTCATTTCAATGCCCAACCCAATCCGAGAATCCAAATCGGATTCCGTAAGTTCGCACACGTCAATTGAACCACCCGGTCGTGTTGGAGTGAACGGCATGCCGATCAGATCCTATTTGGGATTTTGGACCCCAGGTTGTGTGTTTGACCCTTTAGACTTGGGTTTTTTTAGATCCGTCATTTCAACTTGGGTTTTGACATTCTTTAGTGGTTTCATTTCATTCAAAGTATATGAAATTAATAGTAATACTGACCTAAGGGGCTGGCTGTGAGGGGAGTACTCCCTGCATGGCTGAGATTAACTGCTGTACTATATCGCCGAAGTGCGTCCATAGCTCTTCCCGTAGCTCTTCCCGAATGAGGGTTCTCATCTCCTCTACACCACTGACGGGCGGCGCAGCAGATGAACTCGCGTATGCCGGAGGAGCGACCGAACTCACATATGAGGACAACACTGGAGTAGTATCCAGGCTGTCCCCAAAGCGTACACTGGAGTAGTATTCATTCAAAGTATATTGTCTTGTCGTCATCTCAATCATAATGTGACGGATTGGGATGTCACCTTATCAAAAAGTTACCCCTAGACTGTTGCTTTATGAAATTGAGAGCTCGAAACTTAAGTTCTTCACGGCCACACCATAAGAAAACCAACTAACTATACAGTGCTCATCGACACAAATCATGTTTACTTCCATAAACATGATTTCTAAACATAAATTAACATCCACATATTCTAATGAATCATGAAAACATGGATTATCTTAAGGTAATCACCTGCAAGACTCTACCCTAGACTGACATTAATTAAAAAGGTCAGCAGCGCTAGGTCCAAAAGGAGGTCCTATGAATATGCTATATCCTTGTCAAACTAATATACTGCAGTCACTATTTATCTCTTTGAGTATGGCCTCTTCTATGTTGGAATTGGAGTTGCCTATAGTGCTGGCCTTCACCTACACACCTACAGTCACCGCTTATCTCTTTGAGCAGTATCTGATATTTAATATATGAAGCGGTTAGATTTCATATTTTTAGTTGTTTTATAAAATATCATTATTTAATGACTGTAACTTTAAAGAATCTAATATTTTTAACCTTGAGCTATAAAGGAGGGACTTTTAAATTTTTAGACATTGTAAATCCTCTGTTACTGTGTCATTTTTGACATCCCAAGAATATTGTTGTCCATTAGAAAATTTTGCAATTGTCTCTACCACCCACCAGCAACCGGAATCCATCATTTTCCAGATGCTGCAGATAGTTTTTTTTCCAAAAATTAAGATTTACCGAACCAATATAACTAAAAGGCATTAGGGTGATTTTAGGGGGGGAACTCGACAACATATTACGTAAATTATATAATATAATATAACTTATGTAAATTATATAAATTACAGTATATTTGTGTAATTTGTTCAGACATAGTTTATAGGGGTTGTTATATATATCCTATGTTTTTTAGTACCTTCTTTTGCCATCACCATCAGCTCGTCGTCGTCTTTAGTTTTCTTAAACTTTATAATAGAAGGATTGTGATGAAGTTGACGTCGAAACTATATTTAAATTATATGAAATGAAGCATCAAATACATGTCCAACATTTTTCGTCTTTGTTTATCAAGTCTCTGATCGCAAATTGGCACGTACATGTAGATATATCAAAGTGCATGATTTCTTAATTTGTAGGGTGGTTGAAGTCACTTTTTATGTGTTTAGTTTTCTTTCATCAAATTTTAAAAGAAATTGGTTCGATATTTTATGTCAATACAAATGGCCCTAATATAATCTAAATACCCCCCCCCCCCCCAACACCTAACAAAATAGAATTAGGACAGGAGGGGGAGGGGGCCGGGTGGGGGCTGCCAGCAGGGGGAGGGGGCCGGGTGGGGGCTGCCAGGAGGGGGAGGGGGCCGGGTGGGGGGTTGGGAGGGGGTGGGGAGGGAGGGGGAGGGGGGCTGCCAGAAGGGGGCTTCTAGGAGGGGGATCGGAGGGGGGCCGGGTGGGGTTGGGAGGGGGTGGGGTGGGGGAGGAGGGGACTGTGGGGAATGTGGGGGAGGGGGGCCGGATGGGGGTTGGGGGGGGTGGGGAGGGAGGGGGAGGGGGGCTGCCAGAAGGGGGCTGCTAGGAGGGGGGCCGGGTGGTGGGTTGGGAGGGGGTGGGGTGGGGGAGGAGGGGACTGTGGGGAATGTGGGGGAGGGGGGGACGGAGGGGGATCGGAGGGGGGCCGCGTGGGGGGTTGGGAGGGGGTGGGGAGGGATGGGGGAGGGGGGCTGCCAGGAGGGGGCTGCTAGGAGGGGGATCAAAGGGGGGCCGGGTGGGGGGGTTGGGAGGGGGTGGGTGGGGGAGGAGGGGACTGTGGGGAATGTGGGGGAGGGGGGACGGAGGGGGGAATGTGGGGGAGGGGTGGACTGTGGGGGGAGGGGAGGACGTGCGGAGGGGGGAATGCATGTGGGGGAGGGGCGGGACTGTGCGGGGGAGTGGGGGACGGTGGGGGAGGAGGGGACGGAGGGGGGAGGGGGAGGGAGGGTTGTAGGGAGGGGTAGGAGGCATACCGGCGGCGTGGGGGCGGCGAGCTGGAGGCGGCCCGAGGCGGCGACGTCAGGGCGGCGAGGCGCCGGAGGCGTCCGCAGGCGGCGGCAGGTCTCGGCTAGAGGCGGCGGCGCGGGGGGACGCGACGGCGGAGCGGGGCGGCGGCAGCGAGGGCGCGGCGACGCCAGAGAAGAGAGAGAGGGACGCCGGAGACGAGAGAGAAAGAGAGAGAGAGAGATGCCGGAGATGAGAGAGAGTGAGTGAGTGAGTGAGTGAGTGAGAGTGCGGGCGCGGGGAAAGCGGGGCGAGGGATGGAAATATTGCAGATTTTTGACTGAACAAATTCTGTCAGAAAACCGTCGGAAATACCGACGGATTTTCTGATAGAATACTTTCTGTTGGAAAACCCGACTGATATTTTCAGTAAAATATCACTGTCAGATATACCGACGGCTTTTCCGACGGACATATTTTCGTCAAAAAATTCCGTCGGTAATCTCGCTTTCTCTTGTGGTGGGTGTTTCTTCATATGAAGGGCGTGGACCTAGTGCTGCTACTTGCAAGATCTCATTCAAAAGTGTTCTACATCAGCCAGCTCTTCACCCAAGTCATCGTCAATCAAAGATGACCACAAAGGCTGAATTTCTGGAATAGGAGAACTCTACACCTTACTGTTTAGATTTTTGACCTCTTGTTCATTTTTTCATTTGTTCTTTCTAAGAACTCTGATCGTACTATGTGTATGTGCTCAGTTTGTGAGCACGTTGTTGGTGTGTAGTGCGTGCGCGCATACACATCGAGTTGTCTCATCCCCGGGAAACAAGGTGGGATTATGGTTGTCCCCGGAAGCAATAGTGTATGTGTGAGGTCTTGTAACTTGTACCTAGGAAACAAGGGGTGTGGGGTAGTGGACGTAGACGCACACAGGGGTGTGTTTGTAGAACCACTCTAAATCTTGCGTGCATGTGTGGTTTGTTCCATCTTTTCTACCTCCGTTCTTCGCACGTTAGGATAGTTAGTTTCGTCTATATACTTGTTATATTCCGTTGTGAAAATCACATAATAGGTTTGATTAATTTAGTCTAATCTATTCTGAGTTAAAAGAATTTTTATTGGGCGATAACCAATTCACCCCTCCCCTCTTGGTTGTCCATCGCATCCCGGCACATCAATTGGTATCAGAGCCGAGCTATTGATCTAAAGAGAGATCCTGTTTGCGATGGCCAACAAAGGATATGTACCTGAGGGTCATTCTATCAACCGTCCACCCTACTTTGATGGCAGCAACTACACTTATTGGAAGAACCACATGCACATCTTTCTCAAGGCTCAAGATTGTGAGATCTAGAAAGTTGTGAATACTAGTCCATATACACTACTAGAGGATGAGGGAAAGTGAACGGAGGATAATATTAAAAAAATCCAAGGTTAATTTTAGTGTCATGAATATAATGCAATGTGCTATTCATCCTGATGAATTTTCTCGTGTTTCCATGTGTAGTTCTGCAAAGGAGATGTGGAACAAACTGAAGCTGATTTATGAAGACACCTCTGAAGTCAATGAGACTAAAGCCAACATCTTGGTCCATGAATATGAGATGTTCAAGATGAGCCTGGTGGAAATAATATCTGACATATTTGCACGGCTCTCCAACATCACAAATGGACTAAAGGCACTTGGGAAGAACTACATGCACACAAAGATAGTCTGTAAAGTTCTAAGGTCCCTCCCACTGTCGTGGCACACCAAAGCCACGGTCATAGAAGACTCCAAGAATTTGTCGACCCTCACTATGGAGGAGTTGATTGGGAGTCTCATGACATATGAGATAAATCTGAAGAGGGAAGAGGCCGAGCAGCCCTTGCTTATTAAACAAAAGGATGTAGCACTCAAAGCAAGGAAATTCAAGGCAAACAATTCTAAAGAAAACTCCTCAAGTAAAGATGAGGAGGAAGTGGTCAAGATTACCTGAAGCTTCAAAATATTTCTGAAGAAGAAGAAGCTTCAGTCTATTAAACTCTCCAATGACTTCAAGGGCAAGAACAAGCCAGAAGACTCTAGCAAAAAAACAGAATTGATCTGCTACGAGTGCCAAGGAATTGGGCACATGAGAAAAGAATGCCCAAGATTTATGAGAAAGCAGAACAAACAGAAGGCAAAAAAGTCCAAAGCCATGGTCGCCACCTAGAGTGATTCTGACCAGTCATCCTCCGAGGCCGAAGAACCCAAGGAGGAGGAGTGCGGTCTCATGGCTATTGAAGATGAATCTCCTAAGGTAAATTCTGACTGAGAATAGCTTACCCTTGAGGAGATTGAAAAAAAATATTCTGATTTGTATGAAAAATATAGAAAATTCAAAAGGGAAAATAAGGGACTGAAAAATAAGTTTGAAACTTTCTTGAATGCTGAAACAAATTGCATGTCATGTCATCAACATAAACTGCAATGTGAAAAGCTACAAAATGATAATGAACTACTTCAAAGTAAAATCACATTATATGAAGATGAAACTGAAAGCATGGCTCATGACAATACTAATTCTGAGAATTTTAGTATGCTTGAAAAGGAAAATGTCTCTTTGAAATCTGAAAATGAAGAATTGAAAAACCAAGTCATTGTACTTAAATAAAATGCTAAAGTTTCTAAAAATTCTGTCAAGCAAATGCATGAAACTATAGATGAGCTCAAATCTACTGTGTCTAGACTTATGAAGGGCAAAAAAAATTAGATGAGGTTCTTAATGTCAAGGTGAATACTTACAAACATGGTCTGAGGTAAGTACCTAAGAAATCTAAGTCTAACTCCCTTGAGACTAAGACCAAGACATCATTTGTTCATGCTTCCAATAGTCCAAGCACTTCTCATGCTAGTTTAAAATAGAAAAAGACTCAACTGAATTCTCATGCTAAGAAAACTATGCAGGCCAAACAACCAGTTTAGGATAAGAATTTCATGAAGTCAAAGAAATCTAATCATGTTAGAAATCCTGAACAATCTAAGAAGCATGCATAATCAAAAGAAAGGAAAGCATGTTAATCATCATGTTGTTCATAGGCCACAACCCACACAACATACTTCAAACATCACATGTTATTTCTGTGGTGGGCATGGTATACTTGTTCTTTAAAGAAAAACATGCAGAAAATGAGCTTGGTGTGGATTAGGAAGGATTTGTTGCCTTCCAAGACTAACAATGTTGGACCAAAAACCATTTGGGTACCAAAAAAATCCACCTGAGAATTGTGGTTTCAAGTGTCCTGAAAAAAAAATGGAGTTGGTGTAGTTATGTGAACTTCAAGATGCCAAAATTGTTCAGTGAGTATCATGTTTTTTTTTATTTTTGACTTTCAAGGTAATACACGAATACTCTTGTATATTTTTTTGTTTACTTTTTTAGACTTTGATTATAGGCTGTGTTTTTGTTCTATCAGAAAAATAAAAAAATAAAAAAAATCAAAAAACACAAAAAGAGTCTTATGTCTTTGTGTCTTTTACATGCCTATCCATTATGTGCTTGCTTGTAAACTATATGTAAAGGCACGTTCTTGACTCTTTCTATGGCCTAATACTCCCTTGATATTCTATTGCATTGGCTTAAGACTTAGTGTGCATCAGTTCAGGCACTAAGGGGGAGATTTCTGCATTTGGTGTGTGCATACATTAAGGGGGAGCCAAATAGTTATGTATTTAACTTGCTACTCAAAATTCATTTGAAATTAAAACCAACACACTAATGCACAAGACTATGATTAATGAATATCACTTAATACTCTTGTGATGCTTAAAATTCACCTAGCTTGTAGTAACTCGTGAGGAAAAAGCTACCTGTCCCACTTTGAAAGTGAAAAGAGAAACTGAGCTTAGTAACCGGGTTTTTCCACTGAACAAGTGAGAAGCCTCACGTCAAATGGTAATATTTTCCTCAAAAGTGAAAGAAAAAAAAGAAACAAAAAAAAAGAATCACATCATTTATTTCAAAAAAAAAAGGGGGACAGAGTGATAGCTACCAAAAATTGAGGCTCTATCATGCATGCATAAGATTGAGAGTATTCGTTAGTGTTAATTAGAATTCTGCTAATCATCATGTGTGATACATCTTAATTATGTATCACACTTCACATCTAATGGTATTTAATTTTGAATGTGTGTTGAGAATTTAATTAAACACTGAACTATATAATGGCTATCTTTTAGAGCATGCACTCCCATCAGATTCCCCAAAGTGACATTTTAGAGAATTTAATTCACATACTTTATATTATGCCAATTGCACCTCTTATCCCTAATACCACCCACTTTTTGATGCTGTCAAAAATGGGGAAAGAATATTGTGTAGATTTTATATTTTGGTTTTGGGGGAGAGTTTGTGTCCAAACGAAAAGGGGAGAGTAGAATCATATGTATTGTAGATAGGGGGTGTTAATCTTGTATGACTGAATGCATGTATATGTGTCATATGAAAACACATAAAACTCGTATTAAATTGGTATCTAAAATCAAATGGTGTGTTTTGTGTGAAAAATCTACAATTGTTTTGTCATCATCAAAAAATGGGAGACTGTTGTACTCTGTAGATTTTGATGACCACAAAAATACTAAGTTTAACTCATGTTCAGAAAATCACAAAATACTGAATATAATTCATGTTCATAACCAAACATTTGATTTATGTTTATGTTATTTTATGGTCTAAAGTGTTAAGTGTGCAATATATTTTTCCAAAAGTCGCATTTGGAGTGGTCAATACAAAGCTCAAGACTTGGACAAAACAGCAATGCAGAACTAACAATCGGACAACCGACATGAAGGAATCGGTCGACCGATTATCAAAGGGTGTCGACACATGTTTTGCACATGTCGACGCACAAGTTAGATCGGATGACCGATTTGGTACTTTTGGTCAACCGACCTAGCCAGAAAGTTTGGCACTGGGACAGTCAAAAAGTCAGATGATCGACTTGAAGAAATTGGTCGACCGATTCGCCTGTCGAAGCAAGGTACTTTGGAGGTTCACGTTGTAACTACACCAGCCGAAGCATCGATCTAAGCTAAGACAGAAGTCGGATGACCGATTCTGCAAAATCGGATGACCGAATGATCAGCCGATCTACCAACCGAAGTCTCAGTCGAAGCATAGTTGAAATCGGACGACCGATCTGATGAATTCGGTTGACCGATTCTGATCTGTCTTTATACGGACTTTATTAAATAGAGTCCTATGAACATACAACTCTTGTCAAACATAGTGGGACTCTCTGGGTTATAAATACAACATGTTCCCATGTTCAGGAAGAAGAGAACACACCTCCAAGAATCCAACTCGAGCGCTAGAGTTCAAGAGATGATCGTGAAGGCCTAGGAAGAGCCAACAGATACTCTGATCTTGTAGAAGCTTGGAGAACGAGTCTTCATCTTCCAAAAGCCTTCCAGACATACTTGAGAGGTGTTTCTTCATCTGAAAGGCATGGACCTGGTCCTACTACTTGCAAGATCTCGTTTAGAATTGTTCTACATGGCCAGTTCTTCACCCGAGTCATCGTCAATCAAAGACAACCACAAATGCCGAATTTCTGGAACAGGAAAACTCTACACCTTACTGTTTAAATTGTTGTCTTCCTATTCACATTTTCATTTGTTCTTTCTAAGAACCCTGATCATACTATGTGTATGTGCTCGATTTGTGGGCACATTGTTGGTGTGTAGAGCGTGCGCGCATACACATCGGGTTATCTCGTCCTCGGAAAATGAGGTGGGGTTGTGGTTGTCCCAGAAACAACAGTGTGTGTGTGAGGTCTTGTAACTTGTACCTGGGAAACAAGTTAGTGGAAATCCTCACAGGGGTATAGGGTAGTGGACGTAGACGCACACAGGGGTGTGTTTGTCGAACCACTCTAAATCATGTGTACATGTGTGGTTTGTTCCATCTTTTCTACCTTGGTTCTACGCACGTTAGGATAGTTGGTTTTGTCTATATACTTGTTATATTCCGCTATGCATATTACATAATAGGTTTGATTAATTTAGTCTAATCTGTTCTGAGTTAAAAGAATTTTTATTGGGCGATAACCAATTCACCCCTCCCCTCTTGGTTGTCCCTCGCATCCCGACACATCAATCATTTGTTTTGTTTTTTATGATGAATATAATATTTTATTAAGAAAAAAAAATGGAAGGCTAAAAATCACATACAAGACTTAGCGGCATCATTTGCTTTTGTGTATTCTATGATAAACTAGGGCTTGGGTATTTTTGGGAATAAATAATTATTTCTTCATTCTCATGTGGTAAATACCTTATTTCTCTTTTTTTCTCTTGTGAGTTTGAGTTCCTAATATCATTCTTAAAAAAAATTATCCTTCAATAAACTTTCCCACAGTGTTTCCTTACTTTGTATTTTCCTTTTTTAGTCTGACTCAGGCTACAATATTCTTCAACTGGCTAGCACAAGGTGGTTCCAAGTTTTTACTTTTTAGTTTGGGAGAATTAATTGTTGATCCTTGGCAGGGATCTGACATTATTTTCAGGTCCCTGTTAGGTTTTTCCGCACCGTCCAGTCCTTGCTTTATGCGGGATTTATTTTTAGGTCCCTGCGTTAACCCCCATTATCTCCCCTGTGACTATTTCACCTACGAAAGTGTGTAACTGTGTAAGTACGTACATACAGAGTTACATGCATAATTGCATAAGTATGTAAATCTTATAACTGCATAAATATATAATTACATACTTATGCAGTTACACATGTAACTCTGTAAGCACTTAATAATTTACATAAATAAGTATTTACTTACTTATGAGAATTATCAATCAGTCCCTGATTTTGGGGGACTTATTTTTAGGTCCTGAGTTACATAGTTATAGAAGAAGAGACTACATAGCTTCAGAAGGGCTTACTTAGTTACCAAGGACTTACCTAGTTACATAGTTACATGTGTAATTACACACTTATGCAAGTAAGCCCTTCTGTAACTCTATAATTATCTAGTTACCAGGACTTACCTAGTTACAGAGTCCCTGAGTTACATACTATGTAACTCTATAATTACATGTGTAGTTACAGAGTATGTAGTTACAGAGTTACATGTATAGTTACATAATATGTACATGTGTAATTACACACTTACATGTAGTTACAAAGTTACACATGTAACTCTGTAACTACATACTTATGCAGTTACAAGAATTACACATGTAACTCTATAACTAGGTAAGTCCTGGTAACTAGGTAACTCCTTATGAAACTATGTAAGTTTGCAACTAGGAAAGCCCTAGTTACAGAGTTACATACTTATAAAATCTCCATGTAGTTACAAAGTTACATGTGTAACTGTGTAAGTATGCAATTACATGTGTAATTGCATAAGTATGTAGTTACATAGTTACACAGTTACACATGTAACTCTATAAGTATATACTTACGCAGTTACACACTGAATAGACTTTCGCAGAGTAAAACTAGGTAATTATATACTTACGCAGTTACATATTTAACTGTGTAACTACTCTGTACCTTGTTACACAGTTACAGGAAGAAATACTTACAAACTTAAGGTGTAAAAAACTATGTACTACATAGTTACATGTGTAACTGCATAAGTATGTAATTATATATTTACGCAGTTACAGGATTTACATACATACACAGTTACACATGTAACTTTGTAAATATATACTTACATAGTTACACACTTTCACAGGTGAAACAATCACAAGGGGGGTGACGGGGGTTAACGACAAAGACCTAAAAATAAATTTCGCATAAAGCAAGGACTGGACGGCGCGGAAAAATCTGACAGGGATCTGAAAATAATGTCAGATCCCTGTCAGGGATTAACAATTAATTCTGCCTTTTAATTTTTATACATTGTTCACTTTTTTTTTATCACTTTGATCTCAGTTCTAAGAGAGTCATTATCTTGCTTAAGTTTTTCATTTTCTTCATTGAGTTTCTCCTTTTCATGTTTGGTTCTTAGTTCCTTTGAATTCTTTGCTTACCTTTTTCAAATTAGCATACAATTCTTTAACTTAAATATTCTGACTTTGCCATCCTGGTTAGAGTGACTTCATGCAGGCAATTACCTCACTGGGCTATATATCCTTGGTGGCACGGGATCTGTAATATGATTCAGCTTATAAAGCCAAAGATCTTGCACACATATCGGGAGGGAAACTAGGTTGCTGATTCGCTGGCCAATTTTGTATGTCTTTTTGAATCCAGTTCAGTTTTTCCTGATCTGGGTAGCCTACCTGCCGTTGCTAGGGGCGCACTGTTGGTTGATAAATCTGGGTTACCTAGCTTTAGGCAACCTTAGCTGGTTTTCTTTTTGTAGTATTGTTATGGTTGGTGTCGCCTTCTCTTTCTTTTTGGGGGCTGCAGTTTAGTGTCGGGTGTACTATATCTTTACCAGTTATTTTTGAAATAAAATTTCTCCTTTGGTGGATCGCCGAGTGGAGTGAGACCATCCCCTCCCTTTGGGAGGAGGTGCACTCTCCTTGTCGCTGACCCAAAGATGGTTTTTATTTTAAAAAAAAAAACTTAAATGCTTTCTAAGGTATAGTCTGCGTCAATACTTGCATAAGAATCTGAAATTGCCCCCTCTGAAAACGCTCCCACGCAACAACACCATATATACCTCCATCAACTCCTATCACCACCACCCCCGACCCACAAAAAATAAAAAACAAAGATAAAAGTTAAACTAGAACTATAAAGTATTTTTTAAGAATTAATATCAAACGGAAGAACGTACAGAGGAGATGCTGTAGAACAAAGATCTTGGACAGTACGCCCCATATTCATCCCCACCTATAGCGCGCGCGCACACAACAAAACAAAGCCAAAAAAAAATAAATGGGAAGAAAAAAAAAACGAGAGAGAGAGGGAGGGAGAGAGGGAGGAGTACAAATCTTGTTATTCCAGTCAAGGGACACCACACCACGTAAACCAAAACAGAAGCTTTCTTCTTCTACTTCTCCCTCCTCCCTTCTTCCCTGCCTGTGCTTTGCTTCACGGTGAAGTCGGCACTATCTTCTTCCCTTTATCCCGGGAAGCTCTTGTGGACATCTCAACCTCCCATGGTCCCACGCCTCCCCCTCTTCCTCCTCCTGTTCTCCCACCAGCCGTCGCCAACTTGGGCGCGAAGACCACGCCGGCCACCAACCTCCACGACCCGGCGGCAGCCGTGCTACGGTGACTGTCCCCTCCGACGCCACCTTCGACGTCGGCGGCCCTGTTTCCACAGCTGTTGTGGAGTTCGAACGACGGCGGCGACGACGCCACAGAGTCGCGGAGCCCCTGGCTGCCGTCCTCGGAGGGATAGCTGCGGCGGCGCTGGGCGGCGGCGACCAGGTACGCAGCGACGAACACCGACATCTCCGCGATGGCGGGCCGGACCCCCTCCAGCCACTGGGAGAGCCTCGCCGAGACGTGGGCGCAGACGGCATGGACGCACCACGCGGTGAGGATCACGAGCGAGGTCGCCAGGGCGGCGAAGCCCGAGACCTTGAGTGGGAGGGCTGCGGAGGCAGGGAGGGGCCAGGGTAGCTGCTCTCCAGCAGCCAATGAGACGCCGCCCAGAAGCAGCAAGGTCAGAACGAGCACTGGCAGCGCCGTATGGACGCGCAGCGAGTCGCCGCTGCCACCGGAGTGAGCTCCGTCGCACGTCTCCGTCATTACTTTCTGAGGTACTACCACCAGAAGCTCACCGAAAGAAAGAGAGACCAAGTTATTGTAGAACTCGGAAGGAATATCTCCGGCGAGCTTCTTTGTAGTTGCTGTATATACTCTTGGTCGACGGTCGTGGCCGGAAAAGGCGATGGAGATCCACCCTGAAAGCGCCATGCACGGGTAGGAACCCCGCGAGTGTAGCATAAATATGTACAGCAGTGCCCGGAAAGCTGCAGCAAGAAGGGGGTCTAGCCATGAACCATACATGGTGTTGTTTGTCGTGACTTGTATGCGTGTTCTTTGGCCTAGCTACGGCCACCTTCTGGATCCAACTTATGAGAATATGGGTGGAATTATTCTATATAAATGCACTTATCACAAGTTTGTTTTATCATAACTGATGAATGTTTATATAATCGAAACATGCTTAATTAATGTTTTGTATAAACAAAATTGGATTCATAATAGTAGAACAATGAGTCTGTTTAATTATGATCGGCACATGCGATGTTAAAAAAGGTAGATTTTTACGAAAAACGTGTTTGTGTTCGGCCGGGTTTGAGTTGGCCATAAACTTGAGAAAAATTGTGGTAAATCTGGTTTCTAATGATATAAAGCAAGGTTATGACCAACAGTGGTTTATATGTGATAATTAAAGCTAAGTATGCGTTGGGTTTTCTCTAAACATAAGCGTTTTAAAAAAATAGTCAACTAGATTAGCAGCCTATAAATTTTAATTCGTAGAATAGCACATTTTATTTTGACCGTCTGTTAAAATAAAATAAAATATTAAAATCAACCCTGCGCTGATCGATTAACCTAAAATCGATTTTTAGAGATGATTTTAAATTTTGTAATAAGGACAATCTCCCAAATACACTCTCAAACATATATAGTCACTCGGCTGCTTTGGAATTTTGCGATTTGTGATTTAGAATTTGTAATGTCTAGCTTACCCTCGTCCATGATCCGGCCCATATATGGTCGACCCATGTCTGGTTCTTCTGTTCCTTTTCTATCTTGGAGTTGAATATACTCAAAAAGCAACCTGTGAATCGATAAGAAACTTCCATACAGAAGGTAAGTGGCAGGGAGTAGTACTATCTTGTATACTGCAACTTGCCTTTGTTGAATATAAAACGTGGAACAGGGCACATCCATGGCAATAATCGGATATACAGATATGCATGCACAACCATAGCAAACAGGTAAATAGAAATCGTTCAAACGACAACAACCAAACAGTAACATACATGAGATGAACTGGTGAAATATACATGCTTAAAACGACAGTAAAGGGTGCAGTAGAAGCGTCTCTAAGGAGACTCCCCTTAGAGAAGATATCGCCCCCACAGAAGTAGTGCGACGGGCAAGGCGATCTCCTCCCAGGATACGACTACCACCACGAAATTAAGAACCACACTAATCTTAATTTCGCAAACAGAGCTACGCTAAGCCTAACCCTCGTTTACAAGAAAAAAGGAACGGGAACGAACGGCATGCACCGGTCACCGGTGGAGAACGACGCAGTGGCGACGGCCGGAGGCGCGGTCGACGATGCCGGAGCGGAGCAGTGCAGCGCCGGAAAGGGAACGGGAGACGAGCAGTCGGACGGTGAGCGGTTCCTCCGTGCGAGTCGAAAGGGCGCTTCGGGTTTTTGCAGAACAGAAGTCTAACCACGCGATTAGGGAACCTAATCGCCATATGAAGCACCCAACGCCCGCGCAGACCGGGACAATGGGCCGGTTCAAATAACAGGCCCAAATAGGTCTAATCTCCCCAAGAAAGGCTCAAAACGCAAAAATAAGAAGTAAAAAGGTGCCAAGTCAAGTCGACTGGACCGCGTCATCACACACGCGTGCCCGCCCAGCCCAGCCCGGCCCGGCGGCGCGTGTGTGTGATATGGTCTAGCATACCTCTACCTTTGTCTATAAGACATAGTCCCATGGACACTAGAGGTTATGAAGCCCTTAACTCTTTAGGGGTATCCCATGTGGGACTAAAGACCTCACACATAAAGACAACCCCACACATAGGGACAACATAGCACAACTTTTGAGGTACCCTTTTACTTTATCAACCTTGAGTTTTACCTTTCTTTTATAAAGCCCCTTTCACACCCTTTATTTCCAACATTCCCCCACAAACTCAAGGTTTGATAACGGGGAATAAACAGAAGAGGATAAACATACCATGCTTTCAGTAAAAGGTACCTTTCGGGTTTGAACCTTCACCTGAGTATTTTCAACTTTTACCCTCACTGAATCGAAGTGAATTAAATCTTGAACTTGATTCTTTTATGTGAGGATTACTTGTCAAAAAACAACATGATATAAGGCTTTTTGATAGCAATCTATAAACTTGGCGCTTTAAAGGCCATGCGCCCAATCCTGTATCATAAGTACATTCAGGAACAACCCAGTTCCTTTAACTGTGGCCCCACAGTAGTACTCATTTAGGTGGGCTTCTCCAAGGATATACTGCTAATATCCTGCCTTACTAGGCTTGAACCCATTCAGAGTAATGAAACTCTTCCTATACAGCAGTTTCAGGCACTTGGTCAGGTTATCAGGGGATAGACACAGATACAATGTATCAAAATAGTAAGTGCCTCCAAATTCTCTCAGCAGATTGTTGTTACCACATTGAACCTATTTTGTGGGGTCTCCACTCAGATAGGTTGGGTTGCCTCTGCAGGAGAATAAATTATGGGTTTCAGTCCCATCCCCAACCTGAATTTCTGGACTTTCTTTTTATCAAGTCCTTTAGTCAGAGGATCAGCTAAATTGTCATTGGTACCAATAAAATCTACAGCGATCACTCCCTGAGACACTAAATCCCTTACAGATCTCAATCTGATTTGGATGTGTCTCCTTTCCTTTTGGTTGTACTTTGAACTCTTGATCTTTGCAATTGTGGTCATGTTATCACAATGCACAGAGATCGCAGGAGCAGGCTTACTCATTAGAGGAAGTTCTGAAAGAAGACCCCTAATCCACTCAGCCTCCAACCCAGTGGTATCCAAAGCACACAACTCAGCCTCAAAAGTAGACCGAGATAAGATGGTCTGTTCAGAAGACCTCCATGTGACTACACCACCTGCCAGAGTAAAGACATACCTGAAACACCATTACTCCCTGAGTTTTCAGCTATCCAGCTTGCATCACTAAATCCTTCCAGGACAGCAGGGAATCTCCCAAAATGCAAGCCTAGGGTAATAGTACCTTTTAGGTACCTCAAAACCCTATCTAGCCCATCCCAGTGAGTTTGGTCAGGACAGCTTGTGTATCTACTAAGTTTAGACACTGCATATGAAATGTCAGGCCTAGTACAATTAGCTAGATACATCAAGCTTCCTATAACTTGAGAATATCGTAACTGAGACGCAGGAATCCCACTCTTATTCTTGCAGAAGATTCTAGAAGGATCATAAGGAGTGCAGACTGACTTGCAACTCTCATAGCCAAATTTCTCTAAAACTTTCTCAACATAGTGAGATTGAGAAATTGCTATTCCATCAGCTGATCTAGTAAGAGTCAGCCCCAGAATTACATTTGCCTCACCCATGTCCTTCATTTCAAAACTGCTATTTAAGAAAGACTTAGTCTCATTTACTATTCCCAAAGTGTTGCCAAACAGTAAGATATCATCTACATATAGGCAAATAATTATACATTCATCACCCTTAACTTTGTAATAAACACATTTATCGAACTCATTGACCATAAAGCCAAAAGATATGATAGTCATATCAAATTTTTGATGCCACTGTTTAGGTGCTTGTTTCAAACCATACAGAGACTTGACAAGTCTGCAAACTTTCTTTTCACTACCTGGAGCCACAAATCCTTCAGGCTGATCCATATAAATCTCTTCATCAAGATCACCATTAAGAAAGGCAGTCTTGACATCCATTTGATGGACTTTCAGATTATATATGGAGGCCAATGCTATAAGCACCCGGATTGTGGTCATCCTAGTGACAGGGGAATAAGTATCAAAATAGTCTATTCCCTCTAATTGTTTGAAACCCTTGGCAATAAGTCTGGCTTTATACTTTTCAATGGTTCCATCGGGTTTAAGCTTCTTCTTGAAGACCCATTTGCATCCAATGGTCTTTGAACCAGGAGGAGGATCAACTAACTCCCAAGTACCATTAGCAAGAATGGAGTCCATCTCACTCTTAATGGCATCCTTCCAATGCCTTGCTTCGGATGAAGCCATGGCATCTCGGAAGGTTGGGGGGTCACCAGTGATCTGGTAAGTGACAAACTCACTTCCAAAATCCTTAGCAACCTTTTGTCTCTTACTTCTTCTTGGTTCAACTTCTTCTTGATCACTGGAATCAGAAGAAACTTTGGATGCATCAGCCCCCACATTTGTCATTCTTTCCACATGTTCTGGAATAGAATCAGATGTAGAGGCTATAGTCTCAGAAGACAGATGTTGAGGTAAACCAGCCTTCATGGGAAAGACATCTTCGAAGAACGTAGCATCACGAAGCTCGACTATAGTGTTAACATCTATACCAGGAATTTCTGATTTAATAACCAGAAACCTGTATGCATAGCTGTTTTCAGCATAGCCTAGGAAAACCGCGTCAACTGTCTTAGGTCCCAGTTTCTTTCTCTTGTGCTCAGGGACAAGAACCTTTGCCAGGCACCCCCACACTTTAAGAAATTTCAAACTGGGTTTCCTATTTCTCCAAAGTTCAATTGGACTGCTATCTTTATGTTTTAGGGGAACATGATTTAGAATAAGACAAGCTGTATTCAATGCTTCCCCCCACATATACTTAGGTAGTCCTGAACTCTGCAGGAGAGAGTTGACCATGTCAATGAATACACGGTTCTTCCTTTCTGCTATCCCATTAGACTGAGGAGAGTATGGGGCAGTTGTTTCATGAACAATGCCATGTTCTTGGCAAAATTCCACAAACAAGCTAGAGGTATACTCTCCTCCTCTATCAGACCTCAACCTCCTAAGAACCCGATTGGTTTGTGTTTCTGCTTCCTTCTTAAAGATGATAAACTTTTGTAAAGCCTCATCTTTAGACTTGAGCAGATACACATAACAGTATCTACTACAGTCATCTATAAAGGTAATAAAATACTTCTTATGATCCCTAGTTAGCACACCATTAAACTCACAGATATCTGAATGCACCAGATCCAGAATATCTGAATCTCTAACTACAGAATGAAAAGGTTTTCTAGGTAGTTTGGCCTGTACATAGATATCACATTTCTTTGTTTTTTCAATAGTGTGCTCAGGAATTAATTTCAAAGAATTGAAATTAAGATGACCTAAACGTCCATGCCATAAGTTAGATGAATCTAAAACATTATAAGCAACAGAAACAGAAACAGATCTGGAAGCAACAACATCTAAATTTCTGTTCAACACATGATCCACATAAATTTTAAACAATCCATCAGAAAGATAGCCTTTACCAATAAAAGACTTCAAATAGAGTATCACAACTTTATTACATTTAAAGTTAAGTTCATAACCCTCTCTTACTAAAACAGAACCAGATAAAATGTTCCTTCTAACACCAGGAACATGGTGCACTAGGGAAAGAGAAAGAACACGTCCTGAAGAGAACTTCAGGTCCACTCGTCCAACTCCAAGCACCCTAGCAGTGCTCCCATTCCCCATCATCACAGAACGATCATGGGAGGCCTGATAAGACACAAAGTTAGACCTGTCAGCACACAAATGTACATTGGCCCCAGTGTCTACCAACCATTCATTTGGTTCATAAATAGTAAATAGTTGAGGATTAAGAGTAACCTACTCATCAGCAGAAGAGGGTCCAGCAGTCACTACATTGACCTGTGCTGGATTCTGACCGGTCTGTTGGGTCTTATTCAACAACTTTTCTTTCCTTTTGGGACAGTCATTGCGCATATGACCCTTTTGACCACAGGACCAGCACTCTCCAAGTACCTTCTTCTTCTGTATCTTTCCTTTGGGTTTCATCTGTGAAGTGGAATTGTAACGTCGCGTGCCTTTCGGATCCATGCGAATCATGTGTGTGTTGGTTGTGTGGCTGTTGTGAGGCCAATGTGAGCTAGTTGCGTGGATTGTGTGTTGTGAATGTGTGGCTTGAGCAGGTGAAGAGCAGGGCTGGTCCTGAAATGAAACAGGACCTGCTGCTATTCAGTTGAAGTTGGCGGCCAGGGGTAGCTGTTGACTGGTTGGCGTCCAGCTTAGTGGATGTTTACTGCATGAACTAGGCGGCAGTAGATGTGGACGCTGAGGGTGGTGGTTGCTGTTGGCGACAAGAGGGTTGACGCCAACCTGAGATTTCTGCAGGTTATAGGCTCACCCGAGGGCAGCTCTCTCAGCTCACTCTCTTCCCCTCTTGCCCCAGCTTCGCGTCCTGGAGTTTCTGAAGCTTCCAACAGGTACCGAGGAGTGGTTGGACGATCGTGGAACGCGCGGCATCGCTGAATTGCGCGGGGAAACGTCGCGGCGTGGTGCAATTCCCGTGGGAACTCGCGGGGGGCTCGGCGTGAACCGGGAGATTGCGGGAGGTTCTAACGCGTTCTGAGGTAGGGGACGAACCCTGGTCGTTCCATAGAAACATTAAAACTCATCATAACCACCGGAATTAACATGATAATGCATGTTTGAATCAAGTTGCACCATATGGGATAATGGGTGGTTTGAGTAGTTTAATGCACGAAGCATGTTATAATGGGCTATATTGGGTATTAGCAAGCTAAAGGAATTGCATTTGCATATTTTTCAGTAGTTAGAACAGTTAGAAAACCCGCAGAGCCGGATTAGGGTTTCTGCAGGGTTTTTATGGCCGGAGAACTTGGCGTCAACATCGCTTGTCGCCAAGCTCCCCAACCAAGATGTTAATGGCTAGGTCCCTTGCCGTTGACTTGCTATAAGTGGCAATCGATGTTGCCGCCAGCATGTGTGTGAACAGAAATAGATGATTACGGCTTTTATCGATAATGCATGTGTGTTAACACATGAGGTGCACTAAGTGCACTTGGTTCTCGTGTTTAGAATACAAGGTATGCTTTAGTGTTTACTTCAGTGACTGCACGTTGTTTACGCGAGTCAGTTGGGTTCACGTGTGGTGGACCGTGGTTACTTATGGTTTACGTGAGATTTCACGTGGTTTGTGTGTGACGTGCACGTGGTTCTGTGTACGTGGCGAGTAGTACGACGCCTACCGTGGTTACCTCTTCAGTTGGGTGCCCCAGGTTCTTTGTGAGCCAGGATGTTAGCTCGGGGCTTTGTCCCGGTACTTGTGTTGCACCGTGAGGTCTGTGTCGTCTGACCTGGACACCCTCACTCTTGTGTTAGAGTTGTACGTCCGGCTGAGGGAAAGACGACAGTGGGACAGTGACACTTGTGTTTGTTTCTAGTCACTTGTAGCGCGCTCGTAGTTGGGGTACGGACACCAGTAGTCGACACTGGTCCCCAGCTAGTCCTTTTCCAGTGCCTCACTCTAGCGAGCCCAGGCCAGGGTCTCTGGAGGTGCCAGGCATGGGCCTGTGACCGTGTGGTCTGCAGGTGGTGGTGTTTAGTTGGTCTCCACAGTTGCTTGACCTTTTTACGTGGAGCGGCAGCTGGACCTTTCGTCCGTGGCTGCGAGACTGAGAGGTAGACCTGTGTTAGTTGTCCGAGTCAGTTTCTGGTGTCGCGAACCAGTTCACGTGGCTCGTGTTGGCTGTCTCTACTTTAGCTTGTACACCTGTTTGGATTTGCCGTTTAATTATTACTGTTGTTTCTCGTAGTCGGCAGACGGTGAGTACTTTTACAGCTTTACTTACCTGCTTAGCTGTTATATAAATTGTTGGTATTGTTTACTATTCGTACTCGTGGTGTTTGTTTCGCTCGGTTTTGGGGGAGTTCCCTACTGAGCCAGTGACTAGAGAGGCTCACCCCTACCCCCACAGGTGAGAGCGAGGAGGACGTTTCTCGACCGTCGTCCAGTTCCGGACCGCGTCGTAGCGGTGCAGGGTCAGCACCTCCAGCAGAGTAGCTCCAGCAGTGTAGTTTAGTTAGTTGTTTACTTTCTTCAGTTGTACCTCGGGGTATGCCCCAGGCTCTTGTACTTCTTTTTAGTTTTGTGGAAATTTGGCTATGTAAAACTGTGAAATATATATGAAATGTGGTATGTTCCTTTATGTTTACACGGACTGTGGTTTGGTTTCCCTTGCAAGGCTTCGGCCCGTTCGCGGGAGGCAGACTCGGATCAAGTACGTTATCAGTTTAACGGGCTTGGCCGAGGCGATCCATCATAGTTGGTATCAGAGCAAGGTCCGTGTTAATATAAGGGAATTAGTAAGATACATAGCCTTATTTCGGTCATTATACACTGCTGGTAGGGACCCTGGTTTTTGATAATTTGTTGTTTTGATTTTTGGTTGGTGTTTTGTGTATGTAGAAATTTCTAGAATGGCTGATAGAAGAGATTGGGGTGGTGGAGGAGATGATCCGGAGGAAAGCACCCAGCGTATGATAGAAAGGATCTGGGAAAGCCTCACGGATATTCGGGCAAGAATGGATCAGCAGGCGCCAGTGCCACCAGTTGCAGTACCACCTGGGGATGGAGAAGCTGTACCTGTTGCTCCAGTTCCGCCAAGAGTGGAGGTACCTTTTGTAGCACCTGTGCCACCACCACCTCCAGTGTTGATAGCAGAAGAACCAGTGATGCAAGTGGAGAAGTTTCTGAGATTGCAGCCACCTACTTATTCAGGAGGGCCGAATCCAGATACAGCTGAGCATTGGGTTCATGAAATTGAAAGAGTTTTTGCGACTATGAGGTGTCCGGCAGCAGATAGAGTGGTGTTAGCTGCTTATCAGTTGAGGGGCTTTGCCCTAGAATGGTGGCGACTGAAGATGCAGACCACCTTCGCAGGTAGGACAGAGGAGGCCATCACTTGGTCGGAATTTCTTGATGTATTTAACGATACATTCTTTCCGATCCAGGTGCAGCAAGTAAAAAGAGAGCAATTCCGAACTCTTCAGCAAGGTAACTCTTCGGTTTTAGAGTATCAGATGAGATTTATGGCACTTAGCCGTTATGCGCCATATGTGGTTTCAGATAATAACATGATGGTTGAGTATTTTATCAGAGGATTGAGAGTGGAATTGCAGGATGCGATAGTACCTCTCATGTGCAAGACAGTGGAAGAGGCAGCTCAGAGGGCAGCTACTTTAGAGAGGTCTATCCGGACTCGCCAGGCAGGTGAATCAGGTTCAGGTAGTTTCCGGCTACCGCAGCAGACAGTAGGTGCAAGTAGGGGTAAAGCACCAGAGGGACCTTCTACATCAGGCTTTGGTAAATGGGGCCAGAAATTAAAGCAAGCACTTAAAGGAAAAGGAAGAGGATGGGGTGGTCGTCAGCAGTTGCAGCAGGGCCGAGGTAGGCCTGAGGTGGAGGAGTCGCAGCAGAGCACTGCCAGGCAGCCTATTGTTCCTCTAGGGTATAGATGTTATAATTGTAATCAGCCGGGACATTTGATCCGCAATTGTCCCTATGCAAGAGAATATGGGTATGGAAGAGGTGTGCAACAGCAGCAGCAGCCTCAGCAGTTCCAGCAGCCACAGGCAGGTCGTGGCAGAGGAGTACCGCAGCAGCGAGGGAGAGGCGGGGTTATGGCTATCACCCGAGCCCAGGCGGAGGCATCGAATATGATAGAAGGTACTTTACCTCTTTATGAATATTCAGCAAGAGTCTTATTTGATTCAGGTGCCTCTCATTCTTTCATTTCCGAAGAATTTCTGGATTGCATAGCTCATCCCTTAGAAGAGAGGTCTTGTGAGTTAGTGGTGGAGGTTCCTTCAGGTGAGTTCTTGCTCACTTCGAGCTATATAGATGAAGCTCCTGTTATGATTGAAGGGAACCAGATGCCGGGTCGGTTGTATGCCCTGCAATTATCAGATTATGATATCATTTTGGGTATGGACTGGCTTGAGATGTATGGAGCAATGTTAGATTGCAGAAAGAAGAGGATCAGATTTTGTCATCCTAATGGTGTAGTGTTTGAATATCAAGGTATGCCTTTTTATACCTCCAAATTTTAATTTCTGCAATTAAAGCTAGAAAGTTGATTAATGATGGGTGTGTGGCCTATTTAGCCTCAGTAAGTTTGGTAGAAGCCAGTCAGTCAATAGAAGCAGTTCCCGTGGTTAGGGAATTTGCTGATGTCTTTCCTGAGGAATTGCCGGGTTTAGCTCCACATAGAGAGGTGGACTTTACTATTGAGTTGCTGCCAGGTACCATGCCGATTTCTAAAGCCCCATATCGGATGGCACCAGCAGAACTTAAAGAGTTGAAAAAGCAGTTAGAAGAATTGTTGCAGAAGGGTTTTATTAGACCGAGTCATTCCCCGTGGGGAGCGCCAGTTTTATTTGTGAAAAAGAAGGATGGAAGCTTTCGCATGTGCATTGATTATAGGAAATTGAATGATGTGACCATCAAGAATAAGTACCCGTTGCCAAGAATAGATGATTTATTTGATCAGTTGCAATCAGCAAAGGTGTTTTCTAAGATTGATTTGAGGTCCGGGTACCATCAGTTGAGAATTAAAGAGGAGGATATAGATAAGACAGCGTTCAGAACCAGATATGGTCACTATGAGTTTGTGGTAATGCCTTTTGGGTTGACTAATGCTCCTGCAGGTTTTATGGATCTGATGAATAGAATATTTCATCCATATTTAGATCAATTCATTGTGGTCTTTATTGATGATATTCTAATTTATTCAACATCTAAGAGGAGCATGCAGCTCATTTGAGGTTTACCCTGCAGTTGTTAAGGGATAACCAGTTGTTTGCTAAATTCAGTAAGTGTGAATTTTGGTTGAAGGAAATTCAGTTTTTGGTCATGTTATTTCAGCTAAAGGAGTAGCAGTGGATCCAAGTAAAGTGGAAGCAGTAATGAGATGGCAAGTACCTAAGTCAATAACTGAGATTAGAAGTTTTCTGGGGTTAGCAGGTTATTATAGGCGTTTTATTCAAGATTTTTCTAAGATTGCAGTGCCTATGACTAAATTGACCAGGAAAGGAGTGCCTTTTGTGTGGTCCGGTGAATGTCAGAGAAGTTTCATGGAATTAAAGAAAAGACTTACATCAGCACCTATATTGACATTACCGGCTGGGAGTGGTGGTTTTGTGTTGTATACTGATGCTTCAAGGAGAGGACTTGGCGCAGTGCTTATGCAGCATTGTAAAGTGATAGCGTATGCGTCTAGACAATTGAAGCCAGCAGAAGAAAGTTACCCCACTCATGATTTAGAATTGGCAGCTGTTGTGTTTGCTTTAAAAATGTGGAGGCATTATCTGTATGGCGAGAGATTTGAGATCTTTACAGATCATAAAAGCTTGAAGTATATCTTCTCGCAGAAAGATTTGAATCTTCGCCAGCGCAGATGGATTGAATATTTGAAGGATTATGATTTCAGTTTGGCTTACCATCCGGGTAAGGCCAATGTTGTAGCTGATGCCTTGAGCAGAAAGGCGTATATGAATATGATGATGATTAAAGAATGGAAATTGTATGAAGAAGTAGTAGAGAATTCCTTGTATGTGCCCAGTAGTCAGCGTCGAGCGATTCTAGCTGCTAGTGCTGTAGAGCCGTCTTTGTATTGGCAGATCATTGAAGCTCAGAGAGCAGATACAGGTTTAGCTGAAATTGTGAAAATGGAAGGAGTTTCTATTGATGATAATTGTGTGGTCAGGCTTCGAGGCAGGTTGTTTGTTCCTGCAGAAAGAGAGGTGAAGCAGCGAGTATTGGAAGAGGCTCATAAATCTAGGTACACTATTCATCTGGGTAGTACTAAAATGTATCATGATTTGAGAAAACATTTCTGGTGGCCTCATATGAAGAAAGAAATAGCAGAATTTGTAGCAAGGTGTGCTATCTGTCAACAAATTAAAGCAGAGCATCAGAAGCCTGGAGGTCTATTGCAACCGCTGCCTATTCCACAGTGGAAGTGGGATGATATTGCAATGGACTTTGTGGCAGGTTTACCAAAGTCGAGTTCCGGGCATAATGGAATATGGGTATTTGTTGACAGATTGACTAAGGTATGCAGATTAGTGGCGGTAAGTATGTCTTGGACAGTGGACAGGTTGGCAAATATTTATGTTGAAAGAATTGTTCCACTGCATGGTATTCCAAAGACTATTGTATCAGATAGAGATCCAAGATTTACTTCTGGTTTTTGGAGAAGTCTACAGAAAGTGATTGGTTCTGAATTGAGGTATAGCTCCGCTTATCATCCCCAGACAGATGGTCAAACAGAGAGGACTATTCAGACAATTGAAGATATGTTGCGGGCTTGTTGTTTAGTTTGGGGAGGTAGTTGGGAGCATCATTTGGGAATGGTTGAGTTTGCCTACAATAATAGTTATCATACCAGTCTTGGGATGGCACCGTATGAAGCTTATATGGAAGGCCATGTAGAACCCCATTGAACTGGCATGAAGTGGGAGAAAGGCAAATGGTGGGTCCTGAATTATTCAGCAAACCACTGAAGTAGTGAAGCTTATTAAAGAAAAATTGCAGGCAGCTCAAAGTAGACAGAAAAGTTATGTAGATGTTCGAAGGAGACCACTTCAATTTGAAGTGGGAGATTTTGTTTTTCTGAGAGTTTCCCCGAGTAAAGGTATTATGAGGTTTGGCAAATCTGGGAAGTTGAGTCCAAGGTATGTGGGACCTTTCAAGTGTTAGAAAGAATTGGGGAAGCAGCTTATAGGCTGGATTTGCCAGCTGATTTTGCAGATGTGCATGATATTTTCCATGTCTCCATGTTGAGAAAGTGTATTGAAGATCCAGCTCAAATAATTAGATACAAGGTGGTGACCTGAGACCGGACATGACTATGCCAGAGTATCCGGTGCAGATCACAGATCGAAAGATAAAGAAGTTGAGGAATAAAGAAATTGAGCTAGTTAAAGTGAGATGGGAAAATAGATTGGGAGGTGAAGATACCTGGGAGTTGGCCGCGGAAATGGCTAAAGGGTATCCCTATCTGTTTGAGTAAGCTTGTGTATTTTCTTTTTAGATGATAGTACTTGTAAAGGTGTATGTGTATGAGTTGTTTAATTTTGAATTGTGTTATGAATTTCGAGGTCGAAATTTTCTTTTTAGATGATAGTAATGTAACGTCGCGTGCCTTTCGGATCCATGCAGATCATGTGTGTGTTGGTTGTGTGGCTGTTGTGAGGCCAATGTGAGCTAGTTGCATGGATTGTGTGTTGTGAATGTGTGGCTTGAGCAGGTGAAGAGCAGGGCTGGTCCTGAAATGAAACAGGACCTGCTGCTGTTCAGTTGAAGTTGGCGGCCAGGGGTAGCCGTTGACTGGTTGGCGTCCAGCTTAGTGGACGTTTACTGCATGAACTAGGCGGCAGTAGATGTGGACGCTGAGGGTGGCAGTTGTTGTTGGCGACAAGAGGGTTGATGCCAACCTGAGATTTCTGCAGGTTATAGGCTCACCCGAGGGCAGCTCTCTCAGCTCACTCTCTTCCCCTCTTGCCCCAGCTTCGCGTCCTGGAGTTTCTGAAGCTTCCAACAGGTACCGAGGAGTGGTTGGACGATCGTGGAACGCGCGGCATCGCTGAATTGCGCGGGGAAACGTCGCGGCGTGGTGCAATTCCTGTGGGAGCTCGCGGGGGGCTCGGCGTGAACCGGGAGATTGCGGGAGGTTCTAACGCGTTCTGAGGTAGGGGACGAACCCTGGTCGTTCCATAGAAACATTAAAACTCATCATAACCACCGGAATTAACATGATAATGCATGTTTGAATCAAGTTGCACCATATGGGATAATGGGTGGTTTGAGTAGTTTAATGTACGAAGCATGTTATAATGGGCTATATTGGGTATTAGCATGCTAAAGGAATTGCATTTGCATATTTTTCAGTAGTTAGAACAGTTAGAAAACCCGCAGAGTCGGATTAGGGTTTCTGCAGGGTTTTATGGCCGGAGAACTTGGCGTCAACATCGCTTGTCGCCAAGCTCCCCAGCCAAGATGTTAACGGCTAGGTCCCTTGCCGTTGACTTGCTATAAGCGGCAATCGATGTTGCCGCCAGCATGTGTGTGAACAGAAATAGCTGATTACGGCTTTTATCGATAATGCATGTGTGTTAACACATGAGGTGCACTGAGTGCACTTGGTTCTCGTGTTTAGCATACAAGGTATGCTATTAGTTGTTTACTTCAGTGACTGCACGTTGTTTACGCGAGTCAGTTGGGTTCACGTGTGGTGGACCGTGGTTACTTATGGTTTACGTGAGATTTCACGTGGTTTGTGTGTGACGTGCACGTGGTTCTGTGTACATGGCGAGTAGTACGACGCCTACCGTGGTTACCTCTTCAGTTGGGTGCCCCAGGTTCTTTGTGAGCCAGGCTGTTAGCTCGGGGCTTTGTCCCGGTACTTGTGTTGTACCGTCGAGGTCTGTGTCGTCTGACCTGGACACCCTCACTCTTGTGTTAGAGTTGTACGTCCGGCTGAGGGAAAGACGACAGTGGGACAGTGACACTTGTGTTTGTTTCTAGTCACTTGTAGCGCGCTCGTAGTTGGGGTTACGGACACCAGTAGTCGACACTGGTCCCCAGCTAGTCCTTTTCCAGTGCCTCACTCTAGCGAGCCCAGGCCAGGGTCTCTGGAGGTGCCAGGCATGGGCCTGTGACCGTGTGGTCTGCAGGTGGTGGTGTTTAGTTGGTCTCCACAGTTGCTTGACCTTTTTACGTGGAGCGGCAGCTGGACCTTTCGTCCGTGGCTGCGAGACTGAGAGGTAGACCTGTGTTAGTTGTCCGAGTCAGTTTCTGGTGTCGCGAACCAGTTCACGTGGCTCGTGTTGGCTGTCTCTACTTTAGCTTGTACACCTGTTGGGTTTGCCATTTAATTATTACTGTTGTTTCTCGTAGTCGGCAGACGGTGAGTACTTTTACAGCTTTACTTACCTGCTTAGCTGTTATATAAATTGTTGGTATTGTTTACTATTCGTACTCGTGGTGTTTGTTTCGCTCGGTTTTGGGGGAGTTCCCTACTGAGCCAGTGACTAGAGAGGCTCACCCCTACCCCCACAGGTGAGAGCGAGGAGGACGTTTCTCGACCGTCGTCCAGTTCCGGACCGCGTCGTTGTGGTGCAGGGTCAGCACCTCCAGCAGAGTAGCTCCAGCAGTGTAGTTTAGTTAGTTGTTTACTTTCTTCAGTTGTACCTCGGGGTATGCCCCAGGCTCTTGTACTTCTTTTTAGTTTTGTGGAAATTTGGCTATGTAAACTGTGAAATATATATGAAATGTGGTATGTTCCTTTATGTTTACACGGACTGTGGTTTGGTTCCCTTGCGAGGCTTCGGCCCGTTCGCGGGAGGCGGACTCGGATCAAGTGCGTTATCGGTTTAACGGGCTTGGCCGAGGCGATCCGTCACAGGAATCAACTTTGGTTTTGCCCTTAAATTCTTTCCCTTTGTGCCTCATTACTAGGTTTGCACTTGCATCAACAGGCATGCAAGGCTTCTCCTTCCTATGCTCCTCTTCTATAGCAATAGCCCTCATCAAATCATCAAGAGAAATAGTCTCTTTACGGTGTTTAAGAGACATCTCAAAATCCTCCCAAGATCTGGGCAATTTCTCTATAATGCACATGACTTGGAGCTTTTCAGGCATTTTCATATCTGCCTCAGCCAGACCTTGGAGCATAAGGAGAAGTTCATGAGCCTGCTCCCCCACAGGTTTGTTTTCAACCATTTGGAACTTGAGAAACTTGCCCACAGAGTATTTTTCCAGACCTTGGTCCTCGGTGTTATACTTGCGGTCTAGTTCATCCCAAAGTGCCTTAGTGGTTTTGAAAGTGGAAGAACTGTAAACATCAAAAAGAACATCAGATAGTGCAGTGAGTATACACCCATGCCCTAACCTGTCCTTTTCCTTCCACTCTTCAACCTTCTTGGCACTGTCAGGGACTTTCTCATCCAAAACAGGGGGATCCGATTCAATCAGTGATATTAGACCGACCATGGTGAACCAGACTTTCATGCGTTGTTGCCAACGCTTGAAATGCTGCTCGGAAAATTTTTCGGGCATCCCAGACAAGTCCACCCTCGCTCTAAAACCCACTGACACCATGAATGATATCTTCTCTAAGACTGTTGAATATGAAACGTGGAATAGGGCACATCCATGGCAATAATCGGATATACAGATATGCATACACAACCATAGAAAATAGGTAAATGGAAATCGTTCAAACGACAACAACCAAACAGTAACATACATGAGATGAACTGGTGAAATATACATGCTTAAAACGACAGTAAAGGGTGCAGTAGAAGCGTCTCTAAGGAGACTCCCCTTAGAGAAGATATCGCCCCCACAGAAGTAGTGCGACGGGCAAGGCGATCTCCTCCCAGGATACAACTACCACCATGAAATTAAGAACCGCACTAATCTTAATTTCGCAAACAGAGCTACACTAAGCCTAACCCTCATTTACAGGAAAAAAGGAACGGGAACGAAGGGCATGCACCGGTCACCGGCGGAGAACGACGCAGCGGCGACGGCCGGAGGCGCGGTCGACGATGCCGGAGCGGAGCAGTGCAACGCCAAAAAGGGAACGGGAGACGAGCGGTCGGACAGCGAGCGGTTCCTCCGTGCGAGTCGAAAGGGCGCTTCGGGTTTTTACAGAACAGAAGTCTAACCACGCGATTAGGGAACTTAATCGCCATATGAAGCACCCAACGCCCGCGCAGACCGGGACAATGGGCCGGTTCAAATAACAGGCCCAAACAGGTCTAATCTCCCCAAGAAAGGCTCAAAATGCAAAAATAAGAAGTAAAAAGGTGCCAAGTCAAGCCGGCTGGACCGCGTCATCACACGCGTGCGCCCGCCCAACCCGGCAGCGCGCGTGTGTGATATGGTCTAGCATACCTCTACCTTTGTCTATAAGACATAGTCCCATGGACACTAGAGGTTATGAAGCCCTTAACTCTTTAGGGGTATCCCATGTGGGACTAAAGACCTCACACATAAAGACAACCCCACACATAGGGACAACATAGCACAACTTTTGAGGTACCCTTTTACTTTATCAACCTTGAGTTTTACCTTTCTTTTATAAAGCCCCTTTCACACCCTTTATTTCCAACAGCCTTTGCCTTTAATTATCTGCTTTCCTAACATCATGTTTAGTTAAATCCATAATTAATTTTTCCCCTTCACTCTAATACTATTAAAAAGGATTATTTGCATTGAGAATTACTTTCTATCCGACCAACTAGATAGAAAAATAGATATGATGTGTTTGGATATGATTTGATTGGTCGACGCTCAAGTCTCATGCATGCTCGAACAAACGTGAGACCTAAGCGACAAACGTGGGGTTTGAATGCCGATCAATCAAGACAACATCCAAACATATCAATACAACTTTTCCAATCGGTTCGAGTAGAAAGTATTTCTCATTAATTTGCATTGCATGTTCAGGAGACCAGTTCATCCAATCACCTGCGTAAACAATCAGCTAAATCACATCAGTGTGGTCTTTTCTTTGTTTTAGATTCTAGGATAAGGTTCTTGATTCATAAATTAAATGATTGCTGCGTTGATTGAATGGTACACGGATATCAATCCGCACATCTTCCAATCACAGCACTTAATTTGCCGCGTAACAAGTATTTTTTTTTATTCATTTATGGATTACAAATAGATAAACAAAATCAGTGCTATCGATGGCGTACACCCCTACTCCCTTCACTTCCATGAGGAGCAATCCTTGCGTTAGCAACTTATAATCAAAATTACAACTTTCATAATAATATTCTTTTAGCAGGTAAATGCGAGAGAATGGATTTGACTTTTGAGCCTAAGTGCCTGTCATTACATCCTATAATAATTATACTAATAATAAATCTTTTGTAAAAGTGTAAAGGGTAAAGGAAAACAAAATTGGAAAATGTTAACTCAAAATTACCAAAAACTAGCAAAAACCTTGTTTAATTTTACAGTCTGCCAAATAAGATACTCCCCAATCTTCAAATCCGGAAGATACACTAATTTTAAAACCAGTGATCCTAAAACTGAGTTTGGAAATACACTAGTTTTAAAACCGTTGATCATTCTATAACAACCACGACAACACAAAAAACAAATGTTACAACTCTTCGGGAGGAGATTTGTATGGTAAGTAGTGGCGGATCAAATTTAGATTCAATAAGATCACATAACTCCACTGAAATTTTAGAACTCTATTAATGTGTGTAAATTTTTTTATTAAATTAATTAGGTTAGAAATTTTTTTAAAGAGAGTAATTTCATTGAATGAAATTTCTGAATCCGTCTATGATGGTAAGTACTTAATAATTTAAAAAGATAAATCATCTATATTCTTAGGTAGTTCGTGTTGGATAAGAACTTCAAAAACATTAATTCCAGCTAAAAAATGATCGGAGATCTACCCTTGTCACAAGTTTAAGTCGATCTGTCTTGACAAACTTTGAGCAGCAAAAATGAGGTGATTTATATGTTTTTTTTCATTGATCTAGATGTGATGGCATCACATAGACTTGTATTTTTTGGGACATGTATGCAACTCGAATTTTGATAATGACAAAAATATTTTAGCATTAACATTCATTACATAATTTAATTATGACAAAAGTACTTTAACATAATGACAAAAGTATTCTTAACATTTTAATCAACTATTTTGATAATGACAGAAATAATTTGCACTCATTCATAAATAAAATTTAATATATTTGATTTCTCAAAGAATAACTTAATATTATTTTCTGAGCATCAAAATATTCATTCATTATTCTTATCTTATAACGGATGAAGAAAAACTCTGTAGAATATCACTTTTATCTAAGACTACCAACTTAATTTATATTGTGAACTATGTAAGTGTTATTTCGATTGAAATATAATTTTCTTCACAAGTGAAAGTTCATGTTTTCTTCATAAGTCGAAGATAGCTTTAAAATAATCTATATTTTTAACTTCGACTTCAACTAAGTTACAAGACCGATGGTTTCCACTTCAACTGTAGTTTAATATGTTTCTCACTTTAGTTGACGAACAAGTTTCACTTCAAATGATGTTTAAACATTTTTTTTACCAAAACTGATGTTTAAACATGCTCTTGACTTCGACTGATGTTTAAATGTGTTGATCGATGATTTCTTAATTACTTCAACTTATGAAGGCTTTTCATAAAAACCATTTCAACTTAGTTGTCTTCATAAAAGTCAGAATCTTCATACATATAATACTATCAGTCATGGATTAAATCGTAAATCAAAATAATTGACTAAAATTCATTAGTTACAGAATATTTCGATAGCGATGGACTTACTTTACGATAATTTTGTAACATGACTTGTTTATTGAAATAAATATTGAAAATTTTATTATCTCTGAATTATATTTTAGCAACATAATTACTTCATGATAATTTTGCATCGAATCGTATTTATCAAAATAAATCATGGAAAATTGAAATAAATTATGAATAATCCATGATAAATCACATTTGCATTTGTAACATGGTTTGTCACTGGTATAAACAATAAATAGTGTAACTTATGTATAAATTCATATTATAAGTCCTTGCTTACTGTTGGGCGGTTTTGCCCATTGGGTCCCGCGAGGGGCCCGCCTCCACCGCCTTGGTGGGTGGAGGGGTGTCGCCAACGCGCAGGGCGCGTTGGCGACGCCCGGCTGCGCGCTGGCGAGGCGGGCTGCTGCTGTGCGGCAGCAGCTCCGCCACAGCCTCTGCCGCCTCTCGCGGCAGAGGCTGCCGCCTCTCCTCCCCACTCGCCTCCTCTCTCCTCCTCACTCCTCCCCCTTTCCCTATAAATACCCCATGAGGGGTGAAGGGGTAGATCCATCCCAGTGAATCCATCCTTGAGGATTCCATTGGAATGCATGTGTGCATGCAAGTGTATGTGAGAGAGTGAGTCTGCAAGTGTGTCTTGCAGGTGTGACCTTCTCTGTGTGAGAAGGTACTGTCCCAGGTGTGGGACATCGGGTGTTCTCTATCGGATATCGACTGACAGAGGTACGTCTTCGCTAGTCATCGGATATAAGGTGTGGATCAGTGTAGGCGACTCTGGCAGCCGTCTATCTACTTCTGTGGGATATTCTTACTACATTTCCGCTGCGAGGTATGTCCTCTTCACGTTTTCCAACATTAGTATCAGAGCCATTGTTGGTTCTGATTTTTCTCTTTCTCTTGTGAGCTGCGAGATGGCAGGTTCCCCGGCACAGTCGGACCCTGAGTTGGTAGATCAATATTTCGAGGATTGGTTCTTGGATGTAGATCTGACGTTCGTCAATGTCAACTCTAGTATGCTGGCAGCAGATTATGGATAGGCGTTGGACCAGGACGCTGTGACCAGCGGGACGAGTGTACCGAGTTCAGATGCGCTGGAAGTGGCCAGCGGCAGAGCTGACTCTGAGTTCCAGGTAGTCCTTTCACTTCCTGGAGTAGATACATCGGATAGTCTGAGTATCTATACACCTTCTCCTCTGACTGTGTCAAATCCTTGGTCTCCACCTATTTCTAAACAGGCCTTTTGGGAACCATGGCCGGTAGTCTGAGAACTGCATGTGGCAGTTGTGCCCCTCCCTGCACCACCTCTCACTATCACTCTTAGGACTACCGAGGGAGTTTTGGTGGTAGCAAAAGGTTATATACATCTTTTATAGAGAGATAGAGATATCATGTCATGTACAGCGCTAGTTTTTGAAGCGCAATTTTGTTTTCCCTTTTTGCGCGTGAATGTGTTCACGCTTGCATCGGAAATTGTACATGTAACCTTTATATGTTTATATATAAATATGTTTTATATATAATCAAATATGTTTAAAGTTAGTATGTTTTGTACATATTTTCTTTAATGTTATGCAAATTAGTTTTGCATATGAAATATTTTCTCAAAATCATTTTTAATTATATTGATTTATCTTATATAAGTGGGAGATGATTGTAATTGCCTAGCTTTACTTTTAATTTTACTATATAAGAAATGTTCAATGTAATTAGCTTGGATTTCTAGAAGTAAATAGGCATAATGTGTAAATTGATGTCAAAAACTCCCCTTCCTGTTTTGATATGTAGTGGTAAACTATGGCTACCAAAAACGTTATTGCTAATCTTACTAAGGGTGAAAAGTTGAATGGCACAAACTATGATATATGGCATCGTAAAATGCAATATTTGCTGGATGAACAAGATGTGATTGATCATCTTACGATGTCCTTGTCACCGCCCATTGAGGGCAGCCGCAAAACAGACCAAGAAGCTTATGTAGCTTGGTTCAAGAAAGATCGTAGTGCGCGCTTTACTTTGTTAAGTGCAATGGCCGACGATCTTATTGGCGAGTTTGAGAACTACGCCACTGATAAGGATAAAACTTTCAAGCGCCAATGTGGCGGCAAGAAAGACAAAAGTCGTTTGAAATGTTTTAACTGTAAAAAGCGAGGCCATTTCGCTCATGAATGTCTTGAGCTGAAAAAGGTAACTCAATTCCCTAGCTCTCCATGTACGTTTGTCTGTACACATGTTTTGACTGCTCATCCTAATCTTGTGTGGATCTTGGATTCAGGAGCAACAAAACATATAACGATGGATCGAGCAGGTTTTGTGGATTATCATCGGATTCCAGAAGGCATGCAAAGAGTCTTCATGGGCAATGGTGCCAGTAAAGAAGTCCGTGGAGTCGGTTCATACCAACTCTATTTTGTGAACGAACGTACGTTACTTTTAAGTGATGTACTCTATGTGCCTAGAATCTAATATAATCTTTTGTCAGTTTCAACTTTATCAGCAATGGGCTTTTGTTTATCTTTTTCTGGCAATCTTGTAACCAATATCTTGGATGACGTCCTTTATGGACATGCATTGCTATGTGATGGTTTTTATATCTTAGATTTGATTGACAACTTTCCTAATTCTTCTTTTATGGTTATGCCTGCGTTAGCTCAAAAAGATTTAGATTCTGTGACATGGCATGCTCGTTTAGGCCATATTGGACAAGATAGAATGGCTAGATTAGCTAGAGAAGGCCTTTTAGGGTCACTCGCTAAGGTCAACTTGCCCATATGTGAGCCCTGCTTGGCAGGAAAAGCATGTCATAAGTCTTTTGAAAAAGCTGTTAGAACCTCCAAACCATTGGAATTGATCCATTCTGACGTCTGTGGACCCATGAGTGTTAGAGCTCGGCATGGATATTACTATTTTCTCACATTCATTGACGATTTTTCGCAGTACGGATATGTCTATTTGATTGCTCATCGCTATGAAGTGCTGGATTGTTTCAAGCATTTCTTAGCTAGAATTGAAAATCAAAAGGAGAGGAGTGTTAAAGCTCTTCGGACAGACCGTGGACGTGAATATCTGTCTGATCAGTTCCGAGCATTATGTAAAGAAAAAGGTATACGTCGGCAACTCACTATTCCATATACGCCGCAATAAAATGGTGTTGCAGAATGAAGGAATAGAACAATGCTAGACATGGTTAGGTGATCAATGATGGCGTGGACAAATTTGCCAATCTCTTTTTGGGGAGATGCTTTGTTAACTGCAGCCTACATTCTTAACCGAGTGCCATCTCAATCAGTTCCTTCTACCCTATATGAATTGTGGCATGGCCACAAACCGGACTTAAATTGTTTACGTCCATGGGGATCAGCTGGATATGTTCATCACATGATGAGTAAGTTTGGAAAACTTGGTCCTAGAGCTCAAAAGTCTATCTTTCTCAAATATCCTAAGAGCTCAATAGGTTATGTCATGTATGGACATCATCCAGATGGAGGAATGATAGAGCGTGAGGTCCGAGATGTTGTCTTCTTAGAGAATGAATTTCCTAGTCTTGGCGACAATGAGAAGAATCTTGATCTTTTTGAAATAGATGAACAATTGAACATCCTACCATCTTCCGGCGAAGGGAGGGAATGTGTTCCCATACCAATGTCTGCCGAAAATGATAGGGATGGTCAGTCTAGTGGGAGACTGGGAGTGCATCCAGTGGGAGTGCATCATTAGAAAGTCAAGATCCTTTACGTCGTAGCAAGCGTGGGAATGTTCCTCATCGATTTTTTGAAATTGATAGTGAGGTACTTCTTTGTGAACCCACGGATGATGAAGAGCCTAGATCTGTTCAGGAAGCTCTTGCATCATCATCTAGGAAAGAATGGGAAATTGCCATGCAGGAGGAGATTCTTTCAATGTCACATAATGAAGTCTGGGAGTTAGTGTATCTTCCACCTAAGCGTAGGGCAATTGGAAACAAGTGGCTTTTCAAGCTTAAACGCAAGGCTGATGGGACTATTGACAAGTATAAAGCAAGACTTGTGGCAAAAGGCTATACCCAGAAAGAGGGTATAGATTATGATGAGACCTTTTCACCTGTGGTGAGATTCTCATCTGTTCGCCTTATTCTAGCCATAGTCGCGCATCTAGACTTGGAATTGTTCCAAATGGATGTGAACACTGTATTTCTCAATGGAGAACTAGACGAGGAGATATACATGGCTCAACTAGAGGGTTTTGAGACTAAAAGCGAGGAGCAAAAAGTTTGCCGCCTCAAGCATTCAATCTATGGATTGAAACAATCATCTAGACAGTGGTATATGAAATTTCATAAGGCTATTATCTCATATGGTTTTGAGATGATTGACGAGGACCACTGTGTGTATGTTAAGCGAGTGGGAGATAGTCTCCTCATTTTATCATTATATGTTGATGATATCTTAATGGCTGGAAATGATATGGAGTTGATTACCGCCACAAAGAGTTGGTTATCTTCCGTCTTTGAGATGAAAGATATGGGCGAAGCAAGCTATGTGCTCGGAGTAAAGATTGTGCGGAATCGCTCGGAAAGGTCGTTGAGTTTGTCTCAGGAGACATACATTAATAAGATCCTGAAGCGTTTTCGAATGCACAATTCTCAACCCATTGATACTCCACTTGATAAAGGATGTGTCCTAAGTACTTGTCAATGCCCCAAGAGTAAAGAAGAAATAGAAAGTATGTCTAGTGTGCATATGCTGCTGCGATTGGAAGTCTAATGTATGCTATGTTGTGTACTCGGCCAGACATTAGCTTCGCAGTGGGTTTGGTAAGTCGTTACCAAAGTAACCCTGGTCTCGCGCATTGGAAAGCTGTTAAAAGGATTTTACGGTATTTACGAGGGATGTCAGATTATGCACTACGTTACAAGGGTGGCGACCTGAAAATCATCGGCTACAGTGATGCGGATTGGGCTAGTGACCGAGATGAGTGAAAATCCACTTCAGGCTTTGTGTTCCTATTGGCTGGTGGAGCTATCTCGTGGAGTAGCAAGAAGCAGTCTTGCATTGCCCTATCCACAATGGAGGCCGAATATGTTGCTTGTTCTACCGCTAGCCAAGAGGCAATTTGGTTGCAAAGTTTGTTGCAGTGTTTGGCGATTACACCTCATCAGAATGAGGGTGTACTGTTATATGTTGACAGTACCTCGGCATTGGCCTTCGCCAAAGATCCTAAATTTCATCGCAGAACGAAGCATATTGATAGTCGTTACCACTACATTAGGGAATTGGTGGTAAAAGGGTTAGTGGTGCTTCGTCAGATTAGTTCTGTTAGAATGATAGCAGATCCACTAACGAAACCTTTAGCCAGAGAGAGTTTTGTGACCCATTGTGGATCTATGGCTCTTTGTAAGTTATAGTAATTTACAATGTTTTGACATCACTAAAGTTTTGTTCATCATAAAATGTTATTTATGTGAACAAATGATTGCTTTATACATTGTTAGAGTGTCACCACGCAAGGATCAGCCCTCTCACACAGGTGATCCGCCTTTGGTGCTTATTGATAGTGAGCAAATATGAGGCACTTGATGTTGTGGAACTCCAGATGACTAGAGGTCGAACACAATATCCCGAGCTTTGTTAGAATGCCGCCTTGGCAGAGGCCGAGATGAAATCTGAATTAGTTCAGATTGACCATATGGATTATTGATATAATCGTGTGAAGCCTGTTATATCTGGACATGTGAGTCGCAAAAAGGCGCTAAATGAGAGCGAGTGGTTTGCGGGACTCTGGTCAATTGTATTTGTTACAATTGGACTTGTATCCGTGGGATGTTATTTGACACGCCCATAAAAATGGAGGAACATCACAGCATGTGATCATACCATGTGTTAAATACAACCGCATATGAGAATGATGAATGGTTCCCTCTTCATCATTGTGTGAGCTCAAGAATCACGTTTGTCTGTGATTCCTAATGTACCCTTAGTGACCTACAACGCTATGCCATGACAAGGAAGCTTGATGTCGCTACTTTAGCATGTTACTTAGGGCGATGGTTGATACCGTCCAGTAGAACATGTCTAGGAAAGCGGTTAAGACAAATTGAATTGACATATGCAACATAGGGAAGGTATCTTGTTATTTCACCATGCTTAATTACTCATATCCCGGGAGGCTCAGTTGCCTATGTGGTAATAGAGTCATGAGTGTTACGCTTTTGGATTCGATACTGCCTTCTGAGAGATTCGGAGTATCAGAATCAGGTGAATATTAAGAGCCTGAGGTACATATTGAGATTAAGTGTTCCGTTAGTAAGATGACGACTTAATGGAACACTTGTTGGTGACTCGGAAAATCTCACAGAGGTTGCACGCCTTATTTTCGGTATGACCATTGATGTCGAATGCCATAGAGAATGTCGGATGCGTCGTCAACCCTGTGTGGGTAAGTGGGTTGTCAACCCGAAATGGGCAAGTGGGAGCTGTTGGGCAGTTTTGCCCATTGGGCCCTGCGAGGGGCCCGCCTCCACTACCTTGGCACTGGCTGCTGGCGCTAGCTGCTGGTGAGGCGCGCTGGCGAGGTGGGCTGCTGCCGCGCGGCAGCAGCTCCGCCACAGCCTCTGCCACCTCTCGCAGTAGAGGCTACCGCCTCTCCTCCCCACTCACCTCCTCTCTCCTCCTCACTCCTCCCTCTTTCCCTATAAATACACCATGAGGGGTGAAGGGGTAGATCCATCCCAGTGAATCCATCCTTGAGGATTCCATTGGCATGCAAGTGTATGTGAGAGAGTGAGTCTGCAAGTGTGTCTTGCAAGTGTGACCTTTTCTATGTGAGAAGGTACTGTCCCAGGTGTAGGACATCGGGTGTTCTCTATCGGATATCGACTGACGGAGGTACGCCATCGCTAGTCCTCAGATATAAGGTGTGGATCAGTGTAGGTGACTTTGGTAGCCGTCTATCTACTTCTGTGGGATATTCTTACTACATTTCCGCTGCAAGGTATGTCCTCTTCACGTTTTCCAACACTTACAATAGTTGAAATGTTTCAAACATATAGATTTACCATTTCAGAATCATAGTCATGCATTCTTCTTACTTGTTGTAGTCAACATGTTTATATATATTTGTCATTTTAGAATCTCAGTCATGCATTCTTCTTACTTGAAGTAGTCAACATGTTTATATAAATTTGCCATTTCAAAATCTCAGTCATAGTAAGCAACATTGTCTACTTTAAACATTATTTTAGTTAAGAAATTATATGAGTGATCAAATCAACGACATTCTTCTTGCTTGCAGTGGTCATCATGTTTATATAAATTTGTCATTTTAGAATAAGCACTGTCTATTTAATTTTTTTTCTTATTCAATCATGCTATTTAAATGCATCGAATGGCAACCTGCGACATTGCTTAAAATACAATACCTATGTACGTAGTTGCCTACTCACACACCTAAGAGTAGGTATACCACAACTATCTACATATACCTAATGCCATGTTAACATCCATCTTGTCATAAGGACTTTACACTCGTTACTCTTTATTCATTCATATTTCTAACCCAGGAAGCTTGAATTGATCAAAACTACAACAGACGAAACTTATCAAGACGAACGTTAGAACAAACATGACGCCTGCAACGTTCAAACTCTAATTAACAGATAACTCCAACGGATCTTTTGCAATGGAAGAAATGCAAAGGCCTGTATAAGATCAAGGCAAGATGTTGTAAGAAAAACAAGTAGAATAACAAGTGGATCAGAGATACACAGGACAATGCAAAAGCTGTCCTGATACGCAACATACAGGCTTCAACTTCCAGCTTCTGTTGAGTAGACTCAAGCGTCTAGAAGATCCTTCAAGAGTCCACCATTTGTATAGAGAGAAATCATTGCAGCACAAAGCTCAACCACTTCTTTCTCTCTCAGCCTGCCTCATTTAGATCAGGTTGCATTGTCACAATAACATCTTTGCCTGGTCTTGTAGGGCTTGTGAGGCATTTCTCTTTGTAAACCTCATTGCGAAGAGTTGGCTACCATGTGTGTACCCCTATTGGATAAGGGAAAACCTGCAAGACAGGTGCGTTCCTATCTAGAAGAGAGAAGGCCAAGTGTTTGGCGTGTGTTTCTCTTGTGTTAAAGGGAAGATCGATAGTCCCAGTGAGTTGTAACCTTGGTTGATAATGTTAGTAGAAATCTCAAGCTTGTTGATTTAGAGACTACACATAAGATTTCTATTGGAAGAAAACTCTGAATCAAAATAAATTATTTGTGTTCTTTATGTGTGTGTGATTGCTTCCACGACTTTTCTTCTACACATTTATTTTCACTGACCAAACTAACAACAAATTGAAGTGTTGTTTTTAGTTTAGTTCCTATTATTATAAGGAAGCACCTATTCAAACCCCCACCCCCCCTCTAGGTGCATCTTGACGCTGCCAACTATCTAACAGTACCAACTACTGTTGTCCGTCACCACACCATCCACCACCATCACCTGCTCCTATCAACAAATATTAACTTATTCTTAACAAATACCTACTTAATATTAGCCTATTATTTGACAAATATTATCATACCATTTTCAAGTATTGTTCTTCCATAGATAAATACAGTGATCAGAATTATTACAAGCAGTTGTTACCTATTATTAATAATATTACCATATCACTGCCATGTACCATCACGGTTGTCGGCTGCCAAGCACAGCTATCATTGCCTTCCAGAGCTCTCTGTCGACCATTATTCAACCACCACATCTCACCCACACGGTGTTGAGTAATACTTGGGAGTAATACTTGATGCACACCGTTGGTGTGCATGTGCACCAAGTGACACATCGGCAAGCACACCCAATGGGTGGTTGCCGAGTAGATTCAGATAGGGTGAAGTGTCATTTTTTTGAGTAAATGTCTTGTCTCTCACAGTCTCATGGAGAAAGACAACATTGCCCTTGCTTCCTTTCCCGCCACCGAACTGCCTTCTCCCCTCTCTGCTCCTTCTCCAACGCGAACGCCGCGAAGTCTCTGCTCCCCCTCTCTGCTCCTCCAAAGTGAACGCCGCGAAGTCTCTGCCTTCCTTTCTCCTGTGCGGAGGCGAACGAAGAGCGCGCAGATGGACGAGTCTTTCCTTTCTCATAGAATGCCCTCTCCAGCATGAAGTGCCTGCCTTCCTTTCTCAGCTGTGCAGAGGCAAACGATGAGCGTGCAGACCGGAGACTCTGTAATTTCTCACCTATGCGTAGGTGACCCATCGCTCCCCACCTGTGCAGACGAGCGACTCCTCGTAATGGCTACAAAGAGAAAAACAAAAGCCCTTACTGGTAAGAGAATGAAGAAAGCGTCAGAAGACGCCGCTGCCAAGCATTTGAGCCCTATGGGTACCGCAGAAGCCATGTTTGAAAATATTCCCCAAATTCTATGTGAAGACACCTCTACCTTGTTGTTAACTCCAAGTGCTCCCCCAACAGGCCAACCCACCACCCATATGCGTAAGCAGAAAATGGTCGTAAGAGGCATAAGCAGACACCAAAGGCACTGTCTTCTCCAATAGATCATGTCGCCTCAGGTATAATTTTTGTAATTTTGTGTTTGTATTTTTTTTATGTTTGTTCATATGTCAATGTATTTCTTTAAAAAAAATCATGTTCTGGAAAAAATATTTGTATGAATGTGTGTTTATGCTGGTGAATTCTTGCATATTAAACAGGTTTGTCTTTATTCCTTATTTTAGGAGCTGAAGGTAAGAGGAAGCGTTATGTAAATAATCCATTGATCAGTAGATGCTCTTTACATATTTACATGAAAGACAAGGAACAAATTAATTTTTGTGAATGTCATAAGGAGTTGATGAGGGCAACTCCATTTGCACCATATGTGGACATCCCTCTAATGAAATGCTTTGGGATAAGTTTGTTAGAGGAGATTGTAGCACATCATGAGGTGGGGAATGTTTTTAATATTGAGAATAAATGATTGTCCTTCACAGTTGAGGATGTTGCTCTCATTCTTGGGATGCCATGTACTGAATTCCTCGTGCATCACTATGGCTCGTCTATAGAAGAGTCCAAGCTGCATAAAAGATTTGGCAAGGATACTGCCTTCACTCGATAGGTCATCCATGGTTATTTAATAGATCTAGTTGGTTCAGATGAGGAGGATATTGAGGACACAATGCGTCTCTGGATTTTACTATTACTCAGTACATTTCTTGCCCCTCGGTCGGTGCACGTTTGCTCCCCTCAAATGATTAAATATTTGGACGACATTGAAAGAATTAGAAGCTATGCATGGGTTGTTGCCTTCCATGAGCTTATACTTCACAACATTGAGGATGCGACCGAAATGGTGAAGATGAATGCAAAGAAGGGAAGACATGACGAAGAGCCACGAAAAAATCAGTTTATCTTTGGCTGCTCCTATGCAGTATGTGTAAATATTTGCAGTATTTAATTTTAATTAAATTTTACTTTGCTTAAATCAATGTCACTAATTACTGTTTAAAATCATCATGATAGGTGTGGTTGTTAGAGCACACACATGCCATTCCACCAATTAGCTGCCTCATTTTTCCACAGCTATTTAGGTGGGATGCAAGTTTGAAGAAGAAGGGGAAAATGATTGTGGATCATCTACAAGTGGTAGTAATGTTACTTTCTTGCTGCATTTTACTAGGCTTTCTTTTATATTAATGACCTAGTAGGCTAATTTCTCCTAATGTTAAATAGGTTGAGTCAAAGTTTCCAATTCATCCCTCAGAACAATGGGTGCTTGAAGGGCAAAGAGGTAAAACAAATTTAGGAGATTTCGCCCTTGCTGAGGTATATGAGTTTTGCTTCATGCCTTTTCATCTCTTGCAACAATATGTCAGCATAAGTGAATAATAAGATATGTTTCATACTACAGGAGACTTCCACACCTGCCCTGAGCATAAATGCCCAAATGGCAGCACTTGTAGATGCTTTAAAGGCTGCAGAGGAGAGCCGAAAAGTAGAAAATGAAGATTTTCGACAAAAGTTGGAATCTATCATGACGCAAGTTGAAGGATTTGCCAAATCTGTTATTAGCCTTAGACAGGAAAAGGAGAAGCCTGCTGATGTTTGTAATCAATGCTTTACGTAATACTTTTGCAACTTTTGTGGTCTAATAATATGATGAATTTACAGGTTCCCCCTTCGGATCCACCATGCGAGGCGGTTGAAAAAGAGAATTTTGAAGAAGAGGTCCAATTGTTGGCCAAGGAAAAAGGAAAAAGCCGACCACAAACAAGAAGAAAGGAAAAGGCTAATGCATTTCCTTTTTAATCCTTTATGAGACGATGTATAAGGGTCTAGCATGTAGCATGTATCTTGTGCCTACTTTTTTTTCTTACGTGAGATGTTTTTAGATGCAGGTGATTTTTGTTGAAGATAGAAGAGACTTTGATGGTTGTGAGCTTTTGGTAGAGGAGGATCGCCAACTGATCACAAAGTTCTTGTCAATGGAGATTAACTAGTATGTTTGAACAAATATTTTTCCGTGAATGTATTTTCCTTGAACATTTGTTTTTTTCATGAGTGGTTCATAAGTTTGAGCATATATTTTTTACTTGAGTAGTGAATCAATATTTGTAAACAAATGGAATGGAGAGGTGACTCGATACAACATCCATGAGCTTTTATTTGGGAAGAATGTAGGTGATGATGTAAGTATGACATTTAATTATAAGTATCATGTCATTGAAGTTTTGTACAAGAGAAAACCTTAGTAAGATGTCATTATTTTGGTATTTACAGGTGATTGATTGTGCTGTCCAACTTTTGGAAGAAAGTTGTTCACTATCCGATTACAAAAAATGGAAATACCTATCGACATTAATTGTATTGAGCATCCATATTGGGAAGCGTGCTTCAGTTTCCCAAAAATCACAAAGATTATTTGAGAGTTTTCCTGTAGCAACAGACTTGGAGCATTTAGGAAAATTGGATTTATTGTTTTTTGTTCTGCACACAACGAACCATTGGCATCTGCTAGTGGTTGATTTGAAAAATAGATGCTTCATATCTTACAACTCCATTAAGGGGAATAAATCATATGATGCAGCTGTCAGAAATTGGGTAAATTTCAGCATCCATTTTATTTTATAATAGCTTCTTGTATTTTACAATTGTTATGAGAGTTAATAATCTATTGTGTATACAGGTGAAAGTGCTTCAAAAAATTTTCTGTAGTTGCGGCATACATGATGCAATAGAAGATTGGGAGTTGAAGTTTGATATGGACTGCCCTTCTCAGCCACCCCATTCAAATGAATGCGGAATGTATGTTATCAAATTTATGGAAGAGTTGGCTAAGCCCAAAGAGGGAGGCAGCTGAAACTTCAATGAAGAACATATGCCACTCTTTACATGTGAACTTGTACTTCAATTATTAATGAAATGGGAGTCCAGAATGTAATATGTGATAATTGTAAGGGAACAATCTTTTGAATAGTTGTAATTGCAGAAATTACTCTTCAGGTGTCAATTTGCAATTCAATTATTGCAAAAATTATATATTTTGTGGGAAACAATGTTATGTGATATGTGATAATGTGTGCAAGTGTTGATGTTACTGGCATTTATAGGTGAAATGTATGTATTTATTGGTGAATTTATAGTATTTATTGGTGAATATGATGTATATATAGGTGAATAGGCCACCACACTGAAAGACTACAGATCTATGTCACTACAAGAATACTGTGGATTAGCTACGGACACAATCCATAGCTAATCTGTAGCTAAACAATATAGCTACCGATTAGCTATAGATTAGCTACGGATTATGTTTGTAGCTAAATCCTGGCCACTAATTAGCTGTAAGAAATATTCGTAGCTAATCCGTAGCTACGGCTATTTCCGTAGCTATTCCATAGCTCATTAGCTACGCATATTTCTGTAGCAAATTTGTAGCTAAATTTAGCGACAGAATAGCTACGGAAATACCTATAGCGAATCCGTAGCTAAATTGAGCTACAGATTAGTTGTTGATATTTCCTTAGCCAATCTGTAGCCAATTAGCTACGGATTAGCTACGCATATTTCCGTAGCAAATCCGTAGCTAAATCGGAAACCCAAAAAAAAAATTAAATAGTTTTCTCATGATTTATTTACATGTACTGTAAACCTGCTCATTCATTCAATGGAAACATACAACTATGCACATACACATATCACACATCACACATACAAATTAACAAAAATCTATAATTACAATTAATGTCTCATTAGAATGTTCACAACAAACGTAAGATTATTTTCTAAAAATATAAAAAGACAATGATGACATGCTCCTAGTCATCATGAATACGGAGATCCTCATCCTCATCATCATCTCTCTCGGCCTCACGAGCCTCAATAGCATGATTGGGACAAGGAGGGGCCTACAAACAAAAAAGAGAAATAATAAATATCACATTAACATGTAAATAATCAGAATAAGATGAATAATTAAATATATACATACATGACTATCACCGGAAGAAGCCACCCTAGTAGGAGATCTCAAACCAACATCCATAGTTCTTAAAGTTAAGTAGGGACCAGAGTTTGCGTTAACCAATTATTTAATAATATCATGTACTTTTGGAGGATTTTACACAATAGATACAGGTGAAAATGCATCGTGACGTGGCGTGCTTACCCACCAAATAATTGACTATTTTTAAGGAGTATATGTATAGTTCATACTTTGCTATTTGTTGGGTGTCTATTCCAGAAACGACTTAGATCATCCATGAAAGACTATTTGACACAACATCTAGGGAGTAGTGTTAAGCTTCCAACAGTTTCATAGCCATTGAACTTAGGGCGTTAGGACATGTTAGCTCTTTCCATGCTAAGACTAAAATTTATTAATAAGTACAACTGGATTTTTTCCCCCTATATTCTTCTACGAACGAGAATTGAATGAAAATCTTTGTTGGATTTTACACCTGCATGTAAATCCCGATTATCACAGTAAAGTTGTCAAAACACCTATAGGGTATTCTGTCTCCTATATTTTCTTAGGGAACTTTGACAGTATGTCAATAAAAAGTGACTCTATGTTACCACACCATAGTTGTTGGATGGCCGGTTATGACCTTAGTGTGCGATTGTAGCAATCTGACATAATTTATAAATCTTTCACTAAAATTTTACAGACATGCATGTAAAACATCTAGTTCGATAGCAAAATCCAGGTGGAGATATTTGTCCTAGAGACGTCCTCCTTTTATGTAGTCAGAGTAGACACATTCTCAAAGCACCAGTAGCTAGTACAACAAACAAAATAGCAATTCACAAAGCCATATCATTTGCATGCTTTCACCAAGGACAACCAGTATCATAGAAAGGTGATCTAACAAATGGAACAATACCTTCACCGACAAAGGAAACAAATACAGCAATCCACAAAACCAGATCATTTATATGCATGCAGGTCTTCACCATGGACAGTATTCACAAACACACATGTATGAATTATGTGTATATACACAACAGAGAGAGAGAGAGAGCACTATTTTTCAGATGCAAATATGAATACGCACAGAGAGAGAGAGAGAGAGAGCACTATTTTTTCAAGATGCACAATATGAATGATATGATGGAAGTTCATCTCAATAACAAACTTATCAGATTCCAAATTTCAGTAAACAAAATAACAAGATACGTGTATATATACACAACAACTAAATGTAGATATACATACATACATACATATAGAGAGAGAGAGAGCAACTTTTGCATGGTGTACAATATGAATAATAAAAAAAGTAGCTCACTACAACAAGACGATATGATTTCAAATTCAATAAACAAAATAATGCTCTCAAGGCAACATGAGCAAATGCCAACCCCATGAAATGACAAAACAATAACATTCACCACAAAATGAAGATAGAAATTAAAAAGCCTGCTTTCCAATTACATGTCTACAAAAGTATTATACAAGGCAACTTTTTAAGATGTTCCTTGGGAAGAAAGTATGTCTCATACAAAAATGTGCATTATAAATATTAGCATACCAAATAATTAAGAAAGAAAACTGAACTACAAGGTCAAGAAGTGAAAAGGAGAAATTCATCCTTGACAGAAGGTGCATAAGATATTACCTCTATTGCACTCTGAACAGCACTTGGCACCTCTGTTGGCAGTCAATGAATGTGAAGGTGAACGGGCGCTATTTATAGGTGCTTGTCCAGTATTTATTGGTGAATATGCTGTATATATAGATGAATAGGCCACCACACTCGAAGAAGAGCTCAGATGTGTGTGTAAGTGTTGGAATTCACTGACTTTATAGGTGCAAGAGTTGATGTTAATGGCATTTATAGGTGAAATATATGTATTTATTGGTGAATTTCTGGTATTTATTGGTGAATGTGATGTATATGTAGGTGAAGAAGCAACCACACTGGAAGAAGAGCTCAGATGTGTGCGAGTGTTGATGTTAATAGAATTTATAGGTGAAATGTATGTATTTATTAGTGACTATCTGGTATTTATTTGTGAATGTGGTGTATATCTAGGTGAATAAGCAACCACACATGAAGAGGATCTCAGATGTGTGCAAGAGTTGGCATTCACTAAGTTTATAGGTGAAATGACACCATTTATAGCTGAATTGTCAGTATTTATTCGTGAATGCTCTGTATATGTAGGTGAATAGACGACCACATTGGAAGAAGAGCTCAGATGTGCACAAGTGTTGGTATTGACAAAGTTTATAGGTGAAATGACACCATTTATAGGTGAATTGTCAGTATTTATTGGTGAATATCATGTATATATAGTGGAATAGACCACCACACTGGAAGAAGAGCTCAGATGTGTGCAAGTGTTGGTATTGACAGAGTTTATAGGTGAAATGATACGATTTATAAGTGAATGTTCAGTATTTATTAGTGAATGTACTGTATATGTAGGTGAATAAGTAAGCACATACTAAGAAGAGCTCAGATATTTGAAGTGTTGGTATTGACAGAGTTTATAGGTGAATGTTCATTATTTATTCGTGAATGTGCTGTATATGTAGGTGAATAAGGAACCACATAGGAAGAAGAGCTCAGATGTTTGCAAGTGTTGGTATTCACTAAGTTTATAGGTGAAATGACACCATTTATAGGTGAATTGTCAGTATTTATTGGTGAATATCTTGTATATGTAGGGGAATAGACCACCACACTGGAAGAAGAGCTCAGATGTGTGCAAGTGTTGGTATTGACATAGTTTATAGGTGAAATGATACTATTTATAGGTGAATGTTCAGTATTTATTAGTGAATGTGATGTATATGTAGGTGAATAAGTAACCACATACTAAGAAGAGCTCAGATGTTTGAAGTGTTGGTATTGACAAAGTTTATAGGTGAAATGATACTATTTATAGGTGAATGTTCATTATTTATTGGTGAATGTGTTGTATATGTAGGTGAATGAGGAACCACATAGGAAGAAGAGCTCAGATGTTTGCAAGTGTTGGTATTCACTGAGTTTATAGGTGAAATGACACCATTTATAGGTGAATTGTCAGTATTTATTGGTGAATATCCTGTATATGTAGGGGAATAGACCACTACACTGGAAGAAGAGCTCAGATGCATGCAAGTGTTGGTATTGACAGAGTTTATAGGTGAAATTATACTATTTATAGGTGAATGTTCTGTATTTATTAGTGAATGTGCTGTGTATGTAGGTGTATAAACAACCACACAGGAAAAAGAGCTCAGATGTGTGCAAGAGTTGGCATTCACTAAGTTTATAGGTGAAATGACACTATTTATAGGTTAATTGTCAGTGTTTATTGGTGAATATGTTGTATATGTAGGTGAATAGACCACCTATAGTAGAAAGACTTACTCATGCGAATGTTTGTGACTCATACACGGTAGTGTACACATATGACTCGGACATGACTTCTAATAAATACTCTTACTAACATGCAACTAAGTGTAACTTATACTACATAGACTTACTCTTATGACTTGTACGAGATAGACATACTCGTATGACCTACAGTAGAAAGACTTACTCGTGCAAATGTTTGTGACTCATACACGGTAGTGTACACATATGACTCGGACATGACTTCTAATAAATACTCTTACTAACATGCAACTAAGTGTAACTTATACTACATAGACTTACTCTTATGACTTGTACGGGATAGACATACTCGTATGACCTATAGTAGAAAGACTTACTCGTGTGAATGTTTGTGACTCATACACGGCAGTGTACACATGACTCGGACATGACTTCTAATAAATACTCTTACTAACATGCAACTAAGTGTAACTTATCCTACACAGACTTACTCTTATGACTTGTACGGGATAGACATACTCGTATGACCTAGAGTAGAAAGACTTACTCGTGCGAATGTTTGTGACTCATACACAGTAGTGTACACATATGACTCAGACATGACTTCTAATAAATACTCTTACTAATATGCAACTAAGTGTAACTTATACTACATAGACTGTAACACCCCGGAAATTTAGTGATTTAAAAACTTTGGAAATAAAGGAGAATAAAGTAAATAAACATATTAGAGAGACTTCCAACACCATGTATTAACGACCCATTAACAAGATTGGGCCAATAGAGCACATTTGGCCCAAGGATATAAACAAACTAGGATAGGAAAGGACCCAGAAATTCGTGTATGTAATTATGCAGTAATTAAGGAGGGCAATATAGGGTTAAAATATGGATGATTAGTCATGTAAGGTAAGCCAAAACCGAACTCAACCCCAATTGGTGGTTTCCTATGCCTTTGCTACCTCTTTTGGGTAAGGGAATCCCAGATTTCCTGGAAAGTAGGAAACAGAGCTCGTAGCCCCTTTCCTAGTATCGTTAGGACTCTTAACTACAACCTAAATCTATAAGAACTCGTCCTCAAACTCTTGGGGAAGGTTTAACAACGAATTGGGGTCATTTGAGGCAGGCTAGAACTTCTAAGGAGCAGGAGAAAGGCTGGGAACCGGAGCTTCATCCCCTGCATCTTCTGTTCCATCCAGAACATCGGCTTGTTTTAGATCTTCGTAAAGGTAGGTGTTCTCGGGCCAAGATTAAAGAAAACCTATACCATCATGTAGAGCATCGAGCCTATGTTCATTTGCACTTGATTTGCCCAATTTTCATGGAGTATGCATGGAGTATTGGTCGTTTTCCCTAAGTCGTGTCCAGTTAGGGCTTTTTCCCGTTCTTCTGATTATGCACGTGAATCACGACTGAATTAGACTATATTTTCTTCATGAAAGTTCTTCTACTTGAAGTCATGATCATCTTTTATGTTGGACACTTTGTCCAAAAGTCTTTGGTTAGAGAGTTATAGGCGTGAGGAGGGAGTTATTGCATGAAACTGCGATTTCGGGCTACACTTGACTTTCTGTTCATCATATGTTTTCTCGAGATTCGAGACCGAATTAGATCAAACCCTAACATCAAAGTTCATCCACTAGTTGTCCTCTTCATCGTTTGTGTTGAACCTTTTGTCCAAATGTCATTTTTAGAGAGTTATAAGAGTTGGAAGTGAATCGCTGCATGAGAGGTGTTTTCGGGTTCCACATGACCTATAAGTTTTGTTCTGGAAGGGCACTAGTGTCGACACTACTTGGGCTAGTGTCGACACCCTGTCCCAAAACAGCCCAGAAGGTGTTCTGGGAAGGCCTCTAGTGTCGACACTACTTGGGCTAGTGTCGACACCCTGTCCCAGCTTGGCCAGAAGGTGTTCTGGGAGCTGTCTCTAGTGTCGACACTACCTGGACTAGTGTCGACACTACTTGACATTTTTGCCTTGTATTTGAGGTACTGTGTCAACACTACCTGGACTAGTGTCGACACTACTTGACCAGTTTGCATTATTTTGTCTTGTGTTTGAAGCATCGTGTCGACACCACTTGATCTAGTGTCGACACTACCCTTACAAGATTTTTGCATATTTTGGGTCTGATCATTCCATGATGTCTACAAGCATGTACATGATGTTATATAGTATGCATGGACCTAAAATACATCAACCCATTGAAGAAAATGGTAATGATATGAATATGATTCTAATGTGTAATTTTGATTGTCCCTATGTTCATTGGATTATCTTGTGATCTTACCTATTGTCAATTGATAAGATAAGAATATGATGTGAATACGGGGATGAATACACGTTGGTATGGACTTGTAGTGGTGTTAATGTCATGATTTGCATATGAGTTTCAATAGTTACATGTTTTCCGGTATTCAATTAATTATTTGTCATATGCATACATGCTAGGAAAGATCTGTGACTTGTCACTTACACTTTTGCACAAATAGGCATACCCTTCTTGGGGAAATTGGAAAGCACATGTTCTACATATGATCTGTCTTTAGAAACATCCTCATGTCAAGACATTAATGAATTATGAAACATAAGATACGTCGTTACCCTGCCTTGTTCTTTTGAGCTGTTTGTCATTCCTTGACTCTATAAGTGATCATGTTCTTTTTACTACGTACTTGCCATTGAAACTCCGTGGCCATAATATGAATATGTTTGTTCGGCACAACGTGGGACTCCGGTCCAAAACTTGATCCAATGCCTGTGCAATAGGGGCCCTGTCTGTCCTGAGGAGGAGCGCCCCAACGTACTTGTTAACCGCCGGAGTATGGACTCTTGGTGCTTGGCATAGCACAACTGACATGCAAGATTGTGAAAATGTGCCTTTGTTTGATATGATAAGTTTGACTTGATATGATATGATACGCCTGTTCATGTGAACGTATGATATCTGTTTGAATATGGCCAATCTTTTGATACGATTCTACTCTTGAAATATATGTTCATTGTATATGAAACTCGACATTTGATCTGATGTGATATCTGTTCTGTTCTGCTATTCACCTTGTTAGAAAAGCATGCATTGTCATCATATTCATGTGCATATCTGCCCATTTAAAATGCTAATCATGTATATCAGTGCCCGCACACTATTGAGATGTAAATCCTACTGAGCTAGTTCGCTCACCCCTATCATCCTGCCCCTTTTCAGGTAGTGATGAAGAACCAGTGGAGTCCGATGGGACAGGGCAAGAGTGAAGAGCACCTGTCATATGAATAGTTGTCAGTTTAGAAATAGACAATTGAGTAGTTGATGTATTAGAGAAACCTGGATATTTGATTAATAAACACTTTTCAGTGAGTTCTTCTTATGTGAGGTTGTATCTAGTTGAATGGAATGGAATAAAGTGTATACTTTTGGTGACCATATTATAGTCTCGGATGTGTTATTATATTCAATTGTGACTCTGTGTTATTCAACTGTGATACGCCTGTTTGTATCGTTCACGCCACCCGGTATTTATTCCGCTGCTAAATATCGGGTCGTGACAGTTGGTATCAGAGCCTGAACTTTAGGGTCCAAGGGATTAGGAACATAGAATGAAACTAGATTACACGAGTCAAAACCTGTCGTACCTAATGTGAGCTTGGGTAGAGCCATGGAATAGAAGTCACATGTGATATATTTAGACGACTGACTTTTATTATTATCTTGAATGTGATTATTACCTCAATGGCCGCTGAACGTGCCCAGGCTAGGGACATGCAACGAACTATACAGAACTTGACTCAGGCTATCTTACAAGCCACCCAAGGTGGAGGTAACCGCGGAGCCGGTGAGCTCCACCGGAATTTTGGAACATGGATCCGCCTAGGTTTGAAGGGAGTACTAACCCAGATGTTGCTGAACACTGGGTTAAGGAGATTGAAAGATATTCAAGGTTATGCAATGCACAGACCAGAACAAGGTGCTCCTGGCGACTTTCCAGTTGGAAAAGGATGCCAGGGCATGGTGGGAGTCAGTAGAAGCGACCCTAAATGGACAACAACTAACATGGGCTCAGTTCATTGAGCGTTTCAACACCAAGTACTTTTCTGAGAGGGTCTAAGAACGAAAAGCAGCCGAATTTGCGGCTTTGAAGCAGAGAGGACTCAATGTGGCTGAGTATGAGGCCCAGTTCTCTCGGCTGTCCCGATACGCTGTTCACTTGATTGGGACAGAAAGGATGAAAGCGAAATGCTTTCTGAATGGCTTGAGGCCCAGTTCATCACCCAACTGGCGCCAATGGACATTCAGACCTATGCTGACATGGTAAAGAAGGCTCAGTTGCTGGAAGATGCCATGGAGACTGCTGAAAGAATTAAGGGAAAGTCCGTAAAAAGGGAGCAAGTGTCTTCTACAGGAAGTATCAGCCGACCATTGGGAAGAAAAGGCCCAGCGGCGGGGTAAATGAACCAGCTGAGAAAAAGCCAAGGGAGTTAGGAAAGCAGATAGTGGGGACAACGGGAGAAAGGTGTAAACATTGTGACAGAGCTGGTCATCGGTCTGAAGAATGCTGGAGAGCGCAAGGGAGATGTCTACGCTGTGGGAGTCGTGACCATAGGATCTCGGACTGCCCAATACTGAAAGAACAAGCCCCTCAGGACAAACGTCTGAATGGACAGAAGAGGCAAGGCCGACTGCAAGCTGTCCAGGAACCAGAAACTGCTGAAGAAGGAGGTATCGTGGAAGGTACACTTACTATTCTTTCCGACCCGCTTATGTTCTCTTTGATACGGGAGCTACGCACTCCTTCATATCTCAAACATTTGTTGATACCCTACCTGTGAAACCCGTCCCAATGAAATCCGGAATAGTTGTGTCAACCCCGATTGGTCCAGGTACCAATCTTACAAACCATATACCATCCAGTGAAGTGTTGATTGAAACCCAAAACCTACCAGCAAATTTAATATGTATGGACATGGCGGGGTATGATGTGATACTGGGAGCAGACTGGATGTCTGAACATGGGGCTAGTATCAATTGCAGGAGAAGTCGGGTAACTTTTAGCCAGTACCCAAAACTAGTGTTCACCGGGGATAGAAACCGCAGGAGATTGTCAATTATCTCTGCATTACAAGCCAAAAGGATGATGAGGAAGGGTTGTATGGCCTTTCTTGCTGCTGTAGTCATTGCAAAGAAGGAAGTCAAAGTAGAGGACATCCATGTCGTCAGCGAATACGCTGATGTTTTCCCTAAAGACCTGCCAGGAATTCCTCCTGAGCGGGAGGTTGATTTTACCATCGAATTGGTCCCTGGAGCAGCACCGGTATCTAGGGCACCATATAGAATGTCCCGCAGAACTGAAAGAATTAAAAGAGCAACTGATGGAACTGTTAGAGAAGGGTTTCATCCGACCAAGCACATCGCCATGGGGTGCACCTGTCCTCTTCGTCAAGAAGAAAGATGGGTCGATGAGGCTATGCATAGATTACAGACAACTGAATCAGTTAACCATCAAGAACAAATACCCTCTGCCGAGAATTGATGAGTTGTTTGATCAATTGTCTGGAGCTAGATACTTCTCTAAAATAGATCTCCGATCCGGTTATCATCAATTGAGGATCAAAGGAGAAGACATTCACAAGACTGCCTTCCGAAGCAGGTATGGGCATTATGAATTTATTGTTATGCCTTTTGGACTAACAAATGCCCCTGCAGTTTTCATGCAGTTGATGAATAGCATTTATCGCCCATATCTTGATAAGTTTGTGGTGGTATTCATCGATGATATATTGATCTATTCCAAGACAAAGGAAGAGCATGAGGAGCATTTGAGGATTTCATTGCAGATTTTAAGGGAGAACAAACTATATGCCAAGTTAAGTAAATGTGAATTCTGGCTTGAGGAGGTATCCTTTCTAGGGCATGTGGTGACCAAAGGTGGTATCGCTGTTGATCCATCAAAGGTTGAGGCTGTGTTGAAATGGGAAAGACCGACAAGCGTCACAGAGATCAGGAGTTTTCTGGGATTAGCTAGGTATTATCGAAGGTTTATAAAGGATTTCTCAAAGATTGCAGTGCCATTGACCAAACTGACCCGGAAGGAAAATCCATTCGTGTGGACCAATGAATGTAGGAAAGTTTCAGCAACTTGAAGAAGTGTCTGACTACTGCTCCTGTCCTCGCCTTACCCACTGAAGAGGGAGGATTTGAAATTTATTCAGATGCTTCTGGTACTAGACTGAGATGTGTCTTAATGCAATAAGGGAAGGTAATAGCTTATGCTTCCAGACAGTTGAAGATCCACGAAGTGAACTATCCGATTCATGACCTGGAGTTGGCAGCTGTAGTATTCGCCTTGAAAATTTGGAGACATTATATCTATGGTGAGCAATTTAAGGTCTTTTCTGACCATAAGAGTTTGAAATACTTGTTCTCACAGAAGGAGCTGAACATGAGACAAAGAAGGTGGTTAGAGTACCTTAAGGACTTTGACTTTTCCATTCAGTATCACCCTGGGAAAGCCAATGTAGTGGCAGACGCTCTAAGTAGACAACCAGGAGCTATGCTAGCTAGTATGATGCTGGGCGAATGGAAGTTACTGGAGCAATTTGCAAGTCTGAACATAGACGTGGGAAAGAAGGAAAAACAAGTAATGATTTCACACCTCCAAATACAATCCGATCTACTGACCGAAATCAAGGAGAAACAGGGAGAGGATCCGTTCTTAGTTCAGATCAGGGAGAAGCTAGAACAAAGACCTGACTTCACTCTGTCTGCGGAAGGTAGATTACTGTTCCGAGGTAGGACATGTGTCCCTGATCATGGAGAACTCAAGAAGAGGTTACTAAATGAAGCTCATCAGTCCAAGTACACGATTCACCCTGGATCAACAAAGATGTACCAAGACTTGAAAAGGTCGTACTGGTGGCCAAACATGAAGAGGGATGTGGCCGATCATGTGTCATATTGTTTAACATGCATGAAAGTCAAGGCTGAGCATTTCCGTACAGCTGGTGGACTGCTACCACTAGAGATCCCGGAGTGGAAGTGGGATAGTATCGGTATGGACTTTATCATGGGATTGCCCAAGACTCGAGGTGGTATGGATGCAATCTGGGTAATAGTTGATCGATTGACTAAGTCGGCACATTTCTTGCCGATTAAGAGCACCTGGTCCGTGGATGTATTGGCTGCATTATATGTTAAGGAAGTAGTTAGATTGCATGGGGTTCCATCTAGCATAATCTCAGATCGGGACCCTAGATTTACTTCACACTTCTGGAAGGGTTTACAAGCCGCACTGGGTACTAAACTAAATTTTAGTACTGCCTTCCACCCTCAGACTGATGGACAAACTGAAAGGACCAATCAAATTGTGGAGGATATGCTTCGTGCTCTGGTGCTAGATTTCAGGGGGCGATGGGATGATCAGTTGCACCTGATGGAGTTTGCTTATAACAGCAGCTATCAGGCAAGTATCAAAATGGCTCCATTTGAAGCCTTGTATGGCAGGAGTTGCAGATCACCCCTTTGTTGGGAAGAGGTTGGGGAGAACCAATGGGTTGGACCCGACTTAATTGAGGCAACTGTCCGGAAGGTTCAGATTGTCAGGGAACGTCTAAAGATAGCACAATCCAGACAGAAGAGTTATGCAGAAAAGAGAAGGAGAGAGCTGGAATTTCATGTTGGCGAACATGTTTTCTTGAAGGTCTCACCCTCAAGGGGAATACAAAGATTTGGGATCAAAGGAAAACTAAGTCCCAGATTCATAGGGCCATTTGAAATTCTGGAAAGAATTGGTCAGGTGGCGTAAAGACTTGCACTACCTCCGCAACTGGCAAACGTGCATAATGTGTTCCACATATCCATGCTGTGGAAGTATTTATTCAATGCCGACCATGTAATTGACCACGAGGACTTGGAGATTCGGGAGGACCTGACTTATGAAGAGAAGCCGATCAAACTGTTGGATCGGAAGATTCAACGACTCAGGAATCGTACCATACCTATGGTGAAGGTCCAATAGAGTCGAGACGGAGTTACTAATGCTACCTGGGAAACAGAGGAAAGAATGAAGAAAAACCACCCGGAACTATTCTCAGGTACGATCTACACCCTTACGCGTAAATTTGGGGACCAAATTTCTTAAGCGGGGGAGGATGTAACACCCCGGAAATTTAGTGATTTAAAAACTTTGGAAATAAAGGAGGATAAAGTAAATAAACATATTAGAGAGACTTCCAACACCATGTATTAACGACCCATTAACAAGATTGGGCCAATAGAGCACATTTGGCCCAAGGCTATAAACAAACTAGGATAGGAAAGGACCCAGAAATTCGTGTATGTAATTATGCAGTAATTAAGGAGGGCAATATAGGGTTAAGATATGGATGATTAGTCATGTAAGGTAAGCCAAAACCGAACTCAACCCCAATTGGTGGTTTCCTAAGCCTTTGCTACCTCTTTTGGGGAAGGGAATCCCAGATTTCCTGGAAACTAGGAAACAGAGCTCGTAGCCCCTTTCCTAGTATCGTTAGGACTCTTAACTACAACCTAAATCTATAAGAACTTGTCCTCAAACTCTTGGGGAAGGTTTAAAAACGAATTGGGGTCATTTGGAGGCAGGCTAGAACTTCTGAGGAGCAGGAGAAAGGCTGGGAACCGGAGCTTCATCCCCTGCATCTTCTGTTCCATCCAGAACATCGGCTTGTTTTAGATCTTCGTAAAGGTAGGTGTTCTCGGGCCAAGATTAAAGAAAACCTATACCATCATGTAGAGCATCGAGTCTATGTTCATTTGCACTTGATTTGCCCAATTTTCATGGAGTATGCATGGAGTATTGGTCGTTTTCCCTAAGTCGTGTCCAGTTAGGGCTTTTTCCCGTTCTTCTGATTATGCACGCGAATCACGACTGAATTAGACTATATTTCCTTCATGAAAGTTCTTCTACTTGAAGTCACGATCATCTTTTATGTTGGACACTTTGTCCAAAAGTCTTTGTTTAGAGAGTTATAGGCATGAGAAGGGAATTATTGCATGAAACTGCGATTTTGGGCTACACTTGACTTTCTGTTCATCATATGTTTTCTCAAGATTCGAGACCGAATTAGATCAAACTCTCAACATCAAAGTTCTTCCACTCGTTGTCCTCTTCATCTTTTGTGTTGAACGTTTTGTCCAAATGTCATTCCTTAGAGAGTTATAAGAGTTGGAAGTGAATCTCTGCATGAGAGGTGTTTTCGGGTTCCACATGACCTATAAGTTTTGTTCTGGAAGGGCACTAGTGTCGACACTACTTGGGCTAGTGTCGACACCCTGTCCCAAAACAGCCCAGAAGGTGTTCTGGGAAGGCCTCTAGTGTCGACACTACTTGGGCTAGTGTCGACACCCTGTCCCAGCTTGGCCAGAAGGTGTTCTGGGAGCTGTCTCTAGTGTCGACACTACCTGGACTAGTGTCGACACTACTTGACATTTTTGCCTTGTATTTGAAGCACTGTGTCGACACTACCTGGACTAGTGTCGACACTACTTGACCAGTTCTGCATTATTTTGTCTTGTGTTTGAAGCATCGTGTCGACACCACTTGATCTAGTGTCGACACTACCCTTACAAGATTTTTGCATATTTTGGGTCTGATCATTCCATGATGTCTACAAGCATGTGCATGATGTTATATAGTATGCATGAACCTAAAATACATCAACCCATTGAAGAAAATGGTAATGATACGAATATGATTCTAATGTGTAATTTTGATTGTCCCTATGTTCATTGGATTATCTTGTGATCTTACCTATTGTCAATTGATAAGATAAGAATATGATGTGAATACGGGGATGAATACACGTTGGTATGGACTTGATAGTGGTGTTAATGTCATGATTTGCATATGAGTTTCAATAGTTACATGTTTTCCGGTATTCAATTAATTATTTGTCATATGCATACATGCTAGGAAAGATCTGTGACTTGTCACTTACACTTTTGCACAAATAGGCATACCCTTCTTGGGGAAATTGGAAAGCACATGTTCTACATATGATCTGTCTTTAGAAACATCCTCATGTCAAGACATTAATGAATTATGAAACATAAGATACGTCGTTACCCTGCCTTGTTCTTTTGAGCTGTTTGTCATTCCTTGACTCTATAAGTGATCATGTTCTTTTTACTACGTACTTGCCATTGAAACTCCGTGGCCATAATGTGAATATGTTTGTTCGGCACAACGTGGGACTCCGGTCCAAAACTTGATCCAATGCCTGTGCAATAGGGGCCCTGTCTAGTCCTGAGGAGGAGCGCCCCAACGTACTTGTTAACCGCGGGAGTATGGACTCTTGGTGCTTGGCATAGCACAACTGACATGCAAGATTGTGAAAATGTGCCTTTGTTTGATATGATAAGTTTGACTTGATATGATATGATACGCCTGTTCATGTGAACGTATGATATCTGTTTGAATATGGCCAATCTTTTGATACGATTCTACTCTTGAAATATATGTTCATTGTATATGAAACTCGACATTTGATCTGATGTAATATCTGTTCTGTTCTGCTATTCACCTTGTTAGAAAAGCATGCATTGTCATCATATTCATGTGCATATCTGCCCATTTAAAATGTTAATCATGTATATCAGTGCCCGCACACTATTGAGATGTAAATCCTACTGAGCTAGTTCGCTCACCCCTATCATCCTGCCCTTTTCAGGTAGTGATGAAGAACCAGTGGAGTCCGATGGGACAGGTCAAGAGTGAAGAGCACCTGTCATATGAATAGTTGTCAGTTTGGAAATAGACAATTGAGTAGTTGATGTATTAGAGAAACCTGGATATTTGATTAATAAACACTTTTCAGTGAGTTCTTCTTATGTGAGGTTGTATCTAGTTGAATGGAATGGAATAAAGTGTATACTTTTGGTGACCATATTATAGTCTCGGATGTGTTATTATATTCAATTGTGACTCTGTGTTATTCAACTGTAATACGCCTGTTTGTATCGTTCACGCCACCCGGTATTTATTCCGCTGCTAAATATCGGGTCGTGACATAGACTTACTCTTATGACTTGTACGGGACAGACATACTCGTATGACCTATAGTAGAAAGACCTACTCGTGCGAATGTTTGTGACTCATACACGGTAGTGTACACATATGACTCGGACATGACTTTTAATAAATATTCTTACTAACATGCAGCTAAGTGTAACTTATGTTGAACCACTCCTATATTTTACCCTTATATTTTAGTGATAACAAAATTTATGATTAATTAAATATTATTAAAAATATTTAATATCATGTTTTCCTATTAAATATAAATTTATGGTATTTTGGTGATAACAAAACTTATGATTAATTAAATATTATTAAATATATTTAATATTATGTTTTTCCTAATAAATATAAATTTATGGAATTATTGTTGTGTGATTTGCACTAAAAAGTTAAATCGATGTCCATTCAATATACATTGATTTCAGTTCTCAAAGTGCCATAAGGATTTGCTCTCATAAGGTTTCGCTCTCACATCGATTTGCTCTCATAAGGATTCGCTCTCACATTGATTTGCTTGAAAACATCGATTTACCTCTCATATCGATTTGATAAGTGAAACATCGATTTGCCTCTCACATCGATTTGATAAGTGAAATATCGATTTTCTTCAAACATCGATTTGATAAGTAAAACATCGATTTGCCTCTCACATCATTTTGGTAAGTGAAACATCGATTTGCCTCTCACATCGATTTGATAAGTGAAACATCGATTTACTTCAAACATCGATTTCATAAGTGAAATATCAATTTGCCTCTCACATCGATTTGATAAGTGAAACATGGATTCGCTTGTAAAAACATGGATTTGCTTCTCAAACAAGGATTCTCTTGTAAAAATATTGATTTGGTCACTCAAACATGGATTCGCTTGTAAAAACATGGACTTGGTCACTCAAACATGGATTCGCTTGTATTAGATTTGGTCACTCAAACATGGATTCGCTTGTAAAAATATGGATTTGGTCACTCAAACATGGATTCGATCATTTAAACATAGATTTCCTTTATATTTCAAAGTGTCTTTTGTCATCTAGTGAAAAAGCCATATATTATTGATTTGCGTAATCTTCTATCTTTCTGACAGGAGATCTTTTTGCTTATCTTTCTAGATCTCTTCTTTCCTGCCAACAAAAAGGGAGTTACTTACTACTTCTGGGTGACAACAGGAAACATAGAGGTATGAACCATTTTGACAAAAACACTCTTTTATCTAAACACTTTCTTCTATGCTTGCAGACCTCGTAGACCACAAAATATCAGAAGAAAGAGAAGATGAGCAATGGATAGAACTCCAACGGATTTGTTCAAAGCTGCTCATATAAAAGATAAAGCAAGGCTGAAGAAGACGTAAGAGCTTTCCTGAAGATCTTTGAAGGAGTGTGCATCCTGTGAGGAACCTCTACTCCACATACACTCAAAGAAAGAGAGAATAGCTCGAGCCAAATCAAGAGAAGCCTTTCATAGCAGAAGTCTTCAACGCTTTCAAGCCTTCCTCTGTTCACTCTCTCTGTGTGCATCTTGTAATCTGGGGAGAGAGTCTTTTAGCTGAGAGTTTTTTTAGTTGGTTTTCATCTATTCCAACTCTCAGCTTTGTTCTTTCTTTTCTAAGAAAGATTTCTGTCCAGCTGTAGGACTGTATACAGTGTAGAACCTAGCTAGGGGTTTGTGTCTGGCAGAACCGCACTGGGGTTTGTACCAGGAGGTTGTCTTCTTTACCTGTAAGAGAAGTGGGCTGCCTTCTTGCCTGGGAAAGAGAAGAAGACCAGCTAGGGTGCTGGGTGTTGTATTGTCCTTGAGGGGGACTGTACCCTTGGTTAGTAAAATCCCAAGAGGTTGCTTGGGGACTGGACGTAGGACTTCCATGTGGGAAGGGCCGAACCAGGATAAATCCCTTGTGTTATTTGTGTGATTGTTTATTTGCTTTCCCACTGTCACTCTTTATCACACTAAACTAACCAAACTTTCAAGTGATAATTTTCTGTGTTTAAGTTTCTGTTTCAGATTTCAGAAAAACCTATTCACCCCCCCCCCCCCCCCCTCTAGGTTAGCTTGTTGTCGTACCAAAAAGGCCAACAAGTGGTATCAGAGCGAGGTTCTCTGATTAGTCAAGAAGATCCAATGATCTTAGAGAAGATCCATGGTAGCTCAAGGATATGCTGAAGGTCAATCAGTCACCAAACCTCCATTCTTTGATGGAGAGGACTATCGATATTGGAAGTTGAGAATGGAATGCTTTATTTGAGGCACAGACTTTGATCTGTGGCAGATAATCGAGGTAGATAATTGTGTTATTGTTCCTATTCCAAGCACTACTGCCATTACAACAGCAGATAAAAGTAATTTATCTTTAAACTTTAAAGCTAAGAACTACTTATGTTGTGCATTATCCAAAAGAGAATTTAGTAGAGTATCTGCATGTAAATCAGCTAAAGAAATATGGGATAAACTGCAGATAACTTATGAAGGAACAGATAAAGTAAAACAAACTAGGATAGATATTCTTGTCTCACAATATGAGCAATTTCAAAAGCTTCCAAACGAAAATATCACTCAGATGTATAATAGATTTTCGAGCATAGTAGTTGGTCTGAGTTCTCTTGGTAAAAATCTTTCTGATGAGGAAACTGTTAGAAAGATACTTAGGTCCTTAACTCTTTCTTGGACACCTAAAGTAACTGCTATTGAAGAAGCCCATGACTTAACCAAACTTTCTATTGATAACTTAATAGGTTCCCTCAGGGCACATGAAATTAATATGGAGCGACTATCTGAAAGCTCATCAAAGAAAAAAAGTATTAATGCTCTTAAAGTTGCAGCTGCTCCTTCCACTTCTTCTTCTAGTTTCAAAAATGCAGATTCTGAAGACAGTGACGTAGATGAAGTATTGTACAAGCTTCAGAAAATTCTCAAGAAGAAGAAAAATGGATCAAGAAGGATTCAAAAGAAAGAGAGAAAAGAAAAAGAACCAGTCTGCTATGAATGCAGAAAGCCTAGACATCTAAGACCAGATTGTCCTAAACTAAAGAAGACTGGTCAACCAGAAAAGTCCAAAAGGAAGCACAAGAAATTCAAAAGAAAAGCCATGGCAGCTGCTTGGGAAAATGAAGAGGCCACAAGCTCAGAATCATCAAGCTCAGAGTCGGAGAAAGAGCAGGTAAGTCTAGCCCTCATGGTAGGACTAGATGAGGTACATTCTGACCCATTTTATAATTCATGCACTGATTCAGGGTCAGAGTCTGAAGACTTAGAAGAAGTCTTTAATGAACTATATGAAAAACATAAGGGTGCTGTAAAAGAATTAAAAAATCTTAAAAACAACACTACTTGCTTGGAAAACACCAATTCTGATCTTAAATCTGAATTGGATCAACTTGAAAAACAATTAAAGGACAGTAAAGATAATAATTATCTTTTAAATGAAGATTTGAAAAGCAAGAATAATAAGAAGTTAGAGTTAGAAGAAAAATTAAAAACTCTAACAGAAGAAAATCTCTATTTAAAAGAATCAGTTAGAAAATTAACTAGAGGGAAAACATCTTTAGCCCTATGCTTAAAAAGGTCAAAATCTGGAAATAATAAACAAGGGCTTGGATACATACCTCCAGAAAAAGGAAAACAAGTCATAATTCTAGGAAAATATCATTTGCCAAAATTTGTAAAAGAAACCAAAATATCTCAGAAAAAGGCCCCTGAAATGAACAAGCTTTATCAAACGAAAAAGGTTTCTAAAAATTGTGTTCTAAACAGACATCATAAAAACAATAAGAACTGCAAAATAGATTATATTCATTGTTGTTCTCATTGCAATAAATTAGGACACACAGTAAACACCTGCACAACAAGGCACCTAGTATGGATCCCGAAAGGATATTTTTATGCATCTAACCATCAAGGAACCAAAAAGATTTGGGTACCTACTTCTGAGTAGTTTGTTTGCAGGATAGCCTTGGAGCATCAGGATCAAGGATGCTCAAGGCATTGGTGACTGCCAGCTCTTCATCCAACTCATATTTGAAGAGGGAGTAGTCATTTATTTATTTTAAAATTTCAATATTACTAATAACTAATTGCAAGTCTTATTCAGGTGGAGCCTCTCATTCAGGGGGAGTTATTCTTTAATGTCAATCATTGTTGAACCCCTCAATGGTAAGAAATTTTCACAAAGGGGAGAGAATGCATGGTAAGATCCTTCCTTTTTGGTTAGTGACAAAAAGGGGGAGAGAATTATCTATGAATTTTCTATATTTTCTATGCTTTAAGTATTTTTGTCAGAAAATTTCATAAATTTTGTCATCACCAAAAAGGGGGAGATTGTTGAAACACTCCTATATTTTACCATTATATTTTAGTGATAACAAAATTTATGATTAATTAAATATTATTAAAAATATTTAATATCATATTTTCCTAATATATATAAATTTATGGTATTTTGGTGATAACAAAACTTATGATTAATTAAATATTATTAAATATATTTAATATTATATTTTTCCTAATAAATATAAATTTATGGAATTATTGTTGTGTGATTTGAACTAAAAAGTTAAATCGATGTCCATTCAATATACATTGATTTCAGTTCTCAAAGTGCCATAAGGATTTGCTCTCATAAGGATTCGCTCTCACATCGATTTGCTCTCATAAGGATTCGCTCTCACATCGATTTGCCTCATATCGATTTGATAAGTGAAACATCGATTTGCCTCTCACATCGATTTGATAAGTGAAACATCGATTTTCCTCTCACATCGATTTGATAAGTGAAACATCGATTTGCTTCAAACATCGATTTCATAAGTAAAACATCGATTTGCCTCTCACATCGATTTGATAAGTGAAACATAGATTCGCTTGTAAAAACATGCATTTGCTTTTCAAACATGGATTCGCTTGTAAAAACATGGATTTGGTCACTCAAATATGGATTCGCTTGTAAAAATATGGATTTGGTCACTCAAACATGGATTCGTTTGTAAAAACATGGACTTGGTCACTCAAACATGGATTTGGTTGTAAAAACATGGATTTGGTCACTCAAACATGGATTCGCTTGTAGAAACATGGATTTGGTCACTCAAACATGGATTCGATCATTTAAACATAGATTTTATTTATATTTCAAAGTGTCTTTTGTCATCTAGTGAAAAAGTCATATATTATTGATTTACGTAATCTTCTATCTTTCTGACAGGAGATCTTTTTGCTTATCTTTCTAGATCTCTTCTTTCCTGCCAACAAAAAGGGAGTTACTTACTACTTCTGGGTGACAATAGGAAACATAGAGGTATGAACCTTTTTGATAGAAACACTCTTTTATCTAAACACTTTCTTCTATACTTGCAGACCTCGTAGACCACAAAATATCAGAAGAAAGAGAAGATGAGCAACGGCTAGAACTCTAACGGATTTGTTCAAAGCTGCTCATATAAAAGATAAAGCAAGGCTGAAGAAGACGTAAGAGCTTTCTTGAAGATCTTTGAAGGAGTGTGCATCCTGTGAGGAACCTCAACTCCACATACACTCAAAGAAAGAGAGAAGAGCTCGAGCCAAATCAAGAGAAGCCTTTCATAGCAGAAGTCCTCAACGCTTTCAAGCCTTCCTCTCTTCACTCTCTCTGTGTGCATCTTGTAATCTGGGGAGAGAGTCTTTTAGCTGAGAGTTTCTTTTAGTTGGTTTTCATCTGTTCCAACTCTCAGCTTTGTTCTTTCTTTTTCTAAGAAAGATTTCTGTCTAGCTGTAGGACTGTATACAGTGTAGAACTTAGCTAGGGGTTTGTGTCTAGCAGAACCGCACTGGGGTTTGTACCAGGAGGTTGTCTTCTTTACCTGTAAGAGAAGTGGGCTGCCTTCTTGCCCGGGAAAGAGAAGAAGGCCAGCTGGGGTGCTGGGTGTTGTATTGTCCTTGAGGGGGACTGTACCCTTGGATAGTAAAATCCCAAGAGGTTGCTTGGGGACTGGACGTAGGACTTCCATGTTGGAAGGGCCGAACCAGGATAAATCCCTTGTGTTATTTATGTGATTGTTTATTTGCTTCCGCACTGTTACTCTTTATCACACTAAACTAACCAAACTTTCAAGTGATAATTTTCTGTGTTTAAGTTTCTGTTTCAGATTTCAGAAAAACCTATTCACCCCCCCCCCCCTCTAGGTTACCTTGCTGTCGTACCAAAAGGGCCAACAAGTGGTATCAGAGCGAGGTTCTCTGATTAGTCAAGAAGATCCAATGATCTTAGAGAAGATCCATGGCAGCTCAAGGATATGTTGAAGGTCAATCAGACACCAGACCTCCATTCTTTGATGGAGAGGACTACCAATATTGGAAGATGAGAATGAAATGCTTCATTCGAGGCACAGACTTTGATCTGTGGTAGGTAATCGAGGTAGGTGATTGTGTTATTTTTCCTGTTCCAGGCACTACTGCCATTACAACAGCAAATACAAGCAAATTATCTTTAAACTTTAAAGCTAAGAACTACTTATTGTGCATTATCCAAAAGAGAATTTAGTAGAGTATCTGCATGTAAATCAGCTAAAGAAATATGGGATAAACTGCAGATAACTTATGAAGGAACAGATAAAGTAAAACAAACTAGGATAGATATTCTTGTCTCACAATATGAGCAATTTAAAATGCTTCAAAACGAAAATATCACTCAGATATATAATAGATTTTTGAGCATAGTAGTTGGTCTAAGTTCTCTTGGTAAAAATATTTCTGATGAAGAAATTGTTAGAAAGATACTTAGGTCCTTAACTCTTTCATGGACACCTAAAGTAATTGCTATTGAAGAAGCCCATGACTTAACCAAACTTTCTATTGATAACTTAATAGGTTCCTTCATGGCACATGAAATTAATATGGAGTGACTATCTGAAAGCTCATCAAAGAAAAAATGTACTAATGCTCTTAAAGTTGCAGCTGCTCCTTCCACTTCTTCTTCTAGTTCCAAAAATGAAGATTCTGAAGACAGTGACGTAGATGAAGTACTGTACAAGCTTAAGAAAATTCTCAAGAAGAAGAAAAATGGATCAAGAAGGATTCAAAAGAAATAGAGAAAAGAAAAAGAACTAGTCTGCTATGAATGCAGAAAACCTGGACATCTAAGACCAGATTGTCCTAAACTAAAGAAGACTGGTCAACCAGAAAAGTCCAAAAGGAAGCACAAGAAATTCAAAAGAAAAGCCATGGCAGCTGCTTGGGAAAATGAAGAGGCCACAAGCTCAGAATCATCAAGCTCAGAGTCGGAGAAAGAGCAGGTAAGTCTACCCCTCATGGTAGGACTAGATGAGGTACATTCTGACCCATTTTTTAATTTATGCACTGATTCAGGGTCAGAGTCTGAAGACTTTGAAGAAGTCTTTAATGAACTATATTAAAAACATAAGGGTGTTGTAAAAGAATTAAAAAAATCTGAAAAACAACACTGCTTGCTTGGAAAACACCAATTCTGATCTTAATTAATCCAAATTGGAGCAACTAGAAAAACAATTAAAGAACAGTAAAGATAATAATTATCTTTTAAATGAAGATTTGAAAAGCAAGAATAATAAGAAGTTAGAGTTAGGAGAAAAATTAAAAACTCTAACTGAAGAAAATCTCTATTTAAAAGAATCAGTTAGAAAATTAACTAGAGGGAAAACATCTTTAGCCCTATGCTTAAAAGGGTCAAAATCTAGAAATAATAAACAAGGGCTTGGATACATACCTCCGGAAAAAGGAAAACAAGCCATAATTTTAGGATAATATCATTTGCCAAAATTTGTAAAAGAAACCAAAATGCCTCAGAAAAAGGCCCCTGAAATGAACAAGCTTTATCAAACGAAAAAGGTTTCTAAAAATTATGTTCTAAACAGACATCATAAAAACAATAAGAACTGCAAAATAGATTATATTCATTGTTGTTCTCATTGCAATAAATTAGGACACACAGTAAAGACCTGCACAATAAGGCACCTAGTATGGATCCCGAAAGGATATTTTTATGTATCTAACCATCAAGGAACCAAAAAGATTTGGGTACCTACTTCTGAGTAGTTTGTTTGCAGGATAGCCTTGGAGCATCAGGATTAAGGATGCTCAAGGCATTGGTGACTGCCAGCTCTTCATCCAACTCATATTTGAAGAGGGAGTAGTCATTTATTTATTTTAAAATTTCAGTATTACTAATAACTAATTGCAAGTCATATTCAGGTGGAGTCTCTCATTCAGGGGGAGTTATTCTTTAATGTCCATCATTGTTGAACCCCTCAATGGTAAGAAATTTTCACAAAGGGGAGAGAATGCATGGTAAGATCATTCCTTTTTGGTTAGTAACAAAAAGGGGAGAGAATTATCTATGAATTTTCTATATTTTCTATGCTTTAAGTATTTTTGTCAGAAAATTTTCATAAATTTTATCATCACCAAAAATGGGGAGATTGTTGAACCACTCCTATATTTTACCATTATATTTTAGTGATAACAAAATTTATGATTAATTAAATATTATTAAAAATATTTAATATCATGTTTTCCTAATAAATAAAAATTTATGGTATTTTGGTGATAACAAAACTTATGATTAATTAAATATTATTAAATATATTTAATATTATGTTTTTCCTAATAAATATAAATTTATGGAATTATTGTTGTGTGATTTACACTAAAAAGTTAAATCGATGTCCATTCAATATACATTGATTTCAGTTCTCAAAGTGTCATAAGGATTTGCTCTCATAAGGATTTGCTCCAATAAGGATTCGCTCTCATAAGGATTTTCTCTCACATCGATTTGCTCTCATATAAGGATTCGCTCTCACATCGATTTACTTGAAAACATCGATTTGTCTCTCATATCAATTTGATAAGTGAAACATCGATTTGCCTCTCACATCGATTTGATAAGTGAAACATTGATTTGCTTCAAATATCGATTTGATAAGTAAAACATCGATTTTCCTCTCACATTGATTTGGTAAGTGAAACATCGATTTGCCTCTCACATCGATTTGATAAGTGAAACATCGATTTGCTTCAAACATCGATTTCATAAGTGAAACATCGATTTGCCTCTCACATCGATTTGATAAGTGAAACATAGATTCGCTTGTAAAAACATGGATTTGCTTCTCAAACATGGATTCGCTTGTAAAAACATGGATTTAGTCACTCAAACATGGATTCGCTTGTAAAAACATGGATTCGCTTGTAAAAACATGGACTTGGTCACTCAAACATGGATTCGCTTGTAAAAATATGGATTTGGTCACTCAAACATGGATTCGCTTGTAAAAACATGAATTTGGTCACTCAAACATGGATTCGATCATTTAAACATAGATTTTCTTTATATTTCAAAGTGTCTTTTGTCATCTAGTGAAAAAGTCGTATATTATTGATTTGCGTAATCTTCTATCTTTCTGACAGGAGATCTTTTTGCTTATCTTTCTAGATCTCTTCTTTCCTGCCAACAAAAAGGGTTACTTACTACTTCTAGGTGACAACAGGAAACATAGAGGTATGAACCTTTTTGACAGAAACACTCTTTTATCTAAACACTTTCTTCTATGCTTGCAGATCTCGTAGACCACAAAATATCAGAAGAAAGAGAAGATGAGCAATGGCTAGAACTCCAACGGATTTGTTCAAAGCTGCTCATATAAAAGATAAAGCAAGGCTGAAGAAGACGTAAGAGCTTTCCTGAAGATCTTTGAAGGAGTGTACATCCTGTGAGGAACCTCAACTCCACATACACTCAAAGAAAGAGAGAAGAGCTTGATCCAAATCAAGAGAAGCCTTTCATAGAAGAAGTCTTCAACGCTTTCAAGCCTTCCTCTCTTCACTCTCTCTATGTGCATCTTGTAATCTGGGGAGAGAGTCTTTTAGCTGAGAGTTTCTTTTAGTTGGTTTTCATCTGTTCCAACTCTCAGCTTTGTTCTTTCTTTTCTAAGAAAGATTTCTGTCTAGCTGTAGGACTATATACAGTGTAGAATCTAGCTAGGGGTTTGTGTCTAGCAGAGCCGCACTGGGGTTTGTACCAGGAGGTTGGCTTCTTTACCTGTAAGAGAAGTGGGTTGCCTTCTTGCCCGGGAAAGAGAAGAAGACCAGCTGGGGTGTTGGGTGTTGTATTGTCCTTGAGGGGGACTGTACCCTTGATTAGTAAAATCTCAAGAGGTTGCTTGGGGACTGGACGTAGGACTTCCATGTGGGAAGGGCCGAACCAGGATAAATCCCTTGTGTTATTTGTGTGATTGTTTATTTGCTTCCGCACTTTTACTCTTTATCACACTAAACTAACCAAACTTTCAAGTGATAATTTTCTATGTTTAAGTTTATGTTTCAGATTTCAGAAAAACCTATTCACCCCCCCTAGGTTAGCTTGCTGCCGTACCAAAAGGGCCAACAACGTATACTACATAGACTTACTCTTATGACTTGTACGGTATAGGCATACTCGTATGACCTAGAGTAGAAAGACTTACTCGTGTGAATGTTTGTGACTCATACACGGTAGTGTACACATATGACTCGGACATGACTTTTAATAAATACTCTTACTAGCATGCAACTAAGTGTAACTTATACTACATAAACTTACTCTTATGACTTGTACGGGATAGACATACTTGTATGACCTATAGTAGAAAGACTTACTCGTGCGAATGTTTGTGACTCATACATGGTAGTGTACACATATGACCCAGACATGACTTCTAATAAATACTCTTACTAACAGGCAACTAAGTGTAACTTATACTACATATCAGCGCAAGCGTTGATGTTTGTGGTATTTATAGGTGAAATGTCAGTATTTATTAGTGAATGTGTGGTATTTATTGGTGGATGTGTTCTATATGTAAGTGAATAGACAACCACATTGGAAGACTGCGGATCTGTGCAAGTGTTGATGTTTGTGGTATTTATAGGTGAAATGTCAGTATTTATTGGTGAATGTGTTGTATTTATTGGTGAATGTGTTCTATATGTAGGTGAATAGACAACCACACTAGAAGACTATGGATCTGTGCAAGTGTTGATGTTTGTGGTATTTATAGGTGAAATGTCAATATTTATTAGTGAATGTGTTGTATTTATTGGTGAATGTGTTCTATATGTATGTGAATAGACAACCACACTGGAAGACTGCAGATTAATGCAAGTGTTGATGTTTGTGACATTTATAGGTGAACTGTCAGTATTTATTGATAAATGTGTGGTATTTATTGGTGGATGTGTTCTATATGTAGATGAATAGACAACTACAGTGGAAGACTACGGATCTGTGCAAGTGTTGATGTTTGTGGTATTTATAGGTGAAATGTTAGTGTTTATTGATGAATGTGTTGTATTTATTGGTGAATGTGTTCTATATGTAGGTGAATAGACAACCACACTGGAAGACTACGGATCTGTGCAAGTGTTGATGTTTGTGGTATTTATAGGTGAAATATCAGTATTTATTGGTGAATGTGTTGTATTTATTGGTGAATGTGTTCTATATATAGGTGAATAGACAACCACATTGGAAGACTGCAGATTAATGCAAGTGTTTATATTTGTGGCATTTATAGGTGAATTATCAGTATTTATTGGTAAATGTGTGGTATTTATTGGTGGATGTGTTCTATATGTAGGTGAATAGACAACCACAGTGGAAGACTACGAATCTGTACAAGTGTTGATGTTTGTGGTATTTATAGGTGAAATGTCAGTATTTATTGGTGAATGTGTTCTATATGTAGGTGAATAGATAACCACACTGGAAGACTACGGATCTGTGCAAGTGTTGATATTTGTGCTATTTATAGGTGAAATGTCAATATTTATTAGTGAATGTGTTGTATTTATTGGTGAATGTGTTCTATATGTAAGTAAATAGACAACCACAATGGAAGACTACAGATTAATGCACGTGTTGATGTTTGTGGCATTTATAGGTGAACTGTCAGTTTTTATTGATGAATGTGTGTGTATTTATTGGTGAATGTGTTCAATATATAGGTGAATAGACAACCACAAGACTGCAGATTAATGCAAGTGTTGATGTCTGTGATATTTATAGGTGAAATGTCAGTGTTTATTGGTGAATGTGTGGTATTTATTGGTGGATGTGTTCTATAGGTAGGTGAATAGACAACCACACTGGAAGACTGTAGATTAATGCAAGTGTTGACGTTTATGGCATTTATAGGTGAACTGTCAGTTTTTATTGGTGAATGTGTAGTATTTATTGGTGAATGTGTTCAATATATAGATGAATAGACAACCACACTGGAAAGACCGCAGATTAATGCAAGTGTTGATGTTTGTGGTATTTATAGGTGAAATGTCAGTGTTTATTGGTGAATATGTGGTATTTATTGGTGGATGTGTTCTATATGTAGGTGAATAGACAACTACACTGGAAGACTGCAGATTAATGCAAGTGTTGATGTTTGTGGCATTTATAGGTGAACTGTCAGTTTTTATTGGTGAATGTGTTCTATATATAGGTGAATAGACAACCACACTGGAAGACTGCAGATTAATGCAAGTGTTGATGTCTGTGGCATTTATAGGTGAACTGTCAGTATTTATTAGTGAATGTGTGGTATTTATTTGTGGATGTGTTCTATATGTGGGTGAATAGACAACCACACTGGAAGACTACGGATCTGTGCAAATGTTGATGTTTGTGGTATTTATAGGTGAACTGTCAATTTTTATTGGTGAATGTGTGGTATTTATTGGTGAATGTGTTCTATATAATGGTGAATAATAACCACACTGGAAGACTGCAGATTAATGCAAATGTTGATGTCTGTGGCATTTATAGGTGAACTGTCAGTATTTATTGGTGAATGTGTGGCATTTATTGGTGGATGTGTTCTATATGTAGATGAATAGACCACCACATTGGAAGACTACGGATCTGTGTAAGTGTTGATGTTTGTAGTATTTATAGGTAAAATGTCAGTATTTATTTGTGAATATGTTCTATATGTAGGTGAATAGACAACCATACTGGAAGACTACAGATTAATGCAAGTGCTGATGTTTGTGGCATTTATAGGTGAACTGTCAATTTTTATTGGTGAATGTGTGGTATTTATTAGTGAATGTGTTATATATGTAGGTGAATAGACAACCACACTGGAAGACTGCAAATCTATGCAAGTGTTGATGTTTGTGGCATTTATAGGTGAAATGTCAGTATTTATTGGTGAATGTGTGATATTTATTGGTGGATGTGTTCTATATGTAGGTGATTGTGTTCTACACATAGGTGAACAGATCGACTGCCACACTGGAAGGCTACAGATGTGTCCAAATGTTGGTGTTTATGGTATTTATAGGTGAAATGAATGTATTTAGACGTCAATGAGTGGTATTATTGGTGAATGTGTGGTATTTATTGGTGAATGTGTTCTACATATAGGTGAACAGACTGACTGCCACAGTGGAAGACTACGGATCTGTGCAAGTGTTGGTGTTTATGGTATTTATAGGTGAAATGAATGTATTTATAGGTGAATGTGTTGTATTTATTGGTGAATGTGTAGTATTTATTGGTGAAAGTGTTGTCATCTGATTGCCACACTGGCTGTCTGATTGCCACACTGGAATTGTACAGAGCTGCCACCTGATTTTTCATAACATTGAGTGCTGCTATCTGATTTTTCATAACATTGAATTTGCCATGGAATTACATTTACAAGAAATACAAGCTTTTCTCATACACAAATATAAGCATATTCCACCCTTTCTATACCCTCCACTCATCCACAAAAAATGCAAGCTTTTCTCATACACAAATATAAACATATTCCACCCTTTCCATGCCCTCCACTCATCCATAAAAAATACAAGCTTTTCTCTTACACAAATATAAGCATATACAACCCTTTCCATGCCCTCCACTTGCCAATAAAAAAATACTTGTGTATACCACAAAACTAACAACTATGTACACCACTCAATCCTCCAATATGAAACTGAACTCTGACTGCCATGGCTGTAGGGGCGACATCGATTGCATCTGAGGCATCGCCTGCAGGGGAGGCATCGCCTGCACGGGAGGCATCGGCTGCATCTGAGGCATCACCTGTGGGGGAGGCATCAGCTGCATCTGAGGCATGAATTGCATTAGTTGGACGATGTGCGGGATATTCAACATATGTTGCCCATGCAACACCGGTGCATGGGCTGCGCATGTGGCTGGATTGTATCCTCTGCTGGAATATGACCTAAAAATGGCATTGTATATAATAGTGAAAAATTACTAAACGTTACATGTTGACATTAAATTACTAAATGTTACATGGCATTGGTGAATGGCTACCTCTGGGAAGGCGGGGTTCTCTTCTTTTTAATTTAGAGCTCTTTTTCATCTTTTTAATAGAGCTTTCTATTCTTTTCTGTCTCCCTCTTCCTTTTGTCTTTGCTCGTTGTGGATCATTAACAACATGAGAATGGCTACCTGAAGGGATGGCATTAGGGCTACCAATGGATATTCGATTTCCGACCCGTTTCTGACCTTTCCGTATCTGTTTTTTCCGTTTTCAATTATTTTCTATTTTTTCGTTTCCGTTTCAGATAATATATAAATTTTATTTTATTTACAAAATATATACTCTTAAAATCTTATTTCTTAATATTAAAAACTTTAGACTAAGTTTTTAACTTCTCCTTAATTTGTAAGTAGAATCTAATTAAGTTGTCTTTCTTGTAGCATTTATTATGCCTATTATTATCAAATATATCTTTTTTACCACTACTGTTAATGCTACATACATCTACCATTTGATCGTACCAGATGTTTCCGATTACTTTCCGTTTCCGACCCGTTTCCGATTTTCTTATAGGAAATGGATGCGGAAAGTGTCATTTCCGACTCCGACTCCGACCAGTTGGCAGCCCTAGATGGCATTTTCATAACTGGCTTGTTTATTTTATTGATAGCTTCTTGTATTTTACAACTGTTATGAGAATTAATAATCTGTTGTGTGTACAGGTGACAGTGCTTTAAAATTTTTTCTGTAGTTGCGAGATGCATGATGCAACAGAAGATTGGGAGTTGAAGTTTGATATGGACTGCCCTTCTCAGCCACCTCATTCAAATGAATGCGGAATGTATGTGATCAAATTTATGGAAGTGTTGGCTAAGCCCAAAGAGGGAGGCAACTGGAACTTCAATGAAGAACATATGCCACTCTTTAGATGTGAACTTGTACTTCAATTATTAAGGAAATGGGAGTCCAGAATGTAATATATGATAATTGTAAGGGAACAATCTTTTGAATAGTTGTAATTGTAGAAATTACTCTTCAGGTGTCAATTTACAATTCAATTATTGCAGAAATTATATATTTTGTGGGAAACAATGTTATGTGATATGTGATAATGTGTGCAAGTGTTGATGTTACTGGCATTTATAGGTGAAATGTATGTATTTATTGGTGAATTTATGGTATTTATTGGTGAATATGCTGTATATATAGGTGAATAAGCCACCACACTGGAAGACTACAGATCTTTGTAAGTGTTGGCAGTCGATGAATGTGAAGGTGAACGGGCACTATTTATAGGTGCTTGTCCAGTATTTATTAGTGAATTTGTGGTATTTATTGGTGAATATGCTGTATATATAGATGAATAGGCCACCCGCTCGAAGAAGAGCTCAGATGTGTAAGTGTTGGAATTCACTGATTTTATAGGTGCAAGGGTTGTTGTTAATGGCATTTATAGGTGAAATATATATATTTAGTGGTGAATTTCTGGTATTTATTGGTGAATGTGATGTATATGTAGGTGAAGAAGCAACCACACTGGAAGAAGAGCTCAGATGTGTGCGAGTGTTGATGTTAATGGAATTTATAGGTGAAATGTATGTATTTATTAGTGACTATCTGGTATTTATTTGTGAATGTGGTGTATATCTAGGTGAATAAGCAACCACACAGGAAGAGGATCTCAAATGTGTGCAAGAGTTGACATTCACTAAGTTTATAGGTAAAATGACACCATTTATAGTTGAATTGTCAATATTTATTCGTTAATGCTCTGTATATGTAGGTGAATAGACGACCACACTGGAAGAAGAGCTCAGATGTGTGCAAGTGTTGGTATTGACAGAGTTTATAAGTGAAATGACACCATTTATAGGTGAATTGTCAGTATTTATTGGTGAATATCCTATATATATAGCGGAATAGACCACCACACTGGAAGAAGAGTTCAGATGTGTGCAAGTGTTGGTATTGACAAAGTTTATAGGTGAAATGATACGATTTATAAGTGAATGTTCAGTATTTATTAGTGAATGTACTGTATATGTAGGTGAATAAGTAAGCACATACTAAGAAGAGCTCAGATGTTTGAAGTGTTGGTATTGACAGAGTTTATAGGTGAATGTTCATTATTTATTCGTGAATATGCTGTATATGTAGGTGAATAAGGAACCACATAGGAAGAAGAGCTCAGATGTTTGCAAGTGTTGGTATTCACTGAGTTTATAGGTGAAATGACACCATTTATAGGTGAATTGTCAGTATTTATTGGTGAATATCCTGTATCTGTAGGGGAATAGACCACCACACTGGAAGAAGAGCTCAGATGTGTGCAAGTGTTGGTATTGACAGAGTTTATAGGTGAAATGATACGTGAATGTTTAGTATTTATTAGTGAATGTCCTGTATATGTAGGTGAATAAGTAACCACATACTAAGAAGAGCTCAGATGTTTGAAGTGTTGGTATTGATAGAGTTTATAGGTGAAATGATACTATTTATAGGTGAATGTTCATTATTTATTGGTGAATGTGTTGTATATGTAGGTGAATGAGGAACCACATAGGAAGAAGAGCTCAGATGTTTGCAAGTATTGGTATTCACTGAGTTTATAGGTGAAATGACACCATTTATAGGTGAATTATCAGTATTTACTGGTGAATATCCTATATATGTAGGGGAATAGATTGCTACACTGGAAGAAGAGCTTAGATGTGTGCAAGTGTTGGTATATGTAGGGGAATAGACCAACGGTGTGCACCAAGTGACACATCGGCAAGCACACCCAATGGGTGGTTTCCGAGTGGATTCAGATAGGGTGAAGTGGCATTTTTTTAGTAAATATCTTGTCTCTCACAGTCTCATGGAGAAAGACAACATTTCCCTTGCTTCCTTTCCCGCCACCGAACTGCCTTCTCCCCCCCTCTGCTCCTTCTCCAACGCGAATGCCGCGAAGTCTCTGCTCCTCCAACAAAGCGAACGCTGCGAAGTCTCTGCCTTCCTTTCTCCTGTGCAGAGGCGAACGAGGAGCGTGCAGACGGACAAGTCTTTCCTTTCTCACCGAACGCCCTCTCTAGCGTGAAGTGCCTGCCTTCCTTTCTCAACTGTGCGGAGGCGAACGACGAGCGCGCAGATAGGCGAGTCATTCCACGCAGACGGGTGAGTCGGACTTGCATAGTCACTCCGCCTCTCTCCCACTCGATCGACAACATTATTGTGTTTTAAATCTCTCAGTCACTCCACCTCTCTCCCACAGGCAGCAACGTATTTACTCCGCTCCCTCGTTAGTAGGTCTCGCTAATGGGTGACTGCTTTAATTACTACTGCAGAGCTTCTCTCTTCGATTTGAAAAGACAAACACTTTTAAGGGCATGGAAGAAGGTAGGTGGATTGATAGCAGAGTTAAATATATATATTTTGTATGCCTTACATGCAGAAGAAGTAATTTTTTTCCTTGTTTCTGCTACGGTTGAAGTTTTGAAAGTTGTATTTTCATTTTTTTTATTTTTTTCAGCTGCGGTTGATGTCTTTAAAGTTATGTTTTTATTTAACACTATGTCTTAAAGCTGTCTTTAGAGGAGTTATAGGTAGGTGCATTGATAGCTTAAGAGATACATGCAGAAGAAGTAAAATTTTCCTTATTTCTGCTGCTGTTGAAGTTTTAAAAGCTGCATTTTCATTTTTTTATGTGTTTCATCTGTGGTTGAAGTTGTAAAGCTGTGTTTCTTTTTTTTTTTTCCTTATTTCAACTGCGGTTTCAGTTCTTAAAGTTGCATGTTCATTGTTTTTCCTTGTTAGAGAAGGGGTTATAAGTGAATGGACAGTATTTATAGGTGTATTTTTTTACAATTCTATATATTATATGTCTTTTTCTTCATTATGTGCCAAAGGCACCAACGATGTCTTGCATTAGGGAAGATCTCGGCTATAGCAACTTCCATGGCTTTATCTTGATCGGTGATTATTGCTTTCGGTGCTTTGCTACCATTTGATTCTAGCCAAGCCTTGAACACCCATACAAATGATTCAATCTTTTCATTTGAAAGAAGTGCACAACCAAGTAAGATAGATTGTCCATGATGATTAACCCACACAAATGGTGCAAAAGGCATCTCATATGTGTTAGTCAAGTACGTAGTATCAAAAGTTATCACATCTGAAAAGTATGTGCATGCCATGCGAGACCTTCCATCAATCCAAAAGATATTGCGTAATTGATCATCATCATTCAAGTCCAACGCATAAAGAACATTGGATTTCTAAGTTGCATTAGGCGAAAATATTCAATCATTCTCTGTGCATCGCCCTTCTTCAGTTGAGATTGCCTCTCCCTATCCAAAAAATTTTGATAGTCTTTCTTTGAAAATGGTAACTGACGCATACCTCCCACTCTTACAGCCATAGTGGAGACTATCTTCGGAATTGTGACACCAGAACGCCTCATGTTTTTAATTTCTCTCTTTTGTTAGAGTGCATATTTTTCTATGTGATCTAAAATGTTTCGCACTATCTGAATTCAAAGCATGGTTGTGCTCTAGTATTAGTTCATAGAATACGTGTTTCCCACTACTTTTGTCAACCGGCAACCACCCATTGAGTGTGCTTGCCGATGTGTCACGGTGTGTACCAAGTATTACTCCACGGTGTTACATGGATCGACAATGAGATATGTGGGCTACACAGACACGTATTTTTCTGTTTTGATACTGGAAACACACTTTTTATTAAAACAATCAAAATGCTACCCTCCAACTCATGGACTCTACGACTTTATCCTTAGAACGAATACCCCATACAACAAGGATGCATCTTGGAACAGGCTAGAGAATATTCATCCGATCTCGCTACCTGTACAACATGAGTCGCACATCGGTTAAAATCACAGGTGAATTTCAAAATCCAACTGTGATTAAGAAACCACTCGACTTGACTCCCCGTGCATCTCATATTCCTTTTCATCTCAGACTTACAATTATTCTATGTTGAAAAAACCTTCTTCATGCGGGAACCGGAGAGAAAATGAGAGATCGTGAAGAAGCTAACTATTAACATACATCTTAATCTAAATTTTAGTGTAATTCTCAAAATGTGATGTGAAGTTATGAACTAGATCATCAAAGAACAGCCAAACTTTATCGCAATAAGACCCAGACTTCTACATTAACATTCGAACAGCTAGAACTCAATCTCTAATCCGACACATCCGCCCAGTTAACTACAATGGTTAAAGCAACTGAGCTTCCGTTTTCACAGATCTCAACACCCGATCGTAGTCTCCGAGTCATCTTCGTTAAGTCGAGAAAGGCCTGATCGTACACAGATGGGTACAGAGTGAATTGCTAAAACATGCCGCATATAGATACTCGCGAACAACAATATATGTGAACAAGTCACTGATTTAGCATAAAGGCAGGTGTGTAACTGTTCGGCCAAGAACGACATGCAGGCACAAGATGGTTCCTTGGGTAGCACCAGTACGAGATCATGAAATTTGATCAGTTGTTGGAACGCCAGAAGAAAGAAAAGAAAACATACAGCTATCTCAGAAGAATCTGCGTCGTTATATCTTCCTGTTAGCCAACTCCTTGACGACTGCCGCAAGGGAGTCATCTTGCTTAACATTCCGAACCCAGTTTAAATTTATTCGAACACGCTCCATGCTCTGTTTCAGAGTTCTAGCAACGGACGGCTTGGAGCGGGTTGAGAAAAACTCCTCAACTTCGTCGGCCTTCTCATCTGACGAGAACTGTAACAACGAGAGCAGATATTTTCCTGCCCGGTTAGAAATGAATGCGACAAAATGCAAACAGGTAATGTGCAAAAAGTATAGCGTGATAGACCTGCGACACAATGGAGCTGATAAAACGGGTGACTAGGAATCCAGAGCCCCAAGTCTTTGAGATATGATCCCAATTATCCTGTACTCAAGAAATTGCAATGCTGTCAGACAAGAAAACATAACTTGCATAAATGGGCATAAACATCAGACAATTTTTTCAATCCCTATATTAGATTAAAGTTTCATATGCCCCTGGACGTCCATCTTCGTAGGAATGAAGAAACAGAAAATAACTAGTCTAAGATTTTATCTATGTTGATGTGATGTATAGCTATCATAAGATGGTTATCAGTCATGGCAACTCCAATGATCTCCATTTTCCTTCGAGGAGCAATTGCATCTGTATATTTATCATAGATGCACCACTTCTCTATGAAAATTATACATAACCAGAAAAGGAAAAGCCTTCTTTGTATATTTGCCGGCATTCACAAAAAGGTTAACGTGCATATGTCCATGACAATATGTGCTGATTGTCCCCAAAGTAAGGTCTTAACCAATATGTTAAGATGAAAAACATTCGCTCTTAAAACAACAGTTCTTTTAGGTTGTCTCTAGGAAGTTAACCACAGTTGAAGGATTATGTAGCATATATACGGTAGTTAAACTCAGGGAAAAGATCTCCAGCAAGAAGAGCATACCTGTACCTTCAAAAGAAGAGCGTATCTGCAAACAATATCTTGAAATGGCTATATACTATTTTTCATTCTACTTCAACATGGATGCATGTCTAAACAGCTCGAGAAAACAAGGAAATATATGTTAAATGAACAACTTTATTACCACGGTCCACGATGACTATTATCTTAAATATCTGTGGGCGATCATTGAAAATCTGCCCAAACAGTCTGGACTTCTCTCATCTCAAACAATCCACAAAGTAGCATGCGGAAGGATCCACCAAGCATCCCCATCAATTACAAGGTGCCACTCCGTATCCAATCCACTCCTCTTGGGAACAATAGAAATGATTAGGAACAGGAATCACTTGTGTTGTCATCTTCTGAACCCATTTCCAACCAAGATCTCTGCACTCCGGCGAGATACTTCCCACTGGTTCTGGCCCCTCGGCATCAAAGGGACCTGGAAAGTATGCCAAGACTGTCCTGAATTCCAGTGGGAATGGCTGGGATAACCGGATAAGTACCAATGCCACTAATTGGCCCTGAGTTACCAAATTCCAGAAGCAGTTGTCAAAAGGGAGCAGACAAAAAACCCATTGTAGCAGATGGCCGATACGCCAAAACTCATTAGAATCAGGCCATTATTTCTTTGTTTATAATGCACATATATGTAAATGAAATATTTTGAAAGTCTGGGAACCATGGAAGGCAGAATCGCCTGGATCGACCAGGAATCGATCGATCCTGGATCGGATCGACGTCCAAGGATTCGATTCCGGGCGGAAGTCCCCCCAAATCCCTGTTTTGAAGGTGGATCGACCCAACTCGCCTGGATCCGAGTTGGATCGCGCGAGTCGCACATGGATCGATCGATCCATGAGTAATTCTGTCGATCCGGCGGGTTTAAGTTCAAATTTGGACTTTCCCCGCCGGATCGACCCATTATCGGGCTTAATCGGTCGATCCTTGTTCGATCTGACCCGATAAGGGTCGATCCGGCGCGATTCGTGGGGATCCCAGGCGGATCCCCCTTAAAACAGGCGATCCACCCGAGCCCTGTGGACACGGGATTTTTTTCTTTTATTTCAATATTCGTTCATTTGCTTACATTTGAATATCCATTCATTTCGCATATTTTGATTTTTGTATTGCGGGGCGTGCCAGCCTGTCTAGCAGACAGAAGAAAGAGTCTGCGCAATGCGGACAAAGGATTTTGATGTCCGTGGAACGGACGAGTGCGCCGTTTTCAATCTGAACTTCTTTGATTCTGTGCCTTTTAATCATCAGGCGATTAAGGTAGCGTGTGCTGGACCCCTGTCTCCATCGATCGGAATCGATGTTTTGTTTACATCGAGTTAAAAGCCTTCGGTGCTATTTAACACCAATTTTAACCCGAATACCATTCACAGCAAGGATGAGAAAATATGCACTTTCAGAAAATCCCAATATGATGTTTTTCTTTCTTTTTTTTGTTTGAAAGGTGTGATTTACTCCTTTGGGATATTTTTAGCTTGAGCGTTTCATCTCGAAATGGTATGAAATGGTATGGCTGCCCCTTTTCTTCGGGTTTAAAATATGATTTCGAGGAGAGAACGGGTATATACCCGTAAAACCGTTTGAGATTTAAAATATGTTGTTTGATTTGAAATTTTGCTTGGAATGAGTATACACCCGCAGGTTAGTTCTGAGCTTTAGACATATTGTGAATTTGGGCAATGCTCCCGCATCGACGGAGTTGCTGTGCAAATTTACAGTATGAATTTGATTATGGACGATAGATTTTCATAGTATATTTTTGGGCAAAACCCCTGTTCAGATAGAGTTTCTTTTCTTCTTTCTTTTATTCGCATGGACATGATTTTGCGGACATATGGATATATTTCCGCGAGGATCTTTGTCAAACGGGATTTTTCCTCGAGAAACTACCCATATGGGTACAACTCTTTTGTGGGTATATGGATGTACTTCTAACAGAGTTTCTGCTTGTGCAGAGTTTTTCTTTTTCCTTTAGAAATGTATACATATAAACACAATATTCGTGAGTATATGGATGTATTTCCGGCAGAATCTCCACTTAAGCAGAGTTTTCTTTTAAGAAGTATATGTATATAGGCGCGTTGTAAACATATGAGTATGTTTTGGGCAGGACCTTCATTTAGACAGAGTGCCCTCAAGAAAAACATATACATATGAGTTGGTCATTATATGGATATACTCTCGGGCAGAACCTTTGCTTGAACAGAGTTTCCCCTAAGAAACATATATATAAGCACAAATTTGCAATTCTATGGATATATTCTCGAGCGGTATCTCTGCTTGAGCAGAGTTTCCTTCAAGAAAGGTATCTCTGCTTGGGTAGAGTCTCCTTCGAGAAATATATACATATGAACACAAGTTTATGATTATATGACTATGTTCTTGGACAGAGTCTCCTCTAAGAAACATATACATATAAATACGAGTTTATAGTTATATGGATATGTTTTTGGACGGAGCTTTTGCTCAGACAGAGTTTCCCCTAAGAAACATATATGTGTAAACATAAATTTGCGATTCTATGGATATGTTCTTGGGCGGTATCTCTGCTCGAGCAGAGTTTCCTTCAAGAAAGGTATCTCTGCTTGGGCAGAATTTCCTTTAAGAAACATATACATATGAACACAAATTTGTGATTATACAAATATGTTCTTGGGCAGAATCTCTACTTGGGCAGAGTCTCCTCTAAGAAACATATACATATAAACACGAGTTTGTAGTTATATGGATATGTTCTTAGGCAGAGCTTTTGCTCAGACAGAGTTTCCCCTAAGAAACATATATGTATAAGCACAAATTTGTGATTCTATGGATATGTTCTTGGGCGGTATCTCTGCTTGGGCAGAGTCTCCTTTAAGAAACATATACATATGAACACAAATTTATGATTATACGAATATGCCCTTGGGCAGAACCTCCGCTTGGGCAAAGTCTCCTCTAAGAAACATATACATATAAGCACAATATCCGCCATCCCGGAGTCTTACTCGACGGGCGGGGAGAACATATGCATCTAAATGCTCATACCCATAGAGTCTTGCTCAATATGGAGGCATTTAGAGCACGAGTACAAAGGTATTTAAATACCGTATATCCATAGAGTCTTGCTCAATATGGATGGTATTTAAACCCTGAAAGATATCACCCCCACAGAGTCTTGCTCGATGTGGGGGCAGGGACCATGCTATGATTTTGAGAAACCCTCCATGGAGGGGGATGGAGGAGATGCCGATGTCGTATGAAGACGATCTCCCGGTTCTTTTGCTTTATCGAGCGTTCCACGCTTTGCACCGAGCGGGGGGAAGGGGGCCGGCACCTTCACACCAAGCAAGGGGGCTTGAGGAACAGAGGAGGAGATCTTTGGGAAGAGGGAGAAAGGTTTTTTCTATTTCTTTGGAATTTCTGGGATTTTTGGACAGCCTGGGGGCAGCACTGCGCAAAGGAGCTTTTCACTGCTCCAGGGGCCCCTATAGGGGGGAGAGGGACCTTTTCTTTGAGGGGAATAGGGGGCCTTTTATAGGGGAAGGCCCCCCTTACATCGCATGGGGTGGAGAGAGAGGGGGAGCTCCCCTAACCGATGGTGAGTCACCATCGGTTAGGGGCCTAACCGATGGTGACATGGCATGATGTCACCATCGATTAGGAGGGCTAACCGATGGTGACATGGCATGATGTCACCATCAGTTAGGAGGGCCTAACTGATGGTGACACATGATGTCACCATCGGTTAGGAGGGCCTAACCGATGGTGACACATGATGATGTCATCATCGGTTAGCCCCTTAATCGATGGTGACACATCATGATGTCACCATGGTTAAGGGGATCCTTAACCGATGATGTCAGGGAGATGACCCCTCGATGATGTCACTATGGGGTATTTGCAAAAATTTTATGTCAACAAATGCCCCCCACGGGAAGTGCGTCGAAGCCGAAGGCGGAGGATGTCCCGTGCGTTCTTCGTGCTTTGCTTCTGGTCTTCATGACTTGATAATGAACTTGAATCGAAAAATCGTAGCCACGGTCAACGCGCTTCAGTACTTGCACTGTGAAGCCAGTAACCTCGGGCAACGATCAACTTTGTCATGCTTCTTGTGCCAAGCCATCAGCTCCGCTTCTTTGGATTTACTCGGAACTGATTCTGATCTCCTTTGCCTGGATCTTTGTCTTTTTGACTTCATCTCAGGGAATTTTTTGAGTCCTGCCTTTCTGGCTTTGTTGAGGACTTGATTTGATTGAGGATTTGGTCAGTGAGACTTGCCTTTCTGTTTTGCTCGACGACTTGATTTGGGATTTTCTCCAGAGACTTGTCATTCTGACTTGATTCAAAGTTGAATTCGATACCACTCCCCTGGGATCTGCCTTCTTGGCGTTTGCTTGGATTGGATTTGACATCTTTTTCTTGAATCTGGTCTTCTTAGCTTTATCTAAGATTTGACGCAGAATTCTGCTGCTGAGGCCGACCTTCTTGGCTTCGCTCAACAATTACGACTCCTTTCCTCCGAGGAGATATGTGGAGTGGCTATCTTTCTTCTTCTACTGCTTCATTTTTCACATATCTGTTATGGATTTCTGGCCATCCCTGCTCCGGAAGTTGTTGGAGATAGGAATGGTGAAGCTCATTTGGATGTTTCCTCTTCTCCTAGACTCGAGAGAGTTGGTAAAAAGAGGGTGGCAGATTCCACCTCATCTGGCGATGATTTTCTTTTCTTTTCTTTTCTTCTCTCACCATTGTCATTCGTGATTTTTCTTTTTAATTTATCACTTTTTCTTTCTTCCTTTTTGTAGACCCTTCTACTTTAGATGATGAGACAGATGAAGAAAATACCACCCCGGTCCTTTCAGATGACCATGATTCTTTGCCTAGAGATTCTCCTGTCCTTTATGGATGGGAGCATGGAAGTCCCTTACGGGCAGCTGCTGACTTTGCGTCGGAGGTCGATGATAATGAACCGCCATCTAACTGTCCATTTCCTGAGATAGCGGCGACGGGTGGCGACAATAGTGCCTCTGCATTTGCTGAGCTGGGAATCTTGACGGAACAATATTCTTTCATTCCCATCGAGGCCTATGTCCCGATGCTCGTCGGAGAATATTCTGTCATGGAATCAACTCCTGTAGGTGACTTTCTTTACTGAGCTCATATACAGTCTCTAATGATGCTGTTTTCTTTCACGTTTCTCATGTTGACTTTCCTTTCTTGTATTCAGGTGGCCAGATCTTCTGTGATCAGCTTTTCTTCTGGGGGATGATGGATTCATATTCCACCTTCATAACTAGTTCACCTTTCCTCCCTTAGGAGAGCCTGAGGAGTCCATTTTTTGGAATTACAGGCGCAAATTGCATTTCAAATTGGAGATACTGCAGGTGGCAATAGAATTTTTGAGCAGGCAAGCTATAACTCCGAGCCATCCATCCTGCCAACTGACGGAGGAAGTTTAGATCCGCCTCCGGCTGATTTTCTCTCTACTCCTCAAGAACTTTATCCTGGGGAGTCAAATCTTGTTCGACCTCTAGTTCCTGAGGCAGAAGTAGAGGAAAGAAACTTCTCACCCGGTGAGCTATAGTGGATTTCATCTTCTCATTCCTCTGGATTTTATCAGCTTCATTGTTGATCGCTGATGTATATACATTTTGTGTGTCAAGTGATCTGTCACCTTTGGATTTTGACAATGGTGGGTCTCCGGCGTTGGAAATTGAAGCTCTATCCGAACATGGTATAAAATGGCCCATAAGGGACCAGTCAAGTCCGGGTCCCGAGGATGGTGACCTTTGGGATTTTCTCCTTGGCCGGGTAAGAGCAGTGGTAGATCCAGAAGACCCTCCACCAATTAAAGCTGACAAGCGAGCATTGAAGGATGAGACCATGCTTGCCTTCAACTCGGGCATCGTCCAGAACCGATGGATGGACTTTGTTGAAGATATCAGGGGTGAAGTATGTCGCCGTCATGGTGATGTAGTCTGGGCTCTTTATAACCAGCGGATCCAAACTTTAGAAAGCGACCTCTGCTCATTAGCTAGTGATGTTGGTAGGCGTGGCTTCCGAATCACTGAAGTGCGTAAAGGCTGGAAGACACGGAAACTAAGGATTGCTGCAGAGAAGGAGAATATCGCCCAACTGCAGCACGAACTTGAAGGGGCACAATCTTTTTTTGGACCAAGAGGTCAAGGACGATGCCAAGGACTCCGAAGAAGAGGCTGCCTTTGTTAATGATGATGATGATTATCGTCGTTCTACACCTTCCAAGGCCAAAGAAGTTGAACGACTGAAGAGGAAGAAACGTTCCTGACTCCGCTTCGGAATGTAGTGATTGTGTATTGGCCTTTTCCATCCTGGCCTTTTATCTGATTTGTATGCAGTAAGCATTGTGCTCTATCTGTTTGTGATAGAGTGGCTTGTAATCCTGTAAATATAAAATGAAGGACAGAGAAGTCCCCCTTTTCATGTTTCTTTTTTCTTCTCTTTTTTTTTTACACATTACCAATCTCAACGCCCTTTCGCGTTTTCACTGAGATTAGCCCCCTTTCGCTTTTTCCAACGCGCCCTTTCGGGTTTTCACGTTGAGGGGTTATCCATTTTTGCCTGAAGCGCCCTTTCGGGTTTTCATTTCAGCCGAATTTTTTGATCTTTTTACCCTCAAGAATACAGTGAATTGTATTCTTAAGTCCATCGGGGTATCTCTATTTTTAATCCCTTTTTCTTTCTTTGAATTTCATCAGCTTTCCTCTAGCTAATTGCCTTCTATTGCTGATTGCTGATACTTTGGTGAGGTAATCCGCCATCCTTTGTAAATTTGAACAGGGTGGCTCGCAACTTTGTAGATGTAAAAATGAAGGACAGAGAAGTCCCCCCTTTCATCTCCCTTTTTTTTCTCCCTTTTTTTGTTTTTTTTTTCACATTACCAGTCCCAGCGCCCTTTCGGTTTTTCACTGAAACCAGCCCCCTTTAGCTTTTTCCAACGCGCCCTTTCGGATTTTCACGTTGAAAGGTTATCCATTTTTGCCTGAAGCGCCCTTTCGGGTTTTCACCTCAGCCAGATTTTTTTGATCTTTTTACCCTTAAGTATACAGTGAATCGTATACCTAAATCCATCGGGGTATCTTTATTTTTAACCTTTTTTTTTTACTTGGTATTTAAGACATTTGGTTGGATTTTAATAGTTGGAGGGATGAGAGTTTGGTTCTGATATGGTTATGTGGACTTGGATATGGTTTGGAATTTGAGTTTAAGCTTGGATATGGTTTGGTTTATCTGTATAGTTCACTGGCTATGACTGGAATTTTGGATTTGAATTTGGGTCTGGATGTGGATTTGGGTTTGGACATGAATATGGTAGCTTATCTTTGTGGTAATATGGGCTTTTGAATTTATACTTGGATTTGGATACGGGATTTGAGTTTAATTTGACTTTGAATTTGGTTTTGAGTATTGGTATGGATTTTGGCCTGGCATTTGGGTTTAGATTTGGAGATTGATATAGAATTTGGAATGGTGTTTATTGTTTGGATTTGGGATTTTGGGTTTGAATTTGACCCACCCTTGATGGCTTAGGGCTGCGATAAGGGATTTGCATTTGGATTTGTATTGGTGTTGGGGTTTGGTTTATTTTTGAATTTGGCTTTGATTTGGTTCTGGCTGATGTACGGGATTTGGATTTATATTTGTATTCACCTTTGCATTGGGTTTTGATTTGAAATCAGGTCTACCTTGATGGTTTATGGCCAAGATACGGAATTTCAAGCTTTTATTTGGTTCAGCCTACCTTGACGGTTTGTGGCTATATTTGGTGTTTGGATTTGATACATTTTGGCATTGTAGTTTGCTGAATGTGGTTTTGGATTGAATTTGGGTATGACCTGCCTTGACCGCTTGCTGACTACGGATTTGGGATTATATCTGGATATGGCTTGCCTTGATGGCTTACTGGCTATGGTTGGGATGTGAATTTGATGTAGCCTATCATTGTGATTTGCTGGCTATGGATTTGAAGTTTGAATTTGGGTATAGCCTGCCTTAATGGCTTGCATGTGGGACTTTAGGTTTTGGGTTGGCTTTGATATGCCCTGCCTTGGTGGCTTACTGGCTATGACTGGAGTTTGAATTTGATATAGCCTACCTTTGTGGTTTGCTGGCTATGGATTTGAAATTGTGTTTAGATATGGCCTGCCTTGATGGCTTGCTGGCTATGGTTTTGAATTGGATTTAAGTATGGCCTGCCTTGATGGCTTTCTGGCTATGGTTGGAATTCGGATTTGATATAGCCTAGCTTTGTGGTTTGCTGGCTATGGTTTTGAATTGAATTTCAGTATGGCCTGCCTTGATGGCTTTCTGGCTATGGTTTTGAATTGGATTTGATGTAGCCTACCTTTGTGGTTTGCTGGCTAAGGTTTTAAACTGGATTTGAGTATGGCCTGCCTTGATGGCTTTCTGGCTATAGTTTTGAATTGGATTTGAGTATGGCCTGCCTTGATGGCTTTCTGGCTATGGTTGGAATTCGGATTTGATATAGCCTACCTTTGTGGTTTGCTGGCTATGGTTTTGAATTGAATTTGAGTATGATCTGCCTTAATGGCTTTCTGGCTATGGTTTTGAATTGGATTTGATGTAGCCTACCTTTGTGGTTTGCTAGCTATGGTTTTAAACTGGATTTGAGTATGGCCTGCCTTGATGGCTTTCTGGTTATGATTTTGAATTGGATTTGGTATGATCTACCTTGATGGTTGTGACTGAAATGCGATTTGGAATCTCATTTGGCGAGAGATGCAAAATATCCCCCCCCCCAACTTCCACTTATTCTTTGCTATTTGGATTTGTACATAAAGTGCCTTTGGCTTCATGCTTTGGCAGGGATAGAGGGATTTATGGATTTGGATTGTATAATGGATAGGTGGGAATTTGATTCCTTTGCTCCTATCTATGGCAATTTTTATTTCAGTATCAGTCCTTGGAAGGGATACCTTTCATTCTTCTTCGGCTTTATGCCTATCTGGATGGTTGAGCTTTTGTTTTGATGATTGGCCAGGGAATTCATGTTCTGGCGCATAGTACAGCTTCAGGTGTTTCTCGTTGAGCGGAGGAAAGGGCACAATACCTTTATGGTCCGCCAGCTTGTATGCACCTCCTTCATATGCCAAAGTGACGATATATGGACCGAGCCAGATAGGTTGTAATTTGCCACTTGGCTTCCCTGCCATTGCTTCCCTGCACTTGACCATGATGAGATCCCCCTATTTGAAGGCTCTGGGTCTTGCCAATTTGTCGAATGTGCGAGCCATTCTAGCTTGATATGCTTGGAGGGATTTGTATGCTTCGAGTCGCCTTCCTTCCAAATTGGAGAGCTCTCCAAGTCTTTTTTCTACTTGACTTCGACCTTGATTTTGAAATTCATTTTGAATTGCCACCCGATAGGATGCCATTTCAATTTCAATGGGTATCATTGCTTCAGCTCCATATACCAAGGAGAAAGGCGAACATCCGGTAGGGGTTTTGTATACTGTTCGATAAGCCCATAGAGCTTCATGAACTTTTTCTCCCCATTCCCGCTTTCTATTGCCGACTATCTTGGCGAGGAGCTTGCAGAGGGTTTTGTTGAAGGCTTCTGCCAACCCATTAGCTTGTGGGTTGTATACTGAAGATGTTCTCCAATCAATATGAAATTTGGTTGTTAAGGCATATATTGTTTTGATTCTGAATTGTGGCCCATTATCGGATATGATCCTGTGAGGGGTACCAAATCTGTATATTATGTTTTGCTTGACAAATTTGGCAACTGATTCTCCCGTTACTTCCCTTAATGGGATAGCTTCAGTGGCGAGAGAAATAGTCTGTAGCAGCCAATATGAACTTGTGCCCCTGAGATGAGGGTGGGAATGGTCCCACAATATCCATACCCCATTCGGAAAAGGGCCATGTGGGCGCCGTGGGGTGCAGTATGTTGGGGGATTTTCTCGGCACAGGGCCGAATGCTTGACACTGATGGCATGTACGGGCATATTGAATGCAATCTGCATACATGGTAGGCCAATAGAAGCCTTTTAGCTTGATATTGATTTTCATCTTCTCTCCTGCCTGGTGTGCACCATACAATCTAGAGTGAACTTCTTTCATGATAATTTGGCTTCTTTGAGAGATAAGCATCTGAGGAGGACTGATCCCTTTCTTTCATAGACCGATCGGTATAATTGATCTGCTATAAGCTGATATGATGTAGCCCTTCGTAAGAGCTAAACTTTCTGAGCTCGATTAGAAGGTAGCCAACCTTTCTTGACTTTGACAATCGGCTCACGCCAATCTTCAGATTTATTTGCTATGTCTTGTTCTGCAGCCTATGCCATATACTTCCTCAATTGTAATATTAGACTCAATGTCGAGGACACTTGACATGAGTCTTCTGTGATGGACAATTATGTCCAATTCTCCTTCGGGAGGTAATTTTATGGCCGAGGCTAATTTGGCCAGAGCATCCACCTGAGAATTTTCATTTCTTGGTATATGAGATATGTCGAAGAAGTTGAACTTTTCTTTGAGCTTCATGACTGTAATATAATATGGAAGGAGTTGTTACTTTCGAACTTCATACTGGCCCAACACTTGTCGGATAACCAGCTGTTGAGTCCCCATAAACTTGTATACTCTTAACTCCCATTTCGAGAGCTAATCGAAGCCCAATGATTAGAGCTTCATATTCAGCTTCATTATTTGTGAGTGGCTTCATGAGAGCACAAGAATTATATAATATTCCTCCTTGAGGAGTGACCAGGATAATACCTGCTCTAGTAGAAAGGCTAGCAGAACCATCTGTATAATGGATAGTTCGAGAAGCTCCGTCAAAATATAATTCCTAAGAGGGTAATTCAATTGTGATTACCTCTTTGGAATTTGGATTTTCTTGGACTTGATTATTTCTTTCATGTGCAGAGAAGAGAGTTTCTTCTTCTGGAAGATCTATAGACAACGGAGAATTTCCTGGTACTAGATGTGCAACCAAGAATTCAGCCAATCCTTGTCCCTTGATTGCCCTTTGTGGGACATAAGTGATATCAAATTCCATGAGGAGCAAAGCCCATTTCCCGAGTCTTCCTGACAATACGGGTTGCTTCAATAGATATTTGAGTGGATCATACTTAGAGATGAGTTTGACTTCATGAGCAAGCAGATAATGCCTCAACTTCTTGGCGGTGAATACCAGTGCTAGGCAAACTTTCTCCATTGGAGCATATCGGGGTTCTGGACCGATTAGCTTTCTGCTAAGATAATATAGAGGTTGCTCCTCGGACTTGGGAGGGTTCCCATAATTGCTTGAAGAAATCCCTTCGGGAGACATCTTGCACCAGAGGGATATTTTGCTTCTTGCACATCTTTTTGATATGTTCTGGCATGTCCGCCATTTCTTCTATTGGCTGAAGGTGATTTTGGGTTTTATTTTCCCAAACAAAGTCATCATCTGGGGATGCTTGAGATATTGGCTCCCCTTTATAGAAGTGGATTGGCTTTGATGCCCTTCTGACTTTTTCCTTCTCTTCTTTTCCTTGATAAGTGACGACGAATGTTTTCAAACGTCGAACACTTTGATCTTGCTTCGGAGAGTAGATTTGCATGCAATTGGGAGGAATGCTCCCATTGATGATCTGACTTACATGGTCAGCCTCATGGTTGATGTTTCGCTTTTCTGGACGAATTGCTTTACTTCAGAAATTCTTTGCATGGAGCTCGGCAAGATTTTTGTTTATTACAAAGAGCTCGCCAGTCTCACTATCTTCATCCGAGGGTTTGATTTGTTTACCCTTCCCTTTAGACCGGGCAGGGGTTTGAGGAACTGGTCCCCCGAGATATAGGAGGGCATCAGTCAAGTTGCATTCATCTTCCCGAAATGGGACTTGATCAGCAAAGACTGTATGCTGCTTTCCCTCTCTTGCATATTTGATGCATTGATGTAGCGTCGATGGGATGACCCAATTTTCATGTAGGCAAGGTCTCCCGAGCAATATTCTGTATGTTGTATTGGCATCAATAATATAGAAGGTTACCTTGGTGGCGAAGTCTCCCAGAATCAGGTCGACTGTGACTCTTCCAATGGCTTCTTCTGAATTCTGGTTGAAACCAGTGATTCGTACATCCTTTACCTGTTGCATATAAGGTATGAGATGTAGAGATTCAAAGGTTTTATAGGGCATTATATTGATAGATGCCCCCGGATCGACCAGGATCCGATTTAATTGAATGTCGTTGATCTGTCCCTTCATATATAAAGGACAATTGTGGCATGGAGAGGATAGCAGCATGTCTTTATCTGTGAAGGTGACGTTTGCCGCCAGTGCTTCATATACTTGAGCTTGGAAATCAGCCATATGAGCTTCATAAGTTTCTGGTTCTTGGAGTATTTTGACGAGAGTTTCTCTCAAGTCTTTGCTCCAAGCAATCGCCTCCCAGACAGTGATATTGACGGGGAGTGATTTGAGTTGCTGAAGAATCTTATCATCAGTCTTGGTGCGTGTCTGGTCCAATGAGGGAAATCCCTCTATCCAGGACTCAGATGGTTCCTTCGGCTCGACAGACTTCTTTTGAGAGAGATGAATTAATAGCCTTTCATTTAGAAAGGGAGGAGCGTTGTCTGGCTCTTTAGATGAAGCATGAGGGACTTTGGCTCTTTTCTTTTGTATGAGAAGGCATGTTGGGCAGTTCTTCTTCCTCATCTGAGGGGTCAAAGATATAAGCATATGCCCGTATTTCAGTTTCAGGCAGAGGAGTTTATTCCTCGCCACGAAAGAGTATGACTTTGCTTGATTTTGTGATATCGGGCTTCTTGAAGATAGTAGATGCAGGTTTTTGCTCTTTACGATGCCCTTTCTTGTGACGGCGATTTGAATTATTTGCCGGCCGACGCTGATATTTCAGCATTGTTGGCTTATCTTGAGCTTGTATGGTAATATCACTTGGGGAAGTTTGCAGCTCTTTTGGTGGAGGTATGGATACCATATTGTTGCAGATGTAGGAGTTGAGCCTGGAGTCCAACTCTTCGATGGTGATTTCTCGATCTCCATAAAAGGACTTCAATTGTGCTGAGAGATGGTGCTCCCCCTTTTCTAGAGCCTCCACCTGTATCGATAGAGCCAGTCCTGGAGCCGGATTTTCCACTCTAGCTCCTCCCATGGGATATACTTGTAACACTTCGAAAATTTAGTGATTTAAAAATTTTAGAAATAAAGGGGAATAAATAAATTCCGTAATTATTGGAACGATAAAACTTGCGTACCATTATCGTACGAGAGGAAACACATCGGGAAAATTGTTAACACGGAAAAATAACCCAACCATAAATTAAATAAACATGTTGGAGAGACTTACAACATTATGTATTAATAACCCATTAACAAGATTGGGCCAATGGAGTACAGTTGGCCCAAGGATAAAAATTGGGACAAGAAAATACCCAAAAATTCGTATGTAATTATGCAATAATTAGGGAGAGCAATTTAGGGTTAAAATTAGGGTGATTAGTCATGTAAAGTAAGCCAAAACCGAACCCAACTCTAAGAGGTGGTTTCCTAAACCTTTGCTACCTTCGTTGGGTAAGAGAATCCCAGATTTTATGGAAAGTAGGAAACAGAATTCGCAACCCCTTTCCTAGTCTCGTTAGGACTTGTAAATACACCCTAAATCTATAAGAACTCGTCCTTAAACTCTTGGGGAAAGTTTAGCAACAAGTTGGGTCGTGAGCAGCAAGTTTGGAGCGCTGGGAAGAGGAGGACGACTGGGGAAAACGTGCTCTTCCTCAACCTCGCTCTGCATCAACCCAGAAATCTGCAGAGAGATATTAGCATTCTAAGGTAGGTGTTCTCGGGCCAAGAGTAAAGAAAACCTATACCATCATGTAGAGCATCGAGTCTATGTTCATTTGCACTTGATTTGCCTAATTTTCATGGAGTATGCATGGAGTATTAGTCGTTTTCCCTAAGTCGTGCCCAGTTAGGGCTTTTCCCGTTCTTCTTATTATGCACGCGATTTGAGACCGAATTAGACTAAACTTCCTTCATGAAAGTTCTTCTACTTGTGGTCACGATCATCTTTCATGTTGGACGTTTTGTCTAAAAGTCTTTCGTTAGAGAGTTATAAGCATGGTAAGAGAGTCGCTGCATGATACTGCGATTTCGGGCTGCACTTAGCTTGATGGTCTTCATATGTTTTCTCGGGATTCGAGACCGAATTAGATCAAACCCCCAACATCAAAGTTCTCATACTAGTTGTCCTCGTCATATTTCGTGTTGAATGTTTTGTCTAAATGACATTCGTTAGAGAGTTATAAGAGGGGTAAGTAAATCGCTGCATGAGATGTGTTTTCGGGTTACCCTTAACCTATAAGTTTTTTTCTAGGAGGGCCTCTAGTGTCGACACTACTGGAGCTAGTGTCGACACACTGTCCCAAATCAGCCCAAAAGGTGTTCTGGGAAGGCCTCTAGTGTCGACACTACTTGGTCTAGTGTCGACACACTGTCCCACACTGGCACACAAGGTGTTCTGGGAAGGCCTCTAGTGTCGACACTACATGGTCTAGTGTCGACACACTGTCCCATACTGGCACAACAGGTTTTCTGGGAAAGTCTCTAGTGTCGACACCACTTAAACTAGTGTCGACACACTGTCCAGACCTATTGACTGGGTTTTCTGGGAGCTGTCTCTAGTGTCGACACTACTTGATCTAGTGTCGACACTACTTGACCAGTTCTGCATTATTTTGTCTTGTGTTTGAGGCATTGTGTCGACACCAGTAAGGGGTGTGTCGACACTACCTTTGCATGTCTTAGGTCTGACCATTGCATGGTGTCTACTAGCATGTGCATGATGTTATATAGTATGCATGAACCTAAAAGAAATCAACCCATTGAAGAAAAATGGTAATGATACGAATATGATTCTAATGTGTAATTGTGATTGTTCTTATGTTCATGGGATTATCTTGTGATCTTCCTTATCGTCAATTGATATGATAAGAATATGATATGAATGTGGGAATGAATACATGTTAGGATAGACTTGTTAGTGAAGTTAATATCATGATTTGCATACGAGTTTCAATAGTTACATGCTTTCCGGTGTTAAATTAATTGTTGTCCATGCATACATGTTAGGAAAGCACATATTCTGCATACGATCTATCTTTAGAAACATCCTCATGTCAAGACATTATCGAATTATGAAACATAAGATACGTCATTATACTGCCTTTTGTTCTCTTGAGCTAATTGCCATACTTTGACTCTATGAATGACCATGTTCCTTTTACTATGAGCTTGTCATGGAACTCTGTGGCCATAATATGAATATGTTTGTTCGGCACAATATGGGACTTCGGTCCTTTGATCAATGTCTGTGCAAAAAGGGGCCTGGTCCGGTCCTGGGGAGAGCGCCCCAACGTACTTGTTAACCGCGGGAGTATGGACTTCTGGTGCTTGGCATAGCACAACGAATAAGCAAGATTTGTAGAATGTGCCTTCGTTTGTTGATATGATAAGTTTGATTTGATCTGATATGATAAGTCTGATCACGTGAATACGTGATATCTGTGAATATGGCCAATCTCTTTTGATATGATTCTACTCTTGAAATATCTGTCCATTGTATATGCAAACCGATATCTAATTGATATGTCATATCCGTTCTATTCCTCCATTCAACTTGTTAGAAAAGCATGCATTGTCATCATATTCATGTGCATATCTGCCTATTTAAAATGTTAATCATGTATATTAGTGCCCGCACAATATGAGATGTAAATCCTACTGAGCTAGTTCGCTCACCCTTTCATCCTGCCCTTTTTAGGTAGTGGTGAGGAACCAGAGAGTCAGATGGGGCAGGCAAGAGTGATGAGCACCCGCCATATGAGTAGTTGACAGTTTAGAAATAGACATTTGAGTAGTCGATGTATTAGAAACATTGTTATTTGAATAATGAACCTTTTCAGTGAGTTCTTTCTATGTAAGTGGTAACTAGTTGAATGAAATGGAATAAGGTATATTTTTGATGACCATATTATAGTCTCAAACGTAATCTTTTGTCCAATTGTGACTCTGTGTTATTCAACTGTGATACGTCTATTTGTATCGTTCACGTCCCCCGGTATTTATTCCGCTGCTAAATATCGGGGCGTGACAGTTGGTATCAGAGCCTAAACTTTAGGGTCCAAGGGAAATAGGAACAGAATGAACTAGATCACACGAGTCAAAATCTATCGTACCTAATGTGAGCTTGGGTAGAACCATGGAATAGAGACACATGTGATATAATTAGATGACTGACTTATATTATTATCTTGATGGTACTTATTACCTCAATGGCCGCTGAACGTGCCCAGGCTAGGAACATGCAACAAACAATACAGAACTTGACTCAGGCTTTTCTACAAGCCACCCAGGGTGGAGGTAACCGCGGAGCCGGTGATCTCCATCGGAATTTTCGGAATATGAATCTGCCTAGTTTGGAGGGAGTACTGACCCAGATGTTGCTGAACACTGGGTTAGGAAATTGAAAGGATATTCAGGGTCATGCAATGCACGGACCATAACAAAGTACTGCTGGCGACTTTCCAATTGGAAATAGCCAGGGCATGGTGGGAGTCGTAGAAGCACACTGAATGGTCAGCAACTAACGTGGCTCAGTTCATTGAGCAATTCAACGCCAAGTACTTCTTTGAGAGGTCCAGGAGCGGAAAGCAGCTGAATTTGCGCTTTGAAGCAGAGAGGACTCAATGTGGCCGAGTATGAGGCCCAATTCTCTCGTCTGTCCCGATATGCTGTTCACTTAATTGGGACAGAAAGGATGAAGGCAAAACACTTTCTGAATGGCTTGAGGCCCCAGTTCATCACTCAACTGGCGCCAATGGACATTCAGACCTATGCTGACATGGTAAGAAGGCTCAGTTACTGGAAGATGTCCATGGAGACTGCTCAAAGAATTAAGGGAAAATCCGTGAAAAGGGAGCAAGTGTCTTCTACAGGAAGGTATCAGCCGACCATTGGGAAGAAAGGCCCAGTGGCGGGGTAAATGAACCGCTGATAAAAAGCCAAAGGAGTTAGGAAAGCAGATAGTGGTGACGACCAGGAGAAAGGTGCAAACACTGTGACAAAGCTATCACCGGTCTGAACAATGCTGGAGAGCGTAAGGGAGATGCCTGCGCTGTGGTAGTCGTGACCATAGGATCTCGGACTGCCCAATATTGAAAGAACAAGCCCCTCAGGACAAGCGTCCGAATGGACAGAAGAGGCAAGGCCGCTTGCAAGCTATTCAGGAACCGGAAGCTGCTGAAGGAAGGTATCGTGGAAGGTACACTTACTATTCTTTCCCGACCCGCATATGTTCTCTTTGATATGGGAGCTACGCATTCCTTTATATCTCAAACATTTGTTGATACCCTACCTGTGAAACCCGTCCCAATGAATCCGGAATAGATTGTGTCAACCCCGGGTCTTGGCACCAATCTTACAAACCATATGTCATCTAGTGAAGTTTGATTGAAACCCAAACCTACCAGCAATTTTATGTATGGATATGGCGGGGTATGATGTGATACTAGGAGCAGACTGGTTGTCTGAACATGGGCCAGTATCAACTGCAGGAGAATCGGGTAACCTTTAGTCATTACCCAAAACTAGTGTTCACAGGGGATAGAAACCGCAGGAGATTGTCACTTATCTCTGCACTACAAGCTAAAAGGATGATGAGGAAAGTTGTATGGCCTTTCTTGCTGCTGTGGTCATCACAAAGAAGGAAGTCAAAGTGGAGGACATCCATGTTGTCAACGATATGCTGATGTTTTTTCCCGAGACTTGCCAGAATTCCTCCTGAGCGAGAGGTCGATTTTACCATCGAGTTGGTCCCTGGAGCAGCACCAGTATCTAGGGCACCATTAGAATGTCCCCCGCAGAACTGAAGGAATTAAAAGAGCAACTGATGGAACTGTTAGAGAAGGGTTTTATCCGACCAACACATCGCCATGGGGTGCATTTGTCCTCTTCGTCAAGAAGAAGATGGGTCGATGAGGCTGTGTATAGATTACAGACAACTAACCAGTTAACTATCAAGAACAAATACCCTCTGCCATGATTGATGAGTTGTTTGATCAATTATCTGGAGCTAGATACTTCTCTAAAATAGATCTCAGATCCGGTTACCATCAATTGAGGATCAAAGGAGAAGACATTCACAAGACATTCTTCCGAAGCAGGTATGGGCATTATGAATTATTGTTATCCTTTCGGACTAACAAATGCCCCTACAGTTTTCATGCAGTTGATGAATAACATTATCGCCCATATCTTGATAAATTTGTGTGGTATTCATCGATGATATATTGATCTATTCCAAGACAAAGGAAGAGCATGAGGAGCATTTGAGGATCTCATTATAGATTTTAAGGAGAACAAGTTATATGCCAAGCTAAGTAATGCGAATTCTGGCTGGAAGGGGTATCCTTTTTAGGGCATGTGGTACCAAGGATGGTATCGCTGTTGATCCATCAAAGGTTAGGCTGTACTGAAATGGGAAGACCGACAAGCGTCACAGAGATCAAGAGCTTCCTAGGTCTAGCAAGATATTACCGAAGGTTTATAAAGATTTCTCAAAGATTGCAGTGCCGTTAACCAGCTGACCCGGAAGAAAAATCTATTTGTGTGGACCGATGAATGTGAAGAAAGCTTTAACACTTGAAGAAGTGTCTGACTACTGCTCCTGTCCTCGCCTTTAACAACCTGAAGAGGGAGGATTTGAAATTTATTCAGATGCTTCTGGAACAGGTCTGGGATGCATCTTAAGCAACAAGGGAAATAATAGCTTATGCCTCAAGACAGTTGAAGATCCACGAGTGAACTACCCGGTTCATGACCTGGAGTTAGAAGCTGTAGTATTCGCCTTGAAGATTTGGAGGCTTATATCTATGGTGAGCAATTTAAAGTCTTTTCTGACCACAAGAGCTTGAAATATTTATTCTCACAGAAGGGTTTAATATGAGACAAAGAAGGTGGTTGAGTACCTTAAGGACTTGACTTTTCCATTCAATATCACCCTGGGAAAGCTAATGTAGTGGCAGACGCTCTAAGTAGACAACCAGGAGCTATGCTAGCTAGTATGATGCTGGGCGAATGGAAGTTGCTGGAGCAATTTGCAAGCTTGAACTTAGACATGGGAAAGAAGGAAAAACAAGTAATGATTTCCAATCTCCAGCTACAATCCGATCTACTGACCGAAATCAAGGAGAAACAGGGAGAGGATCCATTCTTAGTTGAGATCAGGGAGAAGCTAGAGCAAAGACCTGACTTTACTCTATCAGCTGAAGGAGATTACTATTCCGAGTAGACATGTGTCCCTGATCATGGAGAACTCAAGAAGAGGTTACTAAATGAAGCTCACCAGTCCAAGTACACGATTCATCCAGGATCAACAAAGATGTACCAAGACTTAAAAAGGTCTTACTGGTGGCCAAACATGAAGAGGGATGTGGCCGATCATGTGTCATACTGTTTAACATGCATGAAAGTCAAGGCCGAGCATTTCCGTACAGTTGGTGGACTGCTACCACTAGAATCTCGAATGGAAGTGGGATAGCTCGGTATGGACTTATCATGGGATTGCCCAAGACTAAGGGTGGTATGGATGCAATTTTGGGTATAGTTGATCGATTGACTAAGTCGCTCTCTCTTCTTGCCGATCAGAGTACCTGGTCAGTGGATGTATTGGCTGCACTATATGTTAAGGAAGTAGTCAGATTGCATAGGGTTCCATCTAACATAATATCGGATCGGGACCATAGTTTTACTTCACACTTCTGGAAGGGTTTACAAGCAGCAATGGGTACTAAACTAAAACTTTAGTACTGCCTTCCTTCCATCCTCAGACTGATGGACAACCGAAAGGACCAATCAAATTGTGGAAGATATGCTTCGTGCTCTGGTGCTAATTTTAGAGGTCGATGGGACGATCAGTTGTACCTGATGGAGTTTGCATATAACAACAGCTATCAGGCAAGTATCAAGATGGCTCCGTTTGAAGCCTTATATGGCAGGAGTTGCAGATCACCCCTTGCTGGGAAGAGGTTGGAAGAACCAATGGTTGGACCCGACTTAATTGAGGCGACTGTCAGAAAGGTTCAAATTGTCCGGGAACGTCTAAAGATAGCACAATCTAGGCAGAAGAGTTATGCAGACAAGAGAAGAGAGAACTAGAATTTCAGGTTGGCGAACATGTTTTCTTGAAGGTCTCACCTTCAAGGGGAATACAAAGATTTGGGATCAAAGGGAAGTTGAGTCCCAGATTCATAGGGCCATTTGAAATTCTGGAAAGGATTGGTCAGGTGGCGTATAGACTTGCACTACCTCCCCAGCTGGCGAACGTGCATAAGTGTTCCATATAATATTGAGAAGTACTTATTCAATGCCGACCACGTAATCAATCATGAGGTTGGAGGATTCAGGAGAGACCTTATATGAAGAGAAGCCGATCAAACTGTTGGATCGGAAGATTCAACGACTCAGGAATCCCATACCTATGGTGAAGGTCCAATGGATCGAGACGGAGTTACTAACGGCTACATGGAAACAGAGGACAGAATGAAGAAAACCACCCAGAACTATTCTCAGGCACGAACTACACCATTATGTGTAAATTTGGGGACCAAATTTCTAAGTGGGGGAGGATGTAACACCCCGAAAATTTAGTGATTTAAAATTTTAGAAATAAGGGGAATAAATAAATTCTGTAATTATTGGAACGATAAACTTGCGTACCATTATCGTACGAGAGGAAACCATCGGGAAAATTATTAACACGGAAAAATAACCCAACCATAAATTAATAAACATGTTGAGAGACTTACAACATTATGTATTAATAACCCATTAACAAGATTGGGCCATGGAGTACAGTTGGCCCAAGGATAAATTGGGACAAGAAAATACCCAGAAATTCGTGTATGTAATTATGTAATAATTAGGGAGGGCAATTTAGGGTTAAAATTAGGGTGATTAGTCATGTAAGGTAAGCCAAACCGAACCCAACTCTAAGAGGTGGTTTCCTAAACCTTTGCTACCTCTGTTGGGTGAGAGAATCCCAGATATTATGGAAAGTAGGAAACAAAATTCGCAGCCCCTTTCCTAGTCTCGTTAGGACTTGTAAATACACCCTAAATCTATAAGAACTCGTCCTTAAACTCTTGGGGAAGGTTTAGCAACAAGTTGGGGTCGTGAGCAGCAAGTTTGGAGCGTTGGGGAAGAGGAGGACGGCTGGGGAAAACGTGCTCTTCCTCAACCTTGCTCTGCATCAACCCAGAAATCTGCATAGAGATATTAGCATTCTAAGGTAGGTGTTCTCGGGCCAAGAGTAAAGAAAACCTATACCATCATGTAGAGCATCGAGTCTATGTTCATTTGCACTTGATTTGCCCAATTTTCATGGAGTATGCATGGAGTATTAGTCGTTTTCCCTAAGTCGTGCCCAGTTAGGGCTTTTCCCGTTCTTCTTATTATGCACGCGATTTGAGACCGAATTAGACTAAGGTCCATTTGGTTGTATGTAAAACAGTTTCAGAGGGAAATAGTTTTCCACGGAATAACTTTTCCGTGAAAATGAAAACGTAATTGTCTATTTGGTTGTTAGGAAAATATAAAGTTGTATGGAGGGATATGAGATCTTATGATCTACTAAATGAGAGAGAGTCATATATTCTTTGTGTACTAACACTATTCATCAATTTTTTATTTTATTTTATTTTTTATTTTAATATTTTTAAAAAATAAAAAAATTAAATAACTAATGAAAAATAAGTAATTTTGACAAAGATAATTTAAAGTTGGAGAAATAAAATAAAAATATAATTTGAATGAATAATATTCTACAAATATTTTAATAAAAAGTAAAAAATAAATTAATTATTGAGAAATAATTAATTTGACAAATACTATTTAAATAAGTGGAAAAAATAAAATTCATCTTGAATGAATAGTGCATACAAATGGTTACTGTACTGGAATGGGGTGAAATGGTGCAGCAGCACCAACTGGAAAACGGCATCCGCCTTTTATGCGCAGATGCCGAAATCCAGAAATTTATGGATATTGTTTTACGTATTTTGTTTTTACAGGATAACAAATGACCTAAAACATAAAGTTTTTTCCGAAAAACTTTTCCTGGGTGATGTTTTACGATTAAACAAACAGACCCTAAACTTCCTTCATGAAAGTTCTTCTACTTGTGGTCACGATCATCTTTCATGTTGGACGTTTTGTCTAAAAGTCTTTCGTTAGAGAGTTATAAGCATGGTAAGAGAGTCGCTGCATGATACTGCGATTTCGGGCTGCACTTAGCTTGATGGTCTTCATATGTTTTCTCGGGATTCGAGACCGAATTAGATCAAACCCCCAACATTAAAGTTCTCATACTAGTTGTCCTCGTCATATTTCGTGTTGAACGTTTGTCTAAGTGTCATTCGTTAGAGAGTTATAAGAGGGGTAAGTAAATCGCTGCATGAGATGTGTTTTCGGGTTACCCTTGACCTATAAGTTTTTTCTGGGAGGGCCTCTAGTGTCGACACTACTGGAGCTAGTGTCGACACACTGTCCCAAATCAGCCCAAAATGTGTTCTGGGAAGGCCTCTAGTGTCGACACTACTTGGTCTAGTGTTGACACACTGTCCCACACTGGCACACAAGGTGTTCTGGGAAGGCCTCTAGTGTCGACACTACTTGGTCTAGTGTCGACACACTGTCCCATATTGGCACAACAGGTTTTCTGGGAAGGTCTCTAGTGTCGACACCACTTGAACTAGTGTCAACACACTGTCCAGACCTATTGACTGGGTTTTCTGGGAGCTGTCTCTAGTGTCAACACTACTTGATCTAGTGTCGACACTACTTGACCAGTTCTGCATTATTTTGTCTTGTGTTTGAAGCATTGTGTCGACACCAGTAAGGGGTGTGTCGACACTACCTTTGCAAAAATATTGCATGTCTTAGGTCTGACCATTGCATGGTGTCTACTAGCATGTACATGATGTTATATAGTATGCATGGACCTAAAAGAAATCAACCCATTGAAGAAAATGGTAATGATACGAATATGATTCTAATGCGTAATTGTGATTGTCCTTATGTTCATTGGATTATCTTGTGATCTTCCTTATCGTCAATTGATATGATAAGAATATGATATGAATGTGGGAATGAATACATATTAGGATAGACTTATTAGTGAAGTTAATATCATGATTTGCATACGAGTTTCAATAGTTACATGCTTTCCGGTGTTAAATTAATTGTTGTCCATATGCATACAAGTTAGGAAAGCACATATTCTGCATACGATCTGTCTTTAGAAACATCCTCATGTCAAGACATTAACGAATTATGAAACATAAGATACGTCATTATACTGCCTTTTGTTCTCTTGAGCTAATTGCCATACTTTGACTCTATGAATGATCATGTTCCTTTTACTATGAGCTTGTCATTGAAACTCTGTGGCCATAATACGAATATGTTTGTTCGGCACAATATGGGACTTCGGTCCATTTGATCAATGCCTGTGCAAAAAGGGGCCTGGTCCGGTCCTGGGGAGGAGCGCCCCAACGTACTTGTTAACCGCGGGAGTACGGACTTCTGGTGCTTGGCATAGCACAACGAATAAGCAAGATTTGTGGAAATGTGCCTTCGTTTGTTTGATATGATAAGTTTGATTTGATCTGATATGATAAGATTTGATATGATAAGTCTGATCACGTGAATACGTGATATCTGTGAATATGGCCAATCTCTTTTGATATGATTCTACTCTTGAAATATCTGTCCATTATATATGCAATTCGATATCTGATTTGATATGTCATCCGTTCTATTCCTCCATTCAACTTGTTAGAAAAGCATGCATTGTCATCATATTCATGTGCATATCTGCCTATTTAAAATGTTAATCATGTATATTAGTGCCCGCACAATATTGAGATGTAAATCCTACTGAGCTAGTTCGCTCACCCTTTCATCCTGCCCTTTTTCTGGTAGTGGTGAGGAACCAGAGGAGTCGGATGGGGCAGGGCAAGAGTGATGAGCACCCGCCATATGAGTAGTTGACAGTTTAGAAATAGACATTTGAGTAGTCGATGTATTAGAAACATTGTTATTTGAATAATGAACCTTTTCAGTGAGTTCTTTCTATGTAAGGTGGTAACTAGTTGAATGAAATGGAATAAGGTATATTTTTTATGACCATATTACAGTCTCAAACGTGATCTTTTGTCCAATTGTGACTCTGCGTATTCAACTGTGATACGTCTATTTGTATCGTTCACATCCCCCAGTATTTATTCCGCTGCTAAATATCGGGGCGTGACAATACTAATCGAGGGTAGCTTTATCAGATGGCCTAGGAGGTATGTATTCTTCCAGGTCATCAATTAGCTTTTTGGAGTGTCTGAAGAGGTGTTAGTATTTGAGGCACCTCTGTGGCAGCAACACGCTCCATTTGTAAGAATTGCTATTAGAGTACTCAGTCAGACCACTTCATCTAGCTAGTGTGAGAGAAATTGGAGCACTTTCTCACTTATTCACACAAAAGTGAGGAACAGGTTGAGTGCAACTAGGCTAGAGAAACTGGTCTATTGCTACTACAATATGCGGTTGAAAGTCAAATGCATTAGAGAAAGACAAAAGAGGAGCGAGGCAAGGCTAATGACTTTTGTAGGTAGCCATTGGGAGCAATGTTTTGCAGAGAGGGAAGCATTGCATGGGTGGAAACAAGACAAGAAAGGGATGTTCCAGAATTTGACCCTCGCGATTGCTCATGGCGGAAGGAGAATTGGATGGAGTAGAGGCTCGAGATCCAGAGCTTAGGGTAAGTGAGGACCCACCTCTATTCCCTCAGCCACGACACTCAGCTATTTTGCTAGAGACATCTAGAGTGCCTCCCACTCAGCCTGCATTAAGAAGAGCTGCAACACAAAAAGAGAGGAGTTCAAAAGCCATAGAGCTAGAAAAAATAACATATACCAGGCAAAAAAAAGAGGAAAGTGCAGCAACCAATTCGTAGTGATGACACAACACAAGATCCAAATGATGATGATGGGGCTGCCACTAGGGCCACAGGAGCTGGCCAGGGAGATGCAGGATATACTGGGCCAGGATTTTCACTGGGTCTAGGGCTTACTACAAGTTATGTACCAGAAACAGAACATCAGGGAGGCGGAGGAGAAGGATAAGGGCATGAACAAGGGGGATATGAAGGACAACAACATCATGCAGCCTATGAGTGGCCATCTTGAGAGTCAAACTATAGTTCATGGTCTACTCATATACCTGCATTTCAGCCTCCCATTTTACCGTATTCAGATATTAGTAGCTCACCTCTTGGAGTACAAGGAGGATGGGGACCTTGGCCTTCACAAGAACAAGAGTATAGTGAAGCAACAAGTACATACAAACCACTTGGCATATGGTGTCCAGCTCCATCACAATCTGGAGAAAGCTCAAGTCAACAATTTACACCAAGAGGGATTCAAATGGGTATGCATGATTTAGCAAATTCCCTCTTTGGTTATAGCTATCAAAACCTAAATGATGGTGACTCATCTATGTCTGGAAGTGGATGGAAAGATTATTCGTCTTCTATCAAATGTAAGTTACATTTAACATTTTTTGCTTTTCTTGTGTTATTCTAGTAGTATTGATTCACAATGTCTTAAATTTCATGTTTCATGTAGTATGAATGCATGTATAATTGATTTTTGATGCAAATATTAGTTCTTTCAATTTATCAGATTTTTTCTCAATTTTTCTGTTTTTTTCCTGAATTTTCCTGAATTTTTTCCAAAAAAAAACCATTTTATAGACTGGCCGATCCAGGATCGGCCAGACTTCCTTGGATCCGTCGGATCCTGCGATCCGATCCGATCCAAGATCGGATCGAGCCTGGTCGATCCTGATCCCGATTCCGATTCTGATCCTGCCTTCCATGCTGGGAACTGGGAAGTGGTAACCACCCAAGTTGGTACCTTGTGCACCATTTTTAAAAGACCACAACTATGAATCTAAGTCGACCAACATTGTGCGAATGAGTTTCTACAGAAGACACTTCTTACTCTGACAGAATGGACTACAGATAGTTCGATGTAGATATGGTTGAACTTCTATTTTTTTTTCTACATTCTTCTTGACAATCTCTTAAGTCAACTTGTTTGCCATCTTATTTCCTTCATTTAGCATCAGATAAGCTAATAATGAACATTCAGCATTAGGTTTACTCATATAGCCCGCTGCTCCATCCTATCAGCTATTATGTTCAACACATCATATGTTTTATAGCCGTTCAAGTTCTTAGTTTTCTTCCCCTTCCCCACTTTGGAAACCACACAAAAAATGGTCGTATTATCTCTTAGTAGATTCCCCTCTTATGTCTTCTTTCAGACTGATCGCTCTGGACATATACATTTCTTTTTGGTCTTGCTACACATACTTTTGTTTCCTCACTCTTCAATTGCAATAATGCTCATTTTTATCAATGTGTCTTTCTTTGTACAAACACTTTTCTCCCACAAAACTAGTTAGAGATGTTGGTTTTATTATAAATCCTCATTTCGGTATAGTAGGAATATGAAGGTTACAACTTGCCCATTAGTACATGGCTTTTAACTTTTTGTCACCCATTACCTGTCCCATACCCAGACAAACTTGGGGTCAAGGTTTGGCGCGCCGGATCGAGCCGGGCCGATCCCCCCGAATCGCATCGGATCAGGGAGGATCCGATGCGCGACTCGCCCGATGCGCCCGGATCCCTTCTTAGCAGGCGGATCGAGCCCGATGCGATGCGATCCGGCCCGGCACTGTCGCATCGGGCGATCCGCCCGACACCCTTAAAGGGTGTCGGCGATGCGCTGCGCATCGGGACTCAACAGTCCCATTCGCAGCGCAGGAAACCGCAGGCCCCTTTCTCCCCCCCCCCCCGTTTGCAGTTTTTTTGAAGAGAAAATCCTAGATTTAGGTGCAAATCCACAGGAGGAGGCTTCCTAAGTGAATTTGTGTCCATTTGGAGGTGGATTTGGAAGCTTTGAAGCCTTGTTCTTCAAGTTTTTTGAAGGTTCTACAGGGTTTTCAAGGTAAGCAACCTTATTTCATTTTTCTGTTCTTTTCTTGGTGTATGGGTTAGATCTTGTTAGGAAATGATGTTGCAAGGGATTGATGTTCACTTGCAACCATTTCTCATCAAGATCTACAAGGTTTTCATGTAGATTTGATGATTTTCCCTAAAATATGATTTTCTGAAAAATAATTTGAAAAATCTTAAAAAAATTTTGAACAATCAAAAAATGATAGGAAGGTGTTCTATAAGTTCTATATCATGGTTAGAACTTGATTCTATAAGAAGTTTAGGTATAATTAATTAATGTTCATAAATAATTAATAATTATATTAAAATTTGAATAATAATTTTAAAAATCTTAAAAAGTGTAAACAACCAAAAATTGATAGAAATGTGTTGTATAACTTGTACATCATGATTAGAAGTTGATTACATAAGAAGTTGAGCAATAATTAATTTATATTCTTACATTAATAAGAAGTATTTTAAAATAAAATGTTAATAAATGTGAAATTACAGAAAATATATATGCATGTGTGAATGGATTTCTGTGATCATGTGTTCATGTATATTAAAAAAATATCATATAACAATTAAGAAGTAAGAATACTTTCTTTTAGTGTTCAAATTCTGAAATTTAATTTAATTTACTGTTAATTTATTATTTATTTTTTGTCATTGTAGATGGCACCGAAAAGAGGTTCTGATGATATTGGGTGGCAGCATGGCATCATGTTGGAGAATAGGCACAACTTTAAGTGCAATTATTGTGGTTTTGTGGGACAAGGAGGTGGGGTCTCCCGTTTGAAGAAGCACCTTGCTGGTGGTCGACTAGCAGGGTACCATGACGTGCAGGGGTGTAAATCGGTGCCAAAAGAAGTCAAGAAGGCTATGATTGAACACATTAAGCAAGTTCGAACTGAGACAGCAAGAAAGAAGGCAGATAAGGAGATAGCAGAGAGGATTATATCAGGAAGGCAAAGAGATGAAGATGATGATGATGAAGTTCAAATGTATGCAGAATATGTTCCTGATCCTGATGTGCAGGAAAGGCTAGCCAGAGCACATAGCAGGGCTGAGGCATGGGAAGCTGATCAAAGGGCAGGGCACAGAATGAGTTTTCAGGGAGCTCAGCATGAGGTTGGCAGTGGCTCAGCGGTAGGTGGCAGTGGCTCCCGTCGATTTTCAAATGTGGGAGATTATTTCACTCGACCCCCTCCCACACAAGTACCAGAAGAAGGCAGGCATAGCAAGAGACCCACAGGTGTGCAAATTGAGGATGTGGACCCTTATGTGTATCCTAGGGAGCATGGCAAGCAGACTAGGATTGATGATTCATACAACCAGCAGGGGCCGAAATACAAGGTGGGGAGAGCAATTGCAAAGTGGTGGCACCATACAGGGTTACCATTTAATGCAGCGAACAGTCCCTATTATAAAACTGCAATACAGGAGGTTCAACGTGGAGGCCTACATGTGCAGCCTCCTACAGCTAGGGACTTGGCAGGGAAATATCTGCAGGAGGAAGTTGATGAGATAAAGTCTTACATAGACGGATTTAAGAAGAAATGGGAGAAGTATGGTGTCACCATCATGTGTGATGGTTGGTCGGGCATCACCAGGAGCAGCCTCATCAACTTCCTAGTGTATTGTGATAGACAAGTCTTCTATCACAAATCAGTTGACGCATCCGAGCATGTACACAACTATGAATACATATTGGGTTTGATGCGAGAGGTGGTTGGGGAGATTGGGGAGCAATATATTGTGCAGGTGGTCACGGATAATGGAGCTGCGTACAAGAAAGCAGGGGAGGAGTTGATGAATATCTATCCTCATCTATACTGGACCCCATGTGCTGCCCACTGTGTTGATTTAATGCTTAAAGAAATTGGGACACTGCAACCTGTGAAAATGGTGGTGGATGCAGGACAGAAGATAACACGTTTCATCTACAATCATCATCTGGTGTTGGCGTGGATGAGAGAGTCCACTGGTGGAGAGTTGTTGAGGCCCGTGTCACCCGCTTTGCAACAAATTTTGTGGCACTACAGAGTCTACTGAAGCACAAGGATGGATTGAAACGCATGTTCAGGGGTGATAAATGGTTGCAGAGTAATTTTGCTAGTACATCTGATGGAAAGGAGGTGGAAGGCATCGTCAACAGCTCCAATTTTTGGGATCGGGTCTTCAAGCTGGTACAGATCATTGAACCTCTATATGAGGTGTTGAGGGTGGTGGATGGGGATAGGAGACCATCTATAGGATTGGTATATGCAAAGCTTGAAGCCGCGAGGAAAAAGATCCGTGAAGTCTCACCTCGGCATGCACACTTGGTTTTGGATGTTGTTGACGATAGATGGGACCGGCAGATGAGTAGAGATCTCCATATGGCGGGTAAGGAAATAAATCATATTTCTGTAATAAACTACTATTTATTGTATTGATGATGGTATTTTATTCAATTGCAGCATACTATCTCCACCCTGCATACCATTACGCACACGAGCTAGCATATGATGATGATTTGACGGCTGCCTTTGCAAGGGTGGTTGAGAGATTGTCAAGAAGTCCTGTGCTAGCGGCAGATGCCATTGATGAGGCAAGTATAGGATTATCAACTTCCATCCAAAGTTCAATCAAATACTTGAAGTTCATAGGAGTTGATGATAAATTTATTAAATGCAGATGAAGCGTTTTCGGGAAGCCACTGGGACCTTTGCTGAGCCATCTGCCATTGCTGGTCGGGAGCGTGTAGACGGCGGTAATATGCTTCCCATTTACATTTTTTATCATTGCAACTTGATGGTTGACATCTGATTGAGATAATTGAATTTGGATGCAGCTGATTGGTGGTTCAACTTTGGGCATTCTGCGCCAACATTGAGGAAAATTGCAGTGAAGGTCTTATCGCAGACTTCCTCATCTAGTGGATGTGAGAGGAACTGGAGTACATTTGCATTGATACACACCAAAGTGCGGAATCGTCTCTCATATAGGCGTTTGGACCAATTGGTGTACGTCCACTATAATATGAGGCTGAGGGTCAAACATCTTACAGAAGATCCAAAGAAGCGTGGGGACGTAGAGTATGATCCAATTGATGTTGGATTTCTACGAGATGAAGAAGACCCAATGGTTGCATGGGTTGCACGAGCAACAACAGAGCGAGGGGAGTATGAGTTAGATGAGGAGGCAGACGACCCTGAAGATCCACCTCGCCCTAACACTTTCCTGGCAAGGGCAGTAGCAGAAGCAACAGCAGAGGAGGAGGGAGATCGTGGGAATGTGAGACAGCCATATTCCCCTCGTTATGAGATGGATCCAGAGGCTGAGGTGGATCTTCTTGCGGACATACAAGTAGAGCATGTGACGCGTACTGCAGGTGGGAGAGTCATTTCTTTCTTTCATCTTACATATTTGATCAGTTGCATTTATGCTAACTTCCTAATGTATAATGTTGGGGGTTATTGCAGGTAGAGGAGGAGGTAATGATGATGATGATTTTGATAGGTTGATGGAAGGCCTCCCCCGCACACAATCTAGAAGGAGAGGCTTATCTACCCAGGATGCGCCTCCCTCACAATCTATAAGGGCTCCCACATCATCTCAATTGGCAAAAGGGAAGCAAATAGCAACAGAATCCCGCCGAAAAAAACTGGTGCAACAGAGTCCCGGCCAAGTAAAGGAGTTGTTATACGAGAGCCACCTCCCGCCCCAGCACAAAAAAGAAGGGTTGGTTTTCTGGTTGGGGATCCAAGAAAGGCAAGAAAGGTGCTACCGTTGTTGAAGATCCACTTGACATTGCCGATGCAGAGACTTTGGATCCAAATGCAGATGATGAGACACCATCTCCGTTGGATTCACCCCGATTGCCCAATAGCGCCTCCCATGATTCGATGACTACTGGTAGGCCATCATTTTGTATTAAAAATTACCTCAAAATGTATTTGTAATTTTGTATTTGTTCTAACTAATGTTCAAATGATATTGCCTTTGCAGGTGGTTCTTCAGATGCTGGTGGTGACGGTGGTGGTAACGGTGGAGGTGGAGATGGTAACGGTGGTCAGGGCGGAGGAGGAGGTGAGGGTGGTGAGGGAGGAGGAGGTGAGGGTGGTGAGGGAGGAGGAGGTGGCATGGCATTCACAGAGGAGCAATTTTTTCGGGGTGCAACACAAGATAGCAGTCATGGTGCCCCACTTCGGTACAATAGAAGGCAAAGGTTTCCACCTGACAGTCAAGGAAGAGGTGAACCAGTGGATTCCCATAGTTATGACACTATGTTATCAGACTTTGAGAGGATGAGTACACATGAGTCTACTGGATCCTATGGCGGTCATAGCTACCAGCCCGACTCCACTAGCACAGACTACTCTAGTGGGTACGGACCGTACAGTGGATACACTGCCACAGCAGGCTACTTTGGTCCATCTCCATATATGTATCCTCCTCCTGCATATTCTATTCCTATTCCAGTCCAAGTTTTTGAGGCTGAGGAGGATGTACAGATGGCACAACTGGGGGTAGTCCGTCCCGGCTGTCAAATGTGGGACCATCATCTCAGTCAGTTTCGGCAGAGATACCATACCATGATGACATGGGATGAGTTTCGTGGTTTTGTGTCAAGAACGAAAGGTCATCATCTTATTGGGGAGCTCCCCTCAGAGTCAGATGAGTCCGAATCCATGCCTAGCCAATCCCAATGGAATGCATATGATCCATATCAAGGGCATTGGGGATATTAGAGTAAGTCATTGTATTTTTATTGGAATTTAGAGTTTGATAGTTGTATTGACTTTGTGCAATGTAAATATCTTTCAATTAATGAGTTTCAATTTGTTTTCACTCTTCTAATGCTTTATTTCATTGAAAATAAATGTTTTTATACCAATTACATGATATAAATCTCATGGAATATGATGAAACATATGTACAAGAGGCCTAAACCACACAATCATTCAAAAAAAGGCCAGATTCAAGGGAATCGGCCATAAAATGGGTCATAAATAAGGGTTCTGGCCGAATCCAAGCGGATCGAACCGAATCGGTTCGATCCGCCCGAATCGGATCGGATCAGGAAAAACCCGATCCGGTCCGAATCGGGGATGCGCCAAACCTTGCTTGGGGTGGCATCCAAAAGGCAAAAACACTAGTAGAACATTATTATCTAAGGACATTGACCATAAAGGAAACTAAAGTAGATACGCAAAACAAGTCACCAGAAGCAAAAGTTACCTTCAACCATTGCCATGAAATTTCCCGCCCTTCCCTGCTTATTCCATAAAGTCCATAAACTACATCTTGACTCCGGACCTGAAAAGAAATGAATATAATAAAGATCTAACGAAAAAATCGTTCACCACAAAGAGAAAAAATAATTCAGTGGGAAACTAGCATACCTCAGAAGATAACAGAAAGTTCAAGACTTCAAGGACCATGTTAGGATCAGGAGTAGATGCCAAAGAACCTATAAACAAGTTTAAAGCATTTATAAAGAGATATACAAGCAAATACAAATTTGTTCCAAGTGAACAGGTTAATAAAACGAAGCATGCAACATACTTAGGATACGGCCTTTTTCCTGGCTTAAATCAGTCTCTCTGTAAACTCTTAGGAGAGATTCATATCCTGATCTGTCCGACATGGAGACAGTTTGCATTACAGCAACATATGCTGCCTGTAGAACATATGGACAACATGTAAGAAAGACAAGTAATTTGTATCCCTTCCTTTTTGTTGGTTTTCCGAAGTTCTGGGTTTCATCGGCCAGTGGCAATGGACAGTTATACCTTTCTTGTATCAGGAGGGAAAAGCGATGTGTTCCGATCAATAAGAAATGCAGAAAATCGTTTTAGGGCCTCCTCTATAGTTAAATCATGTCCAAAAACTGCAAGGGCAGCCAAGAGCTCCCCTCTTAACATTGCATCAAGGTGAGTCTCACCATCCTTGGGGTCCCAACCTAATCTCCTGCATTAAAAGATAAATATACAAAATTCCAGAACTAAAGAACAAGTAATCTAGCTCTTCCATCTACGAGATTAGATAATAAAAATTAAACATTATTAAAATCTTTCCTCTTTTTATCACAGCACAACTTAGAAAAAGCAAGAAATACAATGTATACAAGTATTCAGTCGTATACGAACATCTTATGACAAGTATTCTTCACAATATGTGATCATAGACAGAAGTAGAGTAGATGGAGAATAGTAAAATGAATGATTCAAGGAGTTACAGCCTTACCCTGCAGAAGACTGGAACAGATTGATGAAAAAGTGTTTTATATCATCCAGTAGTCCAGGTGTAGCATCATCTGCAATCCTTGCAACCTTATAACTTATCTGTCGACAGGTGGAAAGTTATGCTTGAAAATATAGTATTTAATAACTCAAATTGTGAACTGAAGACATTACAGTGATCAGGTGTGACAACACAGTGTACTCAAGTTCCTCCCTGTATGAATCCACCAATGAAAGTAAGGATGACAATGTCTGCTTGCACGCCATACACAAGGCGTAAGAATCATCCAGAATTCCTAAATAAAATATCAGAGAAATGTCAGTTTTCACCTTCTTTTTTATTTGATGGGAGAAAATCATAAGAGCAAATCATGAATTTAGACAAGTCATAAAAGCAAAATTGATACTCGAATGTGCTTTAAACAGTCATTTACCAAATCTATCTGTTGCAGACAACTCTTTTGCCACTATAGCAGATCGAAGTCCAGCTGCAAGCACATCATCATACTTCACCCTATAAAACCCTGTCTGATCAACATTAAGTTTGATCCAACTATTTCCTATTCCTTGATTCTGTCTTTCCAATAGATTAGCTCCAACTTCTGTAATATGTAGATTTTCAGCTTTTGTCTTTAATAGAAAGCTCTTCCGAGCATCATATGAACCACAACATAGTGTCATGGGAACTATCCAATGCCCATCGCCAGAGGATCCACTTGATAAAAATTGTGACTGATAAAAAGCATCACCATCAGATGACGGGCTTGTAACCAAAATAAAGGTGATGAAACATTAAAGACTCGATGAACTAAAGTCAAATGACTGAGTTAAAGTTTAATTGGATTGGGCCTTCCAACTCAAAACCTTAAGGTGATGAGTGAAGTGGGCTCCACTATTATAAGCATATTGCTATTTTGCCCCTTCCAATGTGGAATTAATCTTACAGACTGAATGAATGAAAACATGCGAGCATATTATTTTTAACTAGCCAAACTAAAATTTCATGAAGATAAGAAAAGTAGAATGTACATGTATAGGTGGCTGACAGCCAAAAAAGAAAACCCCCAAAACACCTATACAACAGTGCTCACACCAAGAAGGTGAGTATCAATTGGCCCCAATCAACCCAAAAAGTGGTGACATCTCAATAGTGATATGGGAAAGGATGTTCTCCCATTCATTTAACCCTATCACAAACAAAATCAACCCAAAAAGATAAGCCATTGTATTGCATTATCATGTCAGTAAAAATAAGGAGAGTAGGGAAACATGCAAATTGGTTTGCACTATGAAATAAATAAACACATCAGGAGACAAATTAAGAAATGTATTATAATTATGTGAACTGAATATAAGCTTATTCGATCTTATACTCATGGTTCCACTTGTGTATCTTTTACATGTAATTATAGTTGCCAAACAGTCCCCACACCACACTGTCCTAATTTTATGCTGGACGCCTTGAACAGATGACCCAGTGTCCTGGAGTTTAGTATTTGGAAAAGCTCTGGCTGGTACATAAAAGTTCTCGCCAGGGCAACTGAAGACCAAGTTGGATGACTGAAACAGGTCAGCACAAGCCAGGGTGGGATGGATGAACACTGGGATAGATTAGACTCCCATCTTATTTTGGACAGCATGAACCCTGAGGTCCCAGGCTGGAATGGAAGTGTGATGATGAACAAGCCTAGCATACAATCCAGGCCTGACAAAATATTGGGATGCCACAAAGCCCAAGGTCATCCTGACTAATTGCCAGCACTAAATTGAACATGATTTACTACATAATCATCTGCTTCTGTTATTCCCAAGCCCTGACATTGATTTCCATGATTACAAAACTCACAATAAATGACTTTGATATGGTTGCTACTTGTGCAAAGAAATTGAGCCCAGGGCCATTAGGTTCAAAAGTTTCCAAGAGATGCTCAAGACTTGGAGGGATCCCAATAATTCAAATAGGCTTAAAGTTTCCAAGAGATGCTTCAAAAGCCAAGGTATAGGAGAGGAGACCACTTGTAAAAGAGTCATCTGGAATCTGACCAATCTGGACAAATCAGTCAAGCAACCCAGAGGGACCAGCCAACCGAAACAGACCAGAGCATGAATGAACACCAGATGACCAATGGCAAGACCAGTTGACCAAAGTCTCGTTTCGTTTTTGTTTTTCTTTTGAATAGTCTTCTCTTTTCTCTTTTGAAAGTTTGAAGAACAATTCACCCCTTCCTCTTGGTTTCAAACTATGGCTCTTCAAGGGTGTTTATGAGGAATTGAGAGGTTTGTCCACTGTATTAGTTCCCTAGGAGCAGGAGTGCAACAAAAGATAGGTTTCTATGGCTCTATCCCCCACATTTTCTTTCACAACCATGCCAAATCTTGTAAATCCCCAAGGGAGAAAGAGAAGAAGATGAAAGGAGAAAGTTCCAAGGTTCGTCCCCCTAAGTTGCCACAAGTTGATGTTCCTACTGAATGGTGGAAGAAATAACTTCATTGGCTTCTTTTACTTCCTTGCCCTAAATATTGAACATAAATTTTTTCCTTTGGTATGTTGAGCTTTGTAGTGTATCTTGTTTATTGCTTAAGGCCTTGTATCTTGTGTGTTTGTACGTGTCAAAGGACATTTGAGATGGTTAGCAAGCACCCAAACTTGCTTTTTGTAATAGATTCATTTCTAGTGGGTGTCAGAAACATGCCTACATGGTGTAGCAAATGGATGTAGCCCTTGGTGTTGGCCAGACAACTATAAAAATCCTTGTCTCTTGGTGTGCCTGATGCTTCTCTCCTACCTTTTTATTTTGCATGTTTATTTTTTGGCTTTTGTGATATTATGTGATCACTTGTCTTTCTTTCTTATAGTTTATTTTCAGTTAAACTTCAATTTTTCAGTGGTATTGTCTTCAAACACAATCCACCCCGTGTTGGCTTTGCCATACATTGGAGCCAACACCATCAATTAGAAGATGTTCAGTTATAGATGGTCTTCAATTTATTTCATGAATAGATAGGCATAAATTCCTTGTTCTGGAAGCCAGAAAGACATAATTTATTAAGCTGTTATAAGTCTCTGCGGCACCAAAATATTGATGAGAATACTTTTACTAATATAAAATAATGAAAGAGAAAATGTGAACTGTGCTGAAGAAGTTCGTCATGAAACATCAAGTATTTCATATCCCCCCAAACACCTAATGGAAAGTAGAATGTTAATAGGGAAGAGATGAACCTGCTCAAACTCGAGGTCATCTGCAATTTTCACACTAATAACAGGATACCCTTTTTGCTTTGTCCATGAGTTCATTAATGCCTTAACTGGCTCACCAGATTCCTCCTCAAGAACAGCCCATAGGTCCTCTGTCTTTGCATTGGAGAAAGCATACCTTTTTATGTATGAAGCCAGAGCCCTCTAATAAAAAATACATGAATTCAAGAGTTAGATACATCAATAATAACAAAAAGAATATGGGAATTAGAGACAAGAAAATAAACAAGTAAACAACCACTAGAAACACCAAAGCACGATAAAAAAATGTTATGCTTGCAAAGTGATGCATTACTCATAGTCAGGTTAATTCTCTGTTTGAGTGTCTTTGAATTGCTCAATGGTACTGCCATGTTTTTCTAGGGGCATGAGACATTTAACATAAGTAAGAGCCATCCTTCATGAAATAACTTTGAATTGCTTAATGGTATTCTCGTATTTTCAAAAAAATCCTGCATGAAAAGCTCTTACAAGACCTTTGAAGACCTAGCACCTTCACTGAAACAAAGGCAGTCTTTCCCAGATTACTTTCAACTCTTTTCCTCTATTTCCTTCTGAAGAAAGAGTATCCCATTTCTGCGGTCAGTAATTTGTGATGATGAAATGCATGATTCTTGTCAAACTTGCGTGCTACAAGAAAATGTCAGGAGCACCAAAGGATTAGGGACTTTCTCCAGATGTGATGTTTCAATCAATCTGATTGGGCAGGTAGAGATTGCAGCAGAACAATGCCTCCACTATAATCGCTGACTTGTAGCAGAACAGAACCGGGGGGATTAACATGAGCTTTGCAAGTTGCAAGTGTCAAGACCCCATGTTTGAAACAATCTTTATCATGCCGAGAATTAGGATTTTTTTTTAAATAGAATGGTCCATTTACGGACTAACGTGCCTATGCTTTGGCATGTTTATTCCACGTGACTGTTTCATCAGAAGATTTGGGGTTGCATGTACTGGACTCTTCCCCACAAATTGGAGTCGGTGTTAATTTACATCAGATTGAATCCAAACACATTTGATAATGCTGCCGAGATCCTATTTAACGCGAAGTCGAGGGTTTTTTAAATGAGAATGCCCTTGTATTTCAAACAAAGGGATCCATTTGTAAATTTTCTACAAAAAAGGATTTATTTTGTGATTTTCCTCTTTCATCGGAACTGATTTGCAAAATTCCGGGGCGGGGGCTTATTTATGATTATTCCCTGTGTTTTAGAGCATGCTGTCCAGAGTTTTTAACATTAATATTTCTGGAAAGCATGTCTTTCTTGGACATTTGCACAATTTCCCGTAATTTCAGGGTACGATTGCAATTTTTACACTTTAATAGAGGAAATAAATATCCATTGAGCAACAACCAAGCATTGATATTTTCTTCATTTCATTCAGAATACATGATTTCTCCATAGGCCCTTGAGTATCTTTATAAATAAAAATCTCGTAGGGGCTTTTTTAAAAGTGTCGGAGGGCCTTTTTACAAAAGTGACCTCATTAAATGAACATAATAAATGAGGTGTCCCTCATTAAATGAATAAGGGGGGATTTCTTCCCCCTTAAGAAACATTTGTTCCTTTTCACATTTGAGATAAAGACGATTACAAGCACCACTCGAAAAATCACCTTCTTGAAGCCTTCAACCCGTGCAAGTCTTCATGCCCATTGCTTCTGAATGGCCCCCCTACCCCTCTATTTATGGGGAGGAGATGGAGAACCCGGAGGTACCACCTCCAGGTTTAAGAACCTGGAGGTGGGGCCCCTTCCCGGGGGTGGGTGGGTGCCTCGGGGTTTAAGAACCCAGAGGTGGTACTTCCGGATTCCCCTACCCCTCTATTTATGGGGGAGGAGATGGAGAACCCGGAGGTACCACCACTGGGTTTAAGAACCTGGAGATGGGGCCCCTTCCGGGTGGGGACCTCCGGGTTTAGGAACCCAGAAGTACCCACCACCAGGTTTTCTTAAAAACCCGAGGTCCTCTTGGGCATTTTAAACCAGGAGGTGGGGTTTTGGGTTTTTTTTTAATTCCTTTATTTTTGTTTTGTTTTTGGTGAAAATTATCGGGTTCAACACCCCAGAAACGGATCATGGTTCAGCAGCCAGAGACTTAGATAAGCTTCCAATAGACAACAATGTTTTAACACATTCAAAGTTCAAAGCCATTGTTGAACCCAAAAATATTGGGGTTTAAACAAGCCCAGGGCGACAAACTTGTCCGGAAAGGACCGGGAATAAACCCCAGTCTTCCCACTCGAACGCCCGAGATAAACGGGCTCAAGTCCACGCCTCCGTCCGGAACGACCCGGTTGTACGTCCGAGATGCGGCATTCGAACCTCGTTAGGGCAGAACAAATACCCGGGATGAGCGAAACTCGATGTTCAAACTTGCGTTCGAGGTCGCGCACGACACTGATAGATCCGGGAAGGCCAAATGCACATGCCTCAGAAAACGGGGGCAAACGCACGTGGAACGAGCGAAAACGCACGTCGGATGCGCGTGTGCACGTGCGTGGCACGACCGTCAACCAACAAACAAAGCCCCGGAGCTCCCCAACAGCAAGTGGCCAAAGCATGGGAGGCCCACCCCCTTTTATAGGGGGGCCCAAGCGGTGGGCGCGGGGTGCACCCCCCCCCCCCCCCCCGCCGGTTCGGGAGGGGGCGCACCCCCGCCGGTTCAGGGGCGCGCACCCCCGCCAGTCGCGCGGGGCGCACTCCCGCCGGTTCGCGGAGCGCGCACCCCCGCCGGTTCGGGGGCGCGCGCACCCCCGCCAGTCCGCGGGGCACGCACCCCCGCCGGTTCGGGGGCGCGCACGCCCGCCAGTTCAGGGGGCGCACACCCCCGCGGTTCGGGCGCGCGTGCACCCCCGCCCTTCCGCTGGGCGCGCGCACCCCCACCGGACAGGGGGGGTTGCACCCCCGCCGAGCCTTGCCCTTCTGTTTCGGCGGGCCTTCGAGCTCCGGTCTCCGTGCGTGTGCACCCCTGCCGGAACGTAACCCCCACCAGACCATTGTCTCGGCGCCCGTGCTGCCTCGGCGCCTGTGCCCACGCACCCCCGCCGGGTTGCACACCCCCGCCAGGCCATGTACCCCAGGCGCCTATAAATAGAAGGAAGGGAGAGAGAGACCCGCATACATGCAGACCCCCCGGGAAGGTCCAAAAAAGAGGAGCCTCTGCCCGCTCGTGCTTCGCAAGCCCGAAGGGCCATCCCGTCAGTTCTCCGCTCGCCGGAAGCATTCCGCCGGTGTTAAGACGCTGCAGGTCATTACGCAAGATCTGGTGCTCGGCATTCCGTGTTCAAGTCCTCTGATGTTGTGAAATAAACACATATGGAGGCATGCTGTCCGACGGTGGTACAAATGCCCCGTCGTCGACATAAATGCAAACGCCATGGCGTGTAAATGCCCGGGGGAGGTACAAACACCCCTCCGTGTGCGTAAGTGAATTAATATGCTGTAAACGCCCGACGGTGGCACAAACACCTCGTCAGGAGCGTAAGAAAAATGATGCGTTATATAAATGTCCGACGGTGGTATAAACATCCCGTTGTCGACATGAATGTAATCGTCGTGGTTTGTAAACGCCCAATGGAGGCACAAACACCCCGTTGCGACCGAAGACAAAATGTTGTATTATGTAGACGCCCGACGGAGGAATAAATACCCCGCCGCGAGCGCACATGTAAATGACATATTGTATAAAGCCCAGTGGAGGAACAAACTCCCCACTAAAGGCGCAAATGTAAACGCCATAAATGTATAGAGCATATCTGTGGAAATTTATTTCGTCATCTACTTCTTTTAAATCTTGGCATAAGGTCTTTTAACAAACATATCGCATCGAAGGTGTTCGAGTTTTTTACTCGATGTAAATGAAACACCGACTTCGGTCGGTGGGGAACGGTCCAGTACACGACCACTCCAATCACCTGAAAATACGAGCGCACGCGGAAAAAATGGAATGAAATATCCGAGGGTTCCGGGTCTTTACCCGGTACCCCACATAAAATAAATCTTTGTATGTTTCTTGTAAACTGTCTGGCACGCCCGCAGAGAAAAAATATGTATATATAAAAAGCCTCCGAGGCGAAAGCATCGGAGGGGATCTAAATATTCCGCGTTCCAACAATCTGGTACACCCGGTGGGACTGTTCCTGCCTTCCATACATACGTAAAAAGACTTTATGTCGAGAAACGATATAAGATGATTGATTTCCAAACCGCAGGTACAAGGAGCAAACGCCGGCATCAAACGCCCGTCCTCGCCTGCAGCTCAAGTCAAGCTGATGGCCGCTGTCACTTACGGTCCTCTGGTCGTCGCCTGCCACGCGAAATGTGGCTACTTGACTATGCCGAGTTTTCTCGGTTAACACAATCTCTTGCGTCGCGGTCCCTAGAAAACGGGGACAGCGCCAGGGACGCAGGGGCAGCAAGCCCCGCGCAGTTGTCTCCAACTCCGGCAAAACCGTACTCGTGGGAGACATCCGCGTCAGGCTCGATGGAGGCGAGCCGATATTGCCCCAGGACAGAAGCGTCCCCACGGTGGCAACCTCCAATAAATTCGCTCCCCTCCAAGGATGTGCCAAGAAAAACGGGACTCCCCAAAAGGAGCCCGACAGGGGCAGGCGTCAAGCTCAGCACCCCAACAGCCTCGCAAAAGGAGGCAAATGTGGGTGACCAAGCAGGAAGCCCGCCAAATCAAGCAAGCTAGAGCGGACCAACCCGCTGAAGGTCCCAAGAAGGCAGTGCCTGAGCGAGAAAAAGCTCAGGACCCCGAACCTCCTCATCCTCGCGGACAGAAAAGGAGGGGCATCTACCGGAAGCCCAACTTCGTCGCCACCCAAGCAGAACCTGCTGAAGGAGGAGACGTGAGTCATGCTGAAGCTTCTGCACCAAGGGTCTCAGTCTTTGAAAGGCTGAGCACCTCAGTCTTCAACAGGCTGGGGGCAGCACTCCGTCCGAATACCAAAGGCCCAAGAAGCGAAGGGTGCAGCGGACGTCTGAAGAGGGTGGAGGCATGAAAATCTTCACCTGCTACGCTTCTGGGAGGGAAGCGACTGGGCCATCTGGCATCCCTCCCGGTATGGCCAGGGTAGATGAACCCGGCCAGGAAGACGAAGCTATCTTCCGGTATACTCGGAATCCTGCCAGAAGACCTCTCCAAGGCCAACAAGGCAATCAAGTCGGACCCTCGAACCAGGGGCAAGCTCTTGAGCTTCCGCTCGAGCACGAACTAAGACCCCTCCCGGGCCAAGTCCAGCGAGACCTCGAAGGAGGGGAAGAAGACGAAGTCGCGAGTCTCCATCTCGGGGATCAGCAACTGTCGGCTGATGGAGAACAAGCTGAAGTATTTCTCATGCCGCCAACTAGAGCCGCCTTCCAAGCGATGACAGACGACGCCAAGTATGATTTCATACAGCGTTGGCAGGCTGAAATGGCCAACCTCCTGACGGAGCGAGGGCAGCAGGCAGGGACAAATGCGCCACGCCGCCAAGTGCCGACGGCAAACCAAATGCTCGGAGAAGACATCAACAAGGCGATTTACCCGATGTCAACCCGCAACCAGCCGCGGCCAATGATTACACCGTCGACCCGGTCCAGCAGCCACGCAGGGACATAAACTCCCAAGCCTCTGCGGCTGAGGACATTGTGGCCCAGCGGCGAATGATCGAAAAGATCGTGGATGACCGCTTCGCTCAACGAGGCGAGGGAACTGCCATTGTAGATCTCTACAGTGTGCCATATCTCGTCCACCATCAATTCAAGAAGCTGCCGCCGAATTGCCCCAAGGCGCCAAAGTTGCAGAAGTTCGACGAACAGGGCTCACCAAATGAGCACCTGGCCTACTATATAACGGCCATGGGAGAGTTGGCATTCGAAGAATCCTATCTCCTCCGTTACTTCGCAACGTCCCTGACGGGTACCGCCTTCTAGTGGTACTCAAGGTTAAGGCCCAATTCTATTGTCGACTGGGCTGACCTTCAAAAGAAATTCATCGACCGCTTCCAGACGGCCGAAAGAAAGGTGACGCTTGCAGAGCTGTGCTCCCTCAAGCAAGGAAAGGAGAAACGGCACTCGACTTCATCAAGCGGTGGCGTGACTTTAACATGAGGTGCGACAACCCCCCGACGCAAGAAGATGTCATAACTATCTGTCGACGGGGCCTGGCGGCGCAGATAAGCGAAAAGCTGCTGGGAACAAATATCAAAGGCTTCGACCAGCTCAATTCGGTCGTGGCGGAGATCGAAATGTTCTTCGCCGACAACCCGGTGCAAGCTCCCTCGAAGATTAAGCCGAACAAGGAGCATGCCACTGGCAAAGAGGTCAACGCTGTGGACTTTGCCCCATAAAGAGGAAGAAGCCCGCGGCCTCTGGCGCCCCAAGCAAGAAGGCGGAAGAAAGACCGCCTCCAACTTCACTGCCACAGCGTATGAGCACGCCGTACTCTTTCAAAAAGGACCATACGAAGATGCTCTTCAAACTATGCATGAAAAATGACCTGCTTAAGCTTCCGGGACTGAGAAGACCAAGTGAAGCAGATAAAGTGGATGAGCCGAACTACTGTCTCTACCACCGTATGTTGGGGCACCCCATCGAGGACTGCTACGTCTTCAAAAATGAAGTACAGAAGCTGATTCAGAGTCGCCTCATTACGATGCATGATCATTTGGTCGACCCCCCACAGCCCCATGCTTGGGATCAGTCAACCAATCGGTCAATGTCATTCACGTCAGTACGGCGGCTCCTAAGCCAAAGACCCGAGGCAAATCCTTGGGACGGTCAGTCCACAAACGGATGGGAAGTCATCCCTCCGCTTCGGAGCACAGAACATGGTCGGAGACAGTGCAAACCCTGGAAAGACAGGTTCAATCGCTGTGGCACGGTCAGTGCCAACGCTGACGTACCTAAGGACCATGCAGAAGCCTGCTGGCCTCCAACAAGGCCTCCAGGTGCCTGTAAGCACATCTGCGCCCCAGACGCGCCCTCCCTGCGGGGGTGGATCTCGGAGGAGTCTTCAAACCCGTCCGATGATGAATCGCCGGAAGACTATATTCTTTTCCGCGCCATCGGACGCTGGCTCTCTACCGTACCTGCCTACGAGCAGGACTATTGGGCTGCCAACCACCAACGAGTGTCCCGCTGAACTATTGCATAATCATCAAGACGCGGGACATGCTTTAGAGGACTGCTACGTCTTTAAGACAAGGTTAAAGCATGGGTCAACCAAGGGATCATCGACTTGGGCAACAGCCGTGTCGACCGCCGCAGCCTCACATCCGCGAATGGACAGACCATTCAGCCGACGTTGTCACACATACAGTCAACGTCATCAACCCGCCGGAAATCTATACATCGGTGGCTTTACTTTCCCGGACCCGGATATGACAGAAGCCGGCTCATCTGGCGAAGCCCCCACCTGGTGGTGCCCAGGAGGCGAATTCCCCACCAGAGTCACTTGGCGACTGGAAATATTGGAGATCTTCGAAAAGCTATTGCAGTAAAGGTGTCGTGATGGCCCACACACCGCCACCGACGTATACTGAAAGGGAGTTGAATCACCCCATGTACTGTCGATATCACGCCATGTTACTGCACCCTACAGATGGTGCCCTGATGTCCGAGATTGATCGAGTCCCTTATCGAGAAGGGAGAATCGACCCGAAGGCAATTCCATGGTCCTGATGAGAGCCAGGGAAGCGGCCCAGTGGGAATTCGAGGAAAGCAACTACATGGGCTTCAAGAGCCTCAAACCCCCCGGAGCTGATGAACGCGGGTGGCTCATACCGCCGACGCGGTCCACCACCGACACTGAAGGCGCGAGCCTGGGGCAGCACTTCGGGAACATATCCCTAAAGGAGGAGCCCGTCTCAATATACAATCAAGAGATCGAAATGACGGAGCCAACTCCTCTGACGAGGTCCCTGCTCTGTGTTATCCCGGATGGCGAACCTCCCGCCAAAAACCTTTTACGACCGCAAGACTGGGTAAATCTTCGAAAAGCTCCTGCAGCAAGGCTGTGTAAAGGCACATAGGCCGCCACCACATACACGGAGAGGGAAATAAACCACCCCATGTATTGCAAATACCATGCCATGTTACTGCACCCTACGGATATGTGTCTGATTGTCCGAGACAGGGTCAAATCCCTCATCCAGAAGGGAAAGATCGACTCG